>QEPC01011255.1:1151413-1168668 GCA_003113815.1 Sphenodon punctatus | reverse complement strand
CATCTTCATGAATGTTAGACCCCTTGTCTCTCCCTCTGTTCCCCTTCCTATGTCTCTCCCCCAGCTCCTGTCTCTCAGATTGTAAGCCCTAGGGGCAGGGACCATGTCTATTTTATTACTTTTTAAAGTGCCAGGTACACTGCTGGTGCTATATAAATGTTTGTTATTAGTATTATTATTATTAATAATAATAATAATAATAATAATAATAATAATATTTGTAAAAAAACATTGGGGATAGGATTTGTCAATGGAGGAATCTCCAGCACACTACCACATAGCAGATTTATGAATCAGACTCATTAAAGAAGTAATTAAACAGAGGCTTGCGGTGTGGTAAGTTTAAGCTTAGAGATCTAATACAAGTATATATAGGTCTCATGAGAAGACAATGGAGGAAACTCAATAGAACATTGGCCCTTGAGAATCACAGGGAGTGAGGTTGCATAGCAGCACTTACGATGCAAGGTCAGTATCAACTTTGAAGCAGGGATGTGGGTGGTGGATTTCTCTGGTTGCAAGTAGAATATGCCGGAACTTGCATGGACGCAATTGCTAGGTTAAAAAAGCATAGCAGGCAATTAACCCCTGCAGCTATTACCGTACATTGGTTTTTTAGAAGATATTTCATGCAGCTTGGAGTAGGCAAATGGTTTTGCCTTGATAAATGCATTATATATTACAGAAGGATGACAATTACATGGTTGTATTGAGTGAGTGTAGCAGCGGGTGAATCCAAACCCGGAAGAGCTCTGGGGTTCTACGGGTTCTACGGAGGCGCAGGCATGGAGGAAACACGGGGACTTGTTGAATATTTGATGAGGTAATGAGGTTGCCAAGGAGAGGGCACTATGTAATTCTAATTAGCATATAACAACATTACCCCAGGAGAGTCATTATGTCATTGTCAGCTAACAAACATCTAAAAATCTGCTAAAATACAAATAATATAAAATCACATAAACTATAACACATTCATAAAATATAAAAATGCAGAATAAATATACACATAAATAGTGGGGCAAAAAACAACAAAGGCAACAATCCCCCTCCCTCCCTAGAGCGTGGTGAAAGGCTTGGTCAGTCCTGCCTGTCTCCGCCTGGACCTGGAGCAATCCAGTGACCACTGTGACTGGTTTATCGAGTACTTTGTAGATAAGATCACTCACATCCGCCATGATTTCGGCACCACAGTTATTGCAGAGGATCATCTTGGGGCTATGGATGCCCCGTCCTGTCCTGTTTTGTGGGATCGGTTTCAGATGGTGTCGCCTGCCGATGTGGATTCCTTGTTGGGATCTGTTCGTGCCACTACTTGTGAGCAAGATCCATGCCCGTCCTGGCTGGTGAAAGCCAGCCAGGAGACGTTACGGCCGTTGTTGGCTGGGGTGGTTGGTGCCTCCCTTCGGGAGGGCAGGGTGCCTGACTGCCTAAAAGAGGCTGTGGTTAGACCCCTGCTCAAGAAACCATCTCTTGACGCTGATGCTCCTGCCAGTTATCGGCCGGTCTCTAATCTTCCCTTTTTAGGGAAGATTATTGAACGGGCTGTGGCACGACAGCTCCAGGAGCATCTGGACCACATCGGTTTCCTTGATCCCTCCCAGTCTGGGTTTCGGCCTGGGTATGGTACGGAGACGGCATTGGTGGCCTTGGTTGACGATCTCCGTCTGGCGTTGGACCAGGGTCGTCAGACCTTACTGGTCCTGCTAGACCTTTCGGCTGCATTCGACACAGTCGATCATGAGGTGTTGGTGACTCGCCTGCGGGACCGTGCTGGAATTGGCGGAACGGTCTTGGACTGGTTTCGTTCATTCCTGGCCGGGAGAACTCACCGGGTGGTCTTGGGGGAGTGTACGTCTTCCCCCCGGGACCTCACGTGTGGAGTCCCGCAGGGTGCCATTCTGTCCCCCCTCTTGTTTAACATCTATATGCAGCCGTTAGGGGAGATCGTGAGGGGGTTTCAGGGCATGCAGTGTCATCAGTATGCTGATGACACTCAGCTCTACCTCTCCTTTTCCACCGACCCAGGCCATGCAGTCTCCTTATTTTCCCAGTGCCTGTCAGCTGTGGGGGCTTGGATGAGGTTGAGCCATCTGCAACTGAATCCTGACAAGACGGAGGTGATGTTGGTGGGCGAGGGCTTGGGGAGCCTGGGGGTGGTTGAATCTCCTCTTGTTGGGGGGGTTCGCCCCCCCATGGTGTCTCAAGTGCGGAGTCTGGGTGTGCTCCTTGATTCGCGGCTCAGCTTGGAATCTCAGGTTGTGGCCATGGCGGGGAGTGCGTTTCGGCAGTTACATCTTGTCCGGCGGCTTCGGCCGTATCTCTCAGACTCCGACCTCGCCACTGTCATCCATGCCTTCATCACCTCGAGGCTGGATTACTGCAACGCGCTCTACGTGGGGCTGCCCGAGAAGCTGGTCCGGAGGTTGCAGCTGGTGCAGAATGCCGTGGCCCGTCTCCTGATGGGGGCAGGTCACAGGGAGCACATGACACCAGTGTTCCGGGCTCTGCACTGGCTGCCTATAAAGCACCGGGCCAGGTTCAAGGTGCTGGTTTTAACCTTTAAAGCCCTTCACGGCCTAGGCCCAGCCTATCTGTGGGATCGCCTTACTCCCCATGTACCCGTGCGACCCTTGAGATCGTCCGTGGGAGCCTTTTTGGAGGTTCCCCGGGTGAGGCGGGTGGCCCCCCATGTTAGATCTTTTTCGGTGGTCACCCCTGTGCTGTGGAATTCGCTTCTGGAGGAGGCTCGGCTGGCTCCCACTCTCCTGCTGTTTCGGCGTATATGTAAGACCTGGCTGTTCCGTCAGGCTTTTGGCGGGGGGTAGGGGTGGGGTGGTGGTGGGGATAGGGATGGGGGTTTCCCCATGTAGTGTATTTTAAATTGTTTTAAAATTTTTATTATTGTTTTAAACGAAATGCTGTTCACCGCCCCGGGCTGCCCTGTGGGCAGGAGGGGCGGGATATAAATTTTAAAAAAAAATTTAAACATTTTTTTATTGTTTTCGTTATCATTTTTGTTATCGTTTTTGATATTGATATCATTACCATTACCATTATTGGTATTCTTGGTTGTCGTTTTCGGTATTCTCAGGGTTTTTTTTGTTATTGTTATTCTTAGTTGTCTTTTTGTTATTGCAATAACAAACACAACAATTTTCATTATCATTATAATAACGAAAACGACATGCACATCCCTAATTTTTGTCAGCGGCCTTCAGGAAAAGAAGGGAGTTAGTGAGTCCTTAAGTGTACATATCAAATGGTGCTAGTGGATTGTGTATTTCTATTTTTATTTACTATTTTATTTTTAATTTTATTGTAATTTTACTTGTGTTAATGTTGTGATGGCCTTTGGTCATACAATAAATTTGAATGAATGAATGTTAAAAATAAAAAAAGCTTTTACTCACCTTGTAGCAGGGAGCAGTCCTGTGGTGCTACTTCCCCTTTAAGAAGGGGGCTGAGTGGGTCAGCCAGAGGGCTGAGCACACACAGAGGCATGGCAGAGACAGCCCCTAGCTGGGGAACAGCCTGTGGGGTAAACAGACTGAGAAACCCTGGGACAGCGTGGGCAGGTTAGTGACCCTTTAAGACTGAGGAAAGGAAGCCTGGCCACGCCCACTCTGCCTGTACATAAGGAGAGCAAGGCAGAGAGGAAGGGAGTTTCTGCCAGGGAGCCGAAGGAGCAACTTCTCCCTGAACAAGCCTGCCTGCTCTACACTATCCAAGGTGCTGAAGACGGGAGAACCAGAGGGACCCAGGCAAGTGGGAGAAGCTGTGCTCAGGAGGGAGTCTCTTGACTGGGGAAGGTTTGGCCAGAGCCTGGGGCTTGAAGACCTGGCTAGATGGACCAGTGGGGTTGATATTTTGGTGCTCCTGTGCCTGGGCCTGCAGGGTGGAGGTGACTGAGCCGGCAGCCCCAGGTACACTGGACACGGGTTGTGTCTAATAAAATATTGTGGACTAATACCCTCTGGACTATGTGGTGTATCCTGAGAGGATACCCCCTTTCTTGAAGAGGGGGATTCAGACGAGGCTCGAGGCTGAAACCGTGTAGCAGAAGGGGTGAGCTAATTCTCCAGAGTGACACCCCAACGGCCCTGTGTGTGCCTGGGGGAAGCCCCCTGCTACAGCACATGGTGGAGAATGCAGGCATAGTGCCACCCGCTGGTGCATGCAGGAATTGCACCCAACTTTGGCAGCCATTCAGGTGTAGAATTGGAGGTTGCCTGTTGGAGCCACAGCTGTGTGACCTCCCTGGTGAAAGGTGAGCCTGGGTGCCTGAAGTAGACGTGACTGGAGGACGGTGCCCAGTCAGTGAGAGATGGAGACCTGATGCTGGAAGAGAGCCATGGAGGTTTGTGTCTGGATCAGAATTGAGGAGTGTGCTGGAGTAGCTTGGCCAGGATAGGCCTTAAGCTAGGCTATGGCAGCAGAAGGTACAGGATGAAGCCAGAGGCCTACCCCAACTGCCCTCCGCTTGTGGAACTTTGTAGAGCCAGAGCTGAGGAGGCGTGACCAGCAGCGAAGGACTGTGACACACAAGTAGTGAGGACCCAAGGTGGTAGGTACTGTGCGGTGGTGTCATAATTGTGGCCAGCCAGGACACTACTGGAGGGCCTGCCAGGAAAAATGGCAAGGCCTCCCAAGCACCTGGACTCTGGGATGTCAGAGCTGGGGGAAGGAGAAGTGTTGCTGGACTTGTGGGGTGAAGGGACATGTGAAAAGGTTATGTCCCTACAGAGGGAAGAGGAATACAAGGCCTGAGCCAGACAAAAGGGTCAGTCTGGTGACAGTAGCCACCCCCGTGAGGGAAATGAGCTAGAAACAGGAGCAGAGACCTCCTAGGAGGTGTTGGGTTTGCCAAGCCCTGGGACATATGAAGAGGGATTGTCCCAAAGGAAAGTCTCACAAGAAGGGTGAGAGGGCTGCGAGAATGACAAGTAGTCCTAAAGTAAAGGAAAGAGGAAGGAAGCCTATGGGCACCCAGGTAGACGGGGAGTGCTCAAAAGTCATAGACAACCTAAAGAGGGCAGTCAAATAGCTGTTGACTGACAATTACTTCCTCTTGAAAGAGCTAGAGGCCCGCATAGAGGGGCAGGTGGTCTCGAGGCCTGAGAGGAAGGACCAAGAGACTATGACTAAGATCTCTAGCAACATGATAGTTCAGGTAGTCAGAGATGGGTATGAAGAAGGGCAAGAGAACCTACTAACCTAGCTCTCCGGAAGGAGGTGAAGGAGCTGAGGATTGCTTTTGGGGTGACCTGTGAGACCTGTGAATCGGGAGATGAGGCTGGGGAGGATACACCCACCTCGTAGTGAGTGAAGCCCTGGGAAAAGAAGTTAAAAGATGCTTGCAGGAAGGTAGCTGTAACCTGCAGGAGTAATCCTGCTGTTAAGGGTCCCAGGGTGGGATAGTCGGAAGGCATGAGTGGGCCACTATCCCAACCCTAAGAAAAGGGGAACAAGAGGCCTGAGGGCCTGAAGGGCACCTAGTTGGCCTAAGAGTGAATGGGTACAGGGGGGTGATTGAGCCGGTACCCTAATGCACCTAAGAGCACCTAGAGGATAAAAGAAGTACAGGGGGGCGACTGAGCCAGTACTTTTATGTGCCATGGGGGGCAGGGTGTAGGTGATTGAGCTGGCCACCAGGCACGAACCTCTGCCTTAGGGGCAAAAGAACCCAGCAAGGTGTAGGTGATTGAGCTGTTTGGGACTGTGAGCCTAGGTAAACCAAGCAAGGTGTAGATGATTGAGCCGGCTGGGGTAACAGGCACGATGGTGATTATGGGTGGTAGGGTAGGTGATGAAGCCGACCACCAAGGACAATGAGAGTCCTGGGAGGGACCATATTGTGCTGCCATAGCACATGACCAGCGTAGGCTGGCTTTAAGGGTCCCAGGGCTGGGAGGTCCAGAAGGGATGGGTGGGCCGACCTCCCACCCCAGAAGGGGTCTCATGGAGAATATATGTGATAATTCCTGACTGTGTATGGAAAATCCCTAACGGGTTGGTGGAGTAATGTGGCGACTGGGCTGAATACCCTAGGAGTCTATAAGTTGGGTGGAGAAATGCTTCCCAACAGGAAGAGTTAATTCCTTTAGACAGTTGGGTGGAGGGGACTACCCAACTGCTAAACCGGGTGGAACGGGCCCAACTATAAGGGGTGAAGTGGAGGTCGGGAGGGCGTTAAAGCCCGTGTGGGTGATAGACCCTGGGGTAAAAAGCTGCACCTGGCTAAACGGTGAAGCCAGTCTTCTTGGAGAGAACCCTCTCTCCATGAAGGGGGAGGGGTGTAGCAGGGAGCAATCCTGTGGGGCTGCTTCCCCTTTAAGAAGGGGGCTGAGTGGGTCAGCCAGAGGGCTGAGCACACACAGGGGCATGGCAGAGACAGATCCTAGCTGGGGAACAGCCTGTGGGGTAAACAGGCTGAGAAACCCTGGGACAAATTGGGCAGGTTAGTGGCCCTTTAAGGCTGAGGAAAGGAAGCTTGGCCACGCCCACTCTGCCTGTACATAAGGAGAGCAAGGCAAAGAGGAAGGGAGTTTCTACCAGGGAGCCGAAGGAGTAACTTCTCCCTGAACAAGTCTTCCTGCTCTATGCTATCCAAGGTTCTGAAGGCTGGAGAACCAGAGGGACCCAAGCAAGTGAGAGAGGCTGTGCCCAGGAGGGAGCCTCTTGCCTGGGGAAGGCTTGATCACCAGAGTCTGGGGCTTGGAGACCTGGCTAGATGGACCAGGGGGGTTGATATTGTGGTGCTCCTGTGCTTGTGAGAAATGGACCTGGCCTGTAGGGTGGAGGCAACTGAGCCGGCAGCCCCAGGTACACTGAACATGGGTTGTGTCTAATAAAGGACTGTGCATTAATACCCTCTGGACTATGTGGTGTGTCCTGAGAGGGTGCCCCCTTTCTTGAAGAGGAGGATTCAGCCGAGGCTTGAGGCTGAAATGGCGTAGTAGAGTGGGTGAGCTAATTCCCCGGAGTGACACCCCAGCTGCCCTGTGTGGCCCTGAGGGAACCCCCTGCTACACACCTGACTGTCTCTCTCAGTGTCAGGGGCTGCTTCGGGACTCCTCTCTGCCTTCTCTGCTTCCCTGGGGCTTCCTGGGGAGATGAAGAGATGAGTTTGCTGAGGAGGTGGCTACCTTGCAGCAAACAAAACATTTTTTAAAAAGCTCAATGTGCATGCAGAAAATGCATGCAGGAGGTGGTGGTGCGGCCTTTGCTCAAGAAACCATCTTTGGATGTTGATTTCCTGGCCAACTATTGACATGTCTCTAACCTTCCCTTTTTAGGGAAGGTTATTGAACGAGTGGTGGCTCAGCAACTTCAGGGGCATCTGGACAATGTCAGTTTTCTCGATCCCTTGCAGTCCAGCTTTTGTCCAGGGTTTAGAACTAATGCTGTTTTTAGATGAGGCACTGAAAAACACCTCCTGAGCCGCGCATTGAGAGAAGCCACGCTGCTGGAAGTGACATACTCCGCATTGCCGGCAACGGCAGTGGCTGGAGACGCGGAGCTTTGCAGAGGCACATTCTAGAGACCTCAATTTTCAGGTCTCTAGAATGCGCCTCTGCAAAACGCTGCATCTCCAGCCACCGCCGTTGCTGGCAACGGGAAGCATGTCACTTCCGGCTGCAAAGCACGGCTTCTCTCTTAATGTGCAGCTCAGGAGGCACTTTTCAGCACCTCATCTAAAAGCGGTGTTAGACTGCCTTAGTCAACAACCTCTGCCATGAGTTGGACCAGGGTCAGCTGATCCTGCTAGATCGCTTGACTGCATTTGATACCGTTGGTCATGAGATGTTGGTGGTTCGCTTATGGGACTGAGCTGGGGTGGGTGGGACTGTTCTTGAATGGTTCCGCTCCTTCCTAACTGGGACAACTCAACTTGTGGTACTCATCTCCCCAGGACCTCACTCAGACCCAGCAGTCTCGGTGCTTACACCAATGGTCCAGTCTCTACACTGGCTGCCTACAGTCTTCCAGGCCAAATTCAAGGTGTTGGTTTTGACCTATAAAGTCCTATACTGCCTGGGCCCTGCCTATCTGTGAGATGGCTTCACCCCCCTGGATTGGCCCCTGCAGTTGACTGGGAGTGCCCTTCTCAAGGTTCCCGATGAGAAGGGTGTTTTCGGTGGCCGCACCAAGGCTGTGGAACTCCCTTCCAATGGAGGTCTGCTTGGCCCAAAACCTTCCCTCTTTTTGTAGACAGTGTAAGATCTGGTTGTTTCGCCAGACTTTTGTGAGGGATGGGTGATGGGGAGTCAGCAGAAAGGGGGGAGGAAGGGTTTTTATCTTTACCATATGTGTATTTTATTCTGTTTTAATTTGGTATATCTATTTTTGTATTCTTTTTTAACATTGTTGTTTATGTTTTTATGTTTTTAATATGTTGTGAGCCACCCAGAACTGCAGTAGGGGGTGGCCTATACATTTATTTGAATGAATGAATAAATAAATAAATAAATAAATAAACAAAATGGCCACCAGGGCCATTCTGTTCATGCACAGTCCCTTTCCTAAATGCTGCTGGTGCCATTCTGTAAAAGGGCAACTGGTCTGTGCATACGTGAATGGGATACTGCGCATGCGCAGAGCAGCTGCTCTTTTCTAAAATGGCACTGACTTATGAACATTTAATGACAGTCCAGCCAGTCTCTGATTCCAAAGGACTGAATCATCCAAACATGGACAGAATTTCACTCTGTCATAGGCCCCTGTGCCCATGTTTAGTGATACAGAGTGAAAACAGACACAATCCTAGCCTGTTGTGGTCTGCTGTAGCCCAGGACTCAATGCATGTCTGCTTCCCTGTTAGCCTGCTACTACTCCAGGGCAGGTAGGCAGCTGGTTATGGCTGTTCCAAATATGCAAAAAAAAATTTACAAGTATTTCCGAGGTTCCAAGGACTGTTCCTGAGTGTTCGGGCTGATCCTTAGAACCTCAGAGAATACTCGGGATTCAGAGAAGCAGGGAGCAGGGAATGGGGGTTAAGGGATAGGACACCAGGGGCAGGGAAGGCAGAGGAGGGTGGGGAAGGGGGGGCATACACCTAAAAGCTGCATGGGAGCCGGGCGCACTGCGGTCTGAATGGACTCTGTCTCAAGCTGCAGGAGCCAGTCGTGCTGCTCTGGACACTGCCTCCGTGGAATGATGTAAATCTCTCTGACAGCATGCTGGGAAACGTAGTCCAACTTGCTCCCAGGCATTATTAGTTCTAAGACTGTCTAGGTCAGGAGCAAGCTGGACTGCATTTCCCTGCATGCTGCAGAGAACTTTAGGAGCATGCTCGGAGAAACCTTGTTGCTTGAATGAGGTTTCTCATTGGTACCCTTTGTCAGTGTGAGGGGGTCTAGAAGGGAGAAGCGCCACCCACTCACGCCGCTTGCACACGAGGAGGCTCTGCTTACGAGGTGCGGTAGAAAGGAAGCCCGTCAGGATAGTATTTGGGTCTGTTCGTGTGCTTACGCACTCTGAACATTGACCCCTATCATCATAGGGCGCAGAGCTGGGGGGTAAGGGGGGGTTCTCAGACTCTCGACGTACACTCGACCAGGCAAGGATGAGGGAGATACGTGGGGGACGTGCCAGGGCCACAGGGGAGGGGATCCCAGGTTCACAGGTAGGGTTCACGGGGCTCACTCTCGTGTCCGAGGAAGGGAAGGATGGACCCAGGACAGAAGGAAGGGGAAGCCCAACCGGGCGAGCCCGCAGGCTCCCAGCCACTCTCCTTGCACTCTAGGTCAGGGGGTAATGGGAATCACACACACGCAGCTACACTAGGACAGACAGAGGCACACACAGATATGCACAATGGGAGGGGAGCAGGTTAAGGGAACAACACACAGGACTCTAGGTACAAGCAGGTAAGCACTCTTGCTACTTAGCTCAGGGGGCCAGTCTCTCCAGGGCCTGCAGCTCTGTTCACCGGCACTGCTACTCTGACAGTGCCGGCTCTTGTAGTGTTGGCTCCGCCCCCCGTGCGTGCCTGGAGGCGCGCGGAGCGCCGCAACGGGGGGCGGGGCTCTTCTGCGTCCCGCACGGGACTGAGGTTTTTCCTGTTGCCGTCGCCGCCATTGGGGCCCCCGGCTGGGGGCGTCAGGAATGGAGGCGGCGGCGGGCTGAGACTGCGGGTAAGGGGGGCGGGGGTCTTGGTCTCCGGGGGGGGGCCGGGGGCCGCCGCGCCTGGCAGCGGCTGCGGCGGCTGACACCCTTGCCAGGAGAAACCAGCAGGGGTACCACTCCATGGTCCTGCAGGCAGTTGTGGACAACCATGGCCGGTTCACGGATGTGGTGGCTGGCTTCACTGGCAGGAGCCATGACACCTGCATTCTTTGGCAGTCCCCCTTCTTCACCAGGATGTATGCTTTGGACCCAACAATGTCTTCACCATCAAGGAGAAGTCTGTCATCCTGGGGGACCTGGTCTACCCCCCGACACCATGGCTCATGAAGGCCTACCCCATGGCCTGCATCCCAAAAGTTAGAGTTTCAGTCTCTTGAAGTTTCCAGTAGATGCATCCCATAGCAGCTGGCTACACATCCCAGAGTACATGTGGGCTCATATCTGGTGGCAACAGAACAAATGTGCAGGTGAATCCTGGGCCAAGGTGGGCCAACGCCGGCTACTGCCACATCTGTTTTCACCCCATGGAGAGACACCTACTTCTCCAGATGTTTTTTGATGCTCCTGAGGTATGTGGAATTGTGCCTGCATCCAGAGGCAGGAGGGGACGGGATAGAAAGTTTAGTATAAATAAATAAAATGTTGGGCACAGTGCTCAAGCTGTTTAACACCAGCCCTTAATGTCACTCAGTTGGACAGCTCAAGGACTATGCTGTTTATTTTGCCCTTCCATTGCTTAAGATAGCTACTGGGGTGTGTGTGTGTGCTTTTTAATGCAATCCAACCTTATGATGGACTGTAACAGACTGTTCTGATGCCTTTAAAACTGCCATTTTGAGCACTGCTCAAAGGAGCACACTGAGTGCTAAGAACCCTGGCTGTGTTCTATGTAAAGCTACAGCATGAATTCTCTTGCCCCCCACTTGGGGTAAGAGGACATGGAGGCTAGAGATATTATAATCTGAATGCTAGCTTTAAGCACAGTCTGGCTGTGCCTAGCCCTACAAGGTGCTCAGTCCTTAATGTGTCCCCACCCGGGACTGGGCTCAGTCTTCCCTTTTTTGCCTGGCAAACAGACTCTATCTGAGTGGGCAGTAGGCTTCTTCATTATTTCTATAGCCACTTTATTATGCTGCCCATGACCTCATATCTTTGTAACTCTTGACAGCCACACTTTGACAGAAAGAGGCAGTTGAAGTTATTTTGACAGGTAATTTTTTCATCTTCCCCCCCATGGCTCCTCCAAAGGAAACTTCCTTTATTGTGAGGCTGGAGTTCAAACTGCCAAAGGTTTCCTCTCCTCAGGTCAAAGATTCAGAGACTGTTGAGTGCTCTATGTTCTGCTCGACTCTCTTACCCTTTCATTCGTTTTTGAAAAGCTGTTCGATCTAATGTCATTATTGAAGCTCCGTGGCTAAGGTAACCTGGATTTTATTCTTAAAGCAGGGAATCCGGCACTTTGAAACATATGAAAGTTGGAACACTTAGTCTTTGCTTTCATGGCTTGCACAAGAGCTACACTGGGAGAATCAGGATTAATGGACTTTTTTGATGTATTTTTCCATAAATAAAAGCTTAACTTTACTTCTAGTGTCTTCAGTCCAGATTCAGGAAACTACATCCTCTGCCAGCAGCATCTTCCAGAAAAGGCGGTTGGTGTCTTGGGTCAGCAGCCTGCAATACTTTCAGGCTGATTGCTTTAGAATATTTTTCCCTGCACCACACTTTGGAGTGTGAGCCTTCAACTGTTTGGCACAGGTGCCAGCCTTTAGCACTGGTCCCACGTAAGGAACCCACTCTGGCACTAAGGACTAGCACCAATACTAAACAGCTGGAAGATTACATTGTTTGGTTTTTTTCTGTTGTTAGAGGGATATGTGGGTTTCCCATCTTCCTAGATTATTATTCATATAGCTCTTATAGAGTTCACAATACTTTACAATATTTATCTAGTTCACCCTCATAACAGTCTTGTGAGGTAGGCCATTATTGTTCCCATTTTACAGATGGGGAATGGAGGTTGAAAGATAGTTATTTACCCAAAGCCCCCAATGAGATTTACACATAGTCTCCCTGGTCCAAGGCCAACATCTTATCCTTTAGGTTAAACTGACTCTCTGCATGACAGATTGCCATAGTCACTGGGTGGGTTTTGTGTTTTAGTGCAAGGGTCCAGCTCAGTGTCAGGTTGCTTACCACACAGATGGCCAGGAGGGATCACTAACAAGAAGTTTTTCAAACCATAATTAGGAAGTCAAGCCAGGGTCATTAACCATATAGGTCCATTCAGATCTGACAGAGTAATCCAGAGGCATGGTCAAGGTCAAGTGAGGTCAAACTTCTGAGTGTCCAAGGTTAGCGTCAGAACTAAGGGATCAGTAGAGTTGGAGGTGGAGACCCAAGGCAAGGCAAGGGTTGATACCAGTAAGTTAGTCTGGTTGCAGATGGCAAGGCAAGGCAGGTCTTGACCTAAGGCATTCTAAGCCTTCTGGGTGCTCAAACAATGCACAATTGCTGACATGCTCCCTTTATAGTCTGCAGCAGCCAATAGTAGGCAGGGGCATATGCCCAGGAGAATGGGAAGGATCATTCTGTAGTAGCCCCTGTCCCACTACAGAGCCACATACATAGCTCTGTGATGGCACAGGGGCTCAGGACACTGTACTGAAGAGTAAGGGCTGAGGTTCAACCCAATGGACCTTACATTTAGCCAACTTCAAACATCATGACTAATGCCTGCCATGGACTGTGATTAACATCATGCTTAGCTTCAGAGTGTCCTGTGTCTCGTCTATGGCTGTTGTTGGGCCTTGGAACCCCCCACCCACACACACCTTGAGACTGTGAATAACATCAAGCCCTTCCTAGATGAGTGCATCAGGAGGGCTGGTGCCCAGGACAGGCATCACACTGGACACCCTATTTTCAGGGAGGAAGGACCCCACAGTCCAGCAACACTAATAAAGCAGTGCACTTGCCTGGGGTGAGCTGTATTTCATCTTCTGCTGCTGGGCCTTGGAGTCCCCCCGCCCCTCTATCGTGGACTGTGAGTAGCACCAAGCCTGGGAGTGTGCTTTGTCTCTTCTGTGGATGCTGTTGGGTCTTGGAACCCTCCCCCCTTCCCACCCACCCCCATGACTGTGAATAACAGCCCTTCCTGGAAGTGTGCATTAGGAGGACTGGTGCCCAGGGCAGGCATCACACTGGTGCCCTAGCTAGGGCTGAAACTTGATTCTCGGTTTCTCATGTTTCTCAACGAGAATCGTAATTCTCATCTTGATCTTGCAAATGAAAGTTGGCTGGATTCTCACTGAGAAACATAAGCAAGGTTCCTGGTTTTCTGTTTAGCATGGAAATCTATAGAAAAACACAGAATTACCATTTTATCAGAGAAAAATATAGAATTCCTGTTTTGTCAGAGAAAAACACAGAATTCCAAGTTTTTCTGGGAAATTTCTGCCTTCAAAAATTGACTGACAGCAGTGGAAATTTAAAGGACATGGATGCTCTGTGGACGTTCTGGTGTGCGCCTGAATCTGAGAGAGGAGATTTGATGCGAGAAGAACACAGCCATGTCTGGCTTTTGGCGAGACAGAGGTATGATGGGGTCCATGCTGGGGCAGGTGGGAGGAGGGAGCTGGAGCAGCACCCCATGCACACACACCTGCAGGAAGAGAGACTTGGGCTCCATGCCAGGGCTGGCTGGTGTGAGAGATTGTTTTATTTTGGAATTTGAGTGGCAGTAGCAACTAGTGCATCAAATTGTCACAAAAAATGAATAATTTGCAATAAACGCTAAATTTAATGACTGAAAACCAAATATTTTGGTGTTTTAGTCAGAGAATTTAGGGTATTGTTTTTTTAAAAAATGTCCACTTTTTTTGGCAGAGAAAAATAGGAACCTTGAACCTAAGAAATATTGATAAACAAACTAACTGGTGCTGATGAGTGGGAGAAGGGAGGAAGCCATGCTGTTCCCTGCCCAGCTTTCTTATCTTGTCTGGGGTTGGCAGCTGTCTTGATGGGGAAAGCTTCCCAATCACAAATTTTTAGGAATGGGAGGGTGGCGAGCATGAGGAAGGGAATAGACTCAGCTGATATCTTAGCATTCTATTGGCTAGCAGGAGCCAGCAGTCGATAAAATGCTGAAAAGCTGTGCTGAGTCCCCCTCTTCCCTTCAGTTCTCCCCTCCTCTGATCTGGAAGTCCTTTCCAAATGGAGGAGGGAGAGCAGGATGAAGTGGACAGATCTTCAGTATTCTACATGTTAGCAGGAGTCTGAGCAACCAATAAAATGCTAAAAAGCTGTACTGAGCTCACCTCTTCCCTTCAGTTTCCCCCCTCCTATCTGGAAAAGACTACCACCTCCCATTTTTCTAGCTACGATGCTAAGATATAAGTTGAGTCTGCCCCCTCCCTCATGCTCTTCCCCCCTCCTAGAGCTGAACATTTGTGATCAGGAAGTTTTCCCCACTGAGGCAGCTGCCAGCCCCGTAACAGGTAGGAAAGCTTGAAGGATGGCAGCCATTTGCATGTGTGCAGTGATTTTTTTATTATTATTTTATATTTTAATATATTTAAATACAGATCTATAACATTAATCTGCACTTAAATCCCAGAAATTGCAGATACAGATCTGCAACAGAACTGAATTCACAATTAAAACCGAAAGACCACCCTAGAAAATACTCATAGAGGAAAATAACGACAGGAAGAAAGGGAAAAGCAAAGACATGTAGAGTCTTGAAGATGAGGACAAGAGGTTTGTGCAAGATGCAAAGGAAGAGAGGGACTGAGTGGAGGGAAGAGAGGTTGAACGTGGTCAAAGTAGTGAAGAAGTGAATTACTTTGGCACTGCAGGGCTGAACAGAAGTGAGGTCAAAAAGTGAGAGCAGGGAAGGCCAGTAAGGAGGTGGTTGCAGTAGTCAAGCGAGATTTAATTAGAGCATGGACTAGGGTTTTGGCCATGGAAGCAGTAAGAAAGGGTTGGATTTTAATAATGCTATGCAGAGAAAAGCAAAAGGCCTTACCAACAGGTTAAGTATGAGGTGCAAAGGAGAGGTTGGGAACCTCTGATTTACTACCCTATTAAGATAAAGAATGTTGAATAAGAATATATTTTTTCCAGTAAAATCCATTATGTTTTTCTTTGTTGCATAATCATTGGCTGTGAGATTTGTATTGCACAGAAGCAGATGCTGCTTACTTCCACTTTGTGCAAGGATATTTTTAAAAAGTAGAATTTATTTCTGTCGAAGTGCTGACCACTGTTTAAGAATTTTATTTAGTGGCTGCAATAGATGAGTAGAGGTCAGTATCAGAGTTGTATAAACACTTCTGATTTAAGTTAAAACCAGGTTTGGAGGCATTCCACATTAAAACCAGTTTGCATGAGCTCCTTCCTAAGTGGGCTTTACCTAAAAGTGCTTGTGTTGCTGAACCAAAAAACAATTGCAAAAATTCTCAGGTTTAAAAATTCCGAGTTTCAGTTAACAAACTGAGTTAAGAAAAGACGTGGAAGAGGAAATTTTATACTGCCATTCATAAAGAACACATCAGAGAATATTTTATTAATAGGGATGGGCGAATGCGGTTCGGAGTTCGGCCCGAAATCAGTCTATTCAGACGTCCAAACCTAACGTCCAAATTGAACGTTCGAACTTCCGAACAGTTTGGAAAAACGTGACTGGAAGGGGGACGCAGCTGAGGAGCAGACTTCCAGGCACCAGGGGTGGAGACCAGGCGTGGTTTCAGGGTCAAATGATACTGATACCGAAAAAAAATCTTCCAATTCAGTATTGGTATCGATAGCGCTATTTTTGAGTGTTCGGCCAAATTTGACCGAACCGAACCCGAACTCGGGTTTCGAACCAAATGACCAAACATCCGAACCGCGTTCTGTTCACTCAGCCCTATTGATTAACCTGAATGAATAGTAGTCCACAAACTTGATAAAATGCACCCTAGGGAGTTTAAAGACCAAGCTCATGAAACCTCAGACTCACTGGCAACTATGGGCCTGTTCACATGGGCACCCCCTCACCCCACCGCAGTGCAGTGGGGTGGGGGGGAGGCCTGTGTGAATGCCGCCTGCAGTGGGGGGAGGCATCCATAGGAATGGTGCCTGTGGTGGGTGGGGTGCGTGCACACTCCCGCACTCCACCCACCTCCACCCATCACCCATTCACACACGCTATGGACACACACACACACCACGGCCATTTGAAAATGGCCTATATTTGCAAAGTCCTGGGTAACAGGTGTGGTCCCAGAAGACTGGAAACATATTTATAGAGGAGAAAAAGAAATTATACACCTGGCAGTTTGACTTTGGTCCCTGGGAAGTTACTAGAACGAATAATAAAACATATGGGACCTGATCCAAGGTCCACACATGCAAGGAGGACCAACCCTACTATGCGCGTGTGCACACAATGTGTGCATGGTGCTGCATGAGAAGCCTCCTGGCAGTGTCACTACCTGGCACAAGAAGCAGTACTATGGCAGGGGAAGCAAGTGGCCGTGCAATCAGCAGGTGGGCAGCTCCCTGTGTCGCACCATGTGCATACACACTGTGTGAACATGCTTAGAGTACATTAGGTCCGTGCATAGGCACCCCTTCAGGACTTCAGTCTGTAAGCATCTAGAGAATAAAATGTGATTACTAGCAGCCAGCATGGATTTATCAAGATCAAATCATGCCAAGCAACTTTAATTTTCTTCTTTGACAGAATAATTATTTTGTGGCTAAGAAGAATGCAGTGGATATAATTTTCCTGGATTTTAGTAAGGCTTGTAACACAGTTCCGCCAGCTTTATCTGGTACGTAGGCTGCGTCCGTATGTCTCTGGCCCGGACCTGGCCTCCCTCACCCATGCCTTCGTCACCTCGAGGCTCGACTACTGCAACGCGCTCTATGTGGGGCTTCCCTTGTTCTTGGCTCAGAGACTGCAGCTGGTGCAGAATGCGGCGGCTCGTCTTCTTACGGGGACGGGTCGCCGGGAGCACATTACACCAGTGCTCCGAGCTCTGCACTGGCTGCCGATAGTGTGCCGGGCCAAGTTCAAGGTCCTAGTGATGATCTATAAAGCCCTATACGGTCTTGGCCCCTCATACCTTAGGGAC
>QEPC01011255.1:1121137-1146653 GCA_003113815.1 Sphenodon punctatus | reverse complement strand
CCCTCAGGGGTAGGGGGAACCTCGGAGGGGTGGGAGCAAGATGGGCGGACCCTCGGAGGGGTGGAAGCAGGGTGGGGGGGACTCTTGGGGGGTAGGAGCAGGGTGAGGGGAGGGATCTTCACTTACCTGGCTGCAGCTCCAGCGGTCCCCGGCAACCCGGGCGGCAGGCAGAGGTGTTGTGGTGGCGGGGGGGGGGACTTGTTTTAAATTGCCCGCGTGTCCCGCTCCTCTGGAGCCAGGACGCGTGGGAAATTTAAAGGCTAATTTTTTATTTTTTTAAAAAGTTCTCAATCCCTGCCTTGCTGCTCTCCCGGCAGATTGGGGGGGGGGGGGCAGGGGGGGGGGAAGCGGCAGCAGCAGGGAAGCAAACGGCTGAGGCAGCAGGTTGGCAGCGCACTGTGGACCCTGAGACTCCACATGCTGAGGCAGGGAGCAGCACACATGCACGCTGCTCCCTGCCTCAGCCGCCTGGCCCAAAGCTTCTCGCCTGGGTGCTTGCATCAAGCACCCAGGTGAGAAGTTCCATTGTACCCATTAGGTGCAATGGAAGAAGGCTAGCCCCTTCCTCCACAGCACGTCCTATGTGTGCTGTGGACTGAGGGACTCAGCCGCCCAAATCTAAGAGAAGGCCCGAGGACTTACCCGAAGGAGGAGAAGGGATCCCGGGGAGAAGGGGCCCGTGAGGGACGCAGTGGGGGTCCAGGCAGGGGCAATAGTAGAGAAGACGGGGTACTGGGCGGTAGCGGAAGGAAGGAGGGAGACCCCAGGGCTCTGCCAGGGGGCATCCCGTTATACCTCATTCCAGGCCCAGGACCCTACCCTGGGCCCAGCGGCGCTCACGATGGAACAGGGGCCCCAGGGACACAGGTGTGCTATCAGTGCGGACGACTCAGCCATTTCAAGTGAGACTGCCCCCTTATGGACTGCACTTTC
Organism: Sphenodon punctatus; assembly: GCA_003113815.1. NCBI lineage: Eukaryota > Metazoa > Chordata > Lepidosauria > Sphenodontia > Sphenodontidae > Sphenodon > Sphenodon punctatus. The sequence continues at coordinate 1,145,720 of QEPC01011255.1, read as the reverse complement.
GCTGATGGGTGGCTAGGGGAAGACCCCAGGGGACACCAGGGGGAGGGTAAGCCCTTAGTGACAGTGTGGATAGGGGGAAGAGAATATAGAGCCCTTGTGGATATGGGATGTGGAAGGACATTAGTAAGAGCCGGCATACAAGGTTACCGCTGGCTCACACCCCCAGTACCCGTATACGGTGCATACATGGGGATGTACAGTGGTACCCCACCTGCCCGGTAGCCGTGTCGGTAGCCAGGCGCACAAGAACCCAGTCAGTGGGAGTGGTCCCGGGGTTAGCCCACCCAGTTATATTGGGGCGGGACTGGTGGGATCTGTCCACGCTCTTACAGCCTTGCGATGAGTTGTGGGGGGACGACGAGGACCCGAGCAGATCAAGTCAGGAGGGATGTGGCGCAGTGGCCGCCCAGGCCCACCGGGAGACATACCCTGGCTGGTAAGTCCCTTTGACTTTATCCAGGCCCAACGTAATGACCCGGTACTGGCCAATGCCTATGAGCAGGTTGCCATGGTTAATGGGAAGCCCATGGCCCTGGGGCAGGCCTTGACATACCCCCACTTCGAATTGGTAGATGACCGACTCTATAGAGTAGCCAAAGACCCAGAGAGGGGGGAGGAAATGTACCAGCTGTTGGCCCCCAAGGAGGTCCAGCTAGACCTGTTGAGGATGACCCACGAAATTCCCTGCTCTGGACACCTCAGGAGGGAAAAGACATGGGAGAGTCTGGTTGCCCGATTCTATTGGCCAGGCATCTGGGCCGTGGTGCAGCAGTATTGTGCGTCCTGTCCCAATTGCCAGTTAACCACAAAAAGAAAGGTGGCACCAGCCCCACTGGTCCCTTTGCCTCTGGTGGGAGTCCCCTTTGAATGCATGGGCATGGATATCATAGGGCCAATAGAACGATCAAGCAAGGGCTACCGGTATATATTAGTCACCATAGATTATGCCACCCGGTACCCTGATGTTGTAGCCTTAAAATCAATCAAAGCCCCAGTGATAGTGAGGGAATTGTTAAAAATGTTCTCCCATATGGGGTTTCCACACACCCTGCTGACCGATCAGGGGACCAATTTCATGGGTAAGCTCATGAAGCAACTGTGTCAGTTGCTGAAGATTCAGCAGATATGGACCTCGGTTTACCATCCCCAGATCGACGGGCTGGTAGAGAGGTTCAACCAAACACTGAAGGCCATGCTACATACGTTCGTGAGGGAAGACCCCCAGGCCTGGTCATCGTTGCTCCCAGATCTCTTGTTTGTCTATCGTGAGGTCCCCCAGGCCTCCTTGGGGTTCTCCCTATTCGAGCTTCTCTATGGGCGCCGCCCGAGAGGCCTCCTGGACTTAGTATGAGAAGGGTGGGAGGAGACCCCTCCCCCAAACACGCCGTTATTCTCTGTGTAACACAACTACGGGAGAGACTACAGAGGATGCAAGAGTGGGCTGATCGAAACGGCCTGGAGGCTCAAACCCGGCAGAAGGCATGGTTCGATAAAAAGGCTCGGCCTCGCCAAGTACAACCCGGACAAAGGGTGTTGGTGCTGCTGCCCTCCTCTGAGTCCAAACTCTTGGCCATCTGGCAAGGACCATATGAGGTAGTGAAGCAAGTGGGCGAGGTTGACTATGCAGTGTGACAGCCAGGGAGATGGCCAGAGGTACAGACATGCCATGTCAACTTATTGAAAGAGTGGAAGGAACGCGAAACCAACCCTATGGACGCCCTGGGAGGCAAAGTCTCGGCAACTAGACCCCCCGAGGCAAGGGACTGCCCCATCCAGCTCAGGGAGGGTCTCGATGAGAGACAAAGGGGACAGGCGGCGGCCTTGGTGTTCTCTTTCCAACACATGTTCACCGGTAACCCCGGCTGCACCACACCAACTCAACACAATGTCATGACGGAACCCGGGAAAGTGGTTCGGGAAGCACCCCGGAAACACCCCCACCACCTGATGCAGGTGATGCGAGATGAGGTACATGCCATGTTGGAGTCCGTGACGCAGCCAGCCGGTGTTGGTGGGGAAGCCGGACAGATCCACACGGTTCTGCATTGACTTTCGCAAGGTGAACACCATCTCCCGCTTTGATGCATACCCCATGCATCAGGTGGATCTCCTGTTAGAACGCCTGGGCGACGTGAAGTACCTGTCCACCCTAGACCTGACGAAGGGCTACTATCAAATTCCCCTCACCCCAGCAGCCCAAGAAAAGACAACCTTTTCTACCTCGATGGGACTCTACCAGTTTGTGCGGATGCCGTTTGGCCTCCACAGAGCAGCAGCCACCTTCCAGAGGCTAATGGACAAAGTGCTTAGCTGGCATGGGACCTACACCACGGCCTACATAGATGATATCATCATTTTCAGCGCTACCTGGAGTGAGCACCTTAAACATCTCACCCAGGTAGCCCAGGCACTGGCAGAGGCAGGGCTCACGGCCAACCCCAAGAAGTGCCTCCTGGGGCTAAGGGAGGTCACCTACCTGGGGTACCAAGTGGGGAGGGGACAGATCTGCTTGCTGTGGGCTAAGGTCAAGGCGGTGAGGGATTGCACTCCTCCTACCACAAAGAAACAGGTACAGTAGTTCCTCGGGTTAGCCGGATACTACAGACAGCATGTGCCCCATTTCGCCACCATCGCCACCCCCCTCAGACACAACCCAGAAAGGACAGTCAACCCGAATTGCATGGATCCCCACTGTAGCGGCAGCCTTCGACACCCTGAAGGCCCGACTCTGTCAAGCGCCGGTCCTATACACGCCGGACTTCACTTAGCCCTTCATCCTGCAAACAGACGCCTCAGATGTAGGGCTAGGGACCATCCTGTCACAGCAGATAGGTAGCGAGGAGCATCCTATAGTATATCTTAGCTGGAAGTAGAGGCCTGGGAGCAGGCCTATGCTACCATAGAGAAGGAAGCGCTCACTGTGCAGTGGGCAGTCGTCGCACTCCGATACTATCTCGCAGGGGCTACCTTCGCTCTTGTGACAGACCACACCCCCTTACAGTGGCTGACGTCCATGAAAGACAATAACGCTCACTTAATGCGCTGGTATCTGGCGCTACAACCATATCATTTTGAAATTTGTCACCAAGCCGGGAAATTGCACCATAATGCTGACTTTTTCTCTCGACAGGGTGACTCTGCCCCCCGGCCCAGCCTTTCCCAGCAGGACATCTTGAATGGGGGGGGTGGCAGGGCGAGGAGTGGCCGATCCCGAAGTCCAGGGAGGAACCCAGACAGCGGGGAGCTAGACGAGCCGGGGATAGCCCTTACCAGAATCGAGTGGGAGGCAGATGCAGCAGAGTCCGGCGTGTTGACGTCATCGGGGAGTGCCCCGCCCAAACCAGGAAGGGTGAGACCTGGAAGCGGGCAGAGGAGGAAGCTGAAAAGCCTGGCAGTGGATGAGAAAAGGGGGTTGCCTCAGACACAGGAGGCGATGGAGTGAAGCAGTGACTTTGAAGTGGGTAGGGGCCCGAGTTTGGAAGCCGGTGGGGCATATACATAGGAGGCTCGCCACAGGGACATTAAAGGGGTGAAAAGTAGAGTTGCTGATTTTATTGACTGAGCAAATCCCCCCCCCCGAAATATTGTCATCCAGGAATCCTTTCCAGAGAAAAGAATAAGGAAGCAAAAATGGATGCCTGGAGAAACTGCATCTGAAAAACCAATTGCCAATGCATTTAAACACTTTGAAGTGGGTGTGCACAACTGGATATTAGATACAACTATAGAAAGTCTGAAAACAAGATTTGCGAAAAATGGGGCATCATATAGGGACCTGGCCTGCTTGTCTCCTTTACAGTTTGGAGAGATGAAGACATCTCTGTCTCATAGTGATGCACTTCTAAGGCTGAGTGAAGCACTTGTGAAGTTTGACAAGGAAGTAACCAAGGAGAACTTGCAATTGGAGCTTATTAATTTGGCAACTAACTGGGAGAGGCTGAAAACATTGCTACCTTAGGAATACACCTTGAGGAAAGAAGAGGAGAATGTTGAGGATACCGACATGATAGTTATAGAGAATTATGAGGAGTACAACGAGAGACAGTCAGTGTGCAAACGATGCCAAAACTGCACAGTATCTGTTTACCATACTTTGGAGCAGTACAACCTGTACACTGATGCATACAAAAATATAGGTCTAGTATACAAATACCTCCTAACACTTTCAACAACTCAGGTTGCATGTGAAAGAGGTTTCTCAACACTCAAATTTATCAAGAACAGGCTAAGGAGTACTCTGAGTGCTGGCATTTGGAATCGTTTCTTTTGATGGCCGTGGAAAAAGACATTCTACAACGTTTGGACCACAATGCCATCATTAATAAAGTATCGGATACAAGTACACTGTTACGCCGGGAGCTATATCTGGAACAATAATCCTTGAAAAAGAGAGCAGCATTTGTTGACGTGGAGCTGAAGGAAGCACACCTCAGGGGAAGCAAGAGTGCTGTGGCTAGGAAGCCAAAATATTTTCAGGGAAGCAAGACTGCCAGGGATAAGAAGCCCAGACACAGCCTTAAGGGATGGGGAAGTGATATCCAGTATCATGCGGGCACAGCACACACTGGGGTCATGACCCTGGGAGGGGTATGTTCTAAAAGGCAGAAAGGACATGTGCTCTCTGCTAGCTGAAGAGCACCTACCTCCTTACTCATGCCCAGAATTGGGCATGTCCCCCTCTTTGGCCAGAGTCAGGGTGTTGTCGAGAGGGGGAAGGTTGTTGTTTAAGGGTGCTGACACTGGAAGGCACATCCACATCAGTAACCCAGTTCATAAGAACTGTTTTTTGTAGCTAGCATACTGGACCCAAATTTCCTGGGCAATTACCCACCAGCCTTCAGCAAATATCGAATAACAGGGACCCTTCAGTAACTTGTAGATTCCTTGTCCTTCTTAAGTGGGAATCCAACACCCAGATGAGACAGGGCTAGGAAGCCCAAACATCTCCAGTGAAACAATCCAGGAAAACATCTCCAGCCAAGGGCACTCCAGGAACGACTAAATTCCCAGGCCTTCTTAACGGGGAATCCAACTCCAACATCCAGATGGGACAGGGATGGGAAAGCCCAAAATCTCCAGGGTAGCAAGACTGTCTTGCTTCACTGGAAAAAAGACTGGGCCCTCAAGGAACTACTAGATTCCCAGGCCACCTTAAAGAGGAATCCAAAATCCTGATCTGACAGAACCATACTATTGATATGTTATCTTGAACTAAGGGATCCACCATTATTGGGAGAAGCCCTGGTACTGGTGGATGAAGGACTGGCTGTGGCTGTAGGGGTGTGTGAGGAGGTCAGTTTATAAATTTAAAAATTGTAGTCTTATGAGGAGGGCATCTTTCTTGTCAAGAGGCTCCGCTGTCGCAGGGGAGTTGTGTGAGAAGGCAGCTGTGCATTAGCAGAAAGGTTGCATTCCTTCGAGGCTGTTCCTTAATTGTGTTCCAGTGCAGCATTACTACAGGTGCAAGGAATGACGCCTTAATATACAATAATGTAGATATTGGAAGTCTGGTATCAATTCTCCACTTAGTATTCAATTTGCTAAGCTAAACACAGGGCCTGTGGAATACTAATGCAGCTGGTGTAGGAATGAAGAAGCCTTACTGTAGGATGCATAGCAAGGGACAGAGTGATTTTTTGTTGGGGGGCCACTGACCACTGAAACGGAGTGATTTGGGGAGCAAGAGCACTGAAATGAGGGTCAGTACCCCCACCAGTGACAGTCTCCCCCCTGACAGCACCCCCCCCATTAACCTCCCACTCACCCCTGCCAGACTGCTGAGGTTCTGATTCTGGGGACTCAGCTCTGATAGGTCCCAAATCTGGTGCACTCTGCCCGCCCCCAAGCCACGCCCCCTTGGCCCATTTCCGGTGCCAAGGAGGCCACTAAGACTATATTTTCCCGGGCCCTTTGATTTCCCAATCTGCCCCTGATTTACAGGCAGAAAGGACTGTGGCCAATATCTACAAGCTGCCACTCTTCCAACCCCAGGACCCACCATCATGGGTCTGGTGCCATCATTCCTCGCACATTGCGCTGTCGTTCCACCGCATCAAAAAGCAGCTACTCCAACCCCAGGACCCACCATCTGGGCTCTGGGGACCTACATTACTGGCAGGGAGGGCTGTGGCCAAGATCCAGAAGCAGCAACTCTAGCCCCAGGACCCACTGTCATGGGTCTGGGGCCATCATTCCTCGCACATTGCGCTGTCGTTCCTCCGCATCAAGAAGCAGCCACTTCAGTCCCAGGACCCACCGTCAGGGCTCTGGCGCCTACATTACTGGAAGGGAGGGCTGTGGTCAATATCTACATGCTACCACTCTTCTAGCCCCAGGACACACCGTGATGGGTCTGGGGCCGTCATTCAGCTCACAGAGCACTGTCAATTCTGCTGCTGCTGTAGTGCTGTCTGCTGTGCCATGGGTACTGTGCCCTGGCAATCCAATGTCTGCCTCTGCTGCCAATGCTACCTATGCTGTCTGTGCCATGGGTTCTACCCCAGAAACCCAATGTCTGCTGCTGCTGCTGCTCCTGCTGCTGGTATTGCACGTCGGCCATTTGCTCCTCAATCTTGTAGACTGCAATAGCTCAGATGAGTGCGCCGGCAGGCAGGGGCTGGGTGAACATTACAATGGGGCAGAATGGGAGATCCTGTGTCCAACTCCCTTTCAATTGGCTGTGGGAAATGGAGGCTATCAGCGATTGCCCGTCCTTTCACAACAACGCTTGCCTATCTCTTAGGATCAACTGTTCGTGTTCACACATCCCTACAGATCACATTCTGAATCCTCTCCACTTCGCAGATTTGACCGATGGCGCATATCCGGTTGTGCAACCTGCATTCAATGCTGAGTTCCTTGAGGATTTCCGCAGTGATGATGTACTCAGTTTGCTTGCCTTCTGATGATTCGGAGCTCACCCAGGATGATCTCAATCCTAAAAGAATCTTAAACTTCTCCTACAGTCCAGGATCCTTGTTCTGTGGCTTTGCCATGGTTACCAAAAAAGTGCCAGGGAACTTCCACCCTCTCCAGCCAGCAGGCACCTGCCCCTACCCAGCCCCCTTATCCCTGTCCCCTCATCATTCTTAGCCTGGACCTCAATGCTCTTGGACTTTAAGGTGCTGATGGCTTCTGTGCATGGGGCCATCAATAAAGTATGTCACGCAAGGCATGCAGATTAGCAAAGTCGTGCCAATGGGTGACAATCAGGGGTGAGGGGGATTGGTCATGTGACATACCCATATGTTTGTGTCTCTGTCACAGTTATTTAGTATGTGGGTATTTAGGTAGATGACTAGGTGTGGGTGGGAAGGTTTACTTGCTTTCCTGTCTCACCTCAGTCTCTAGACCTCCTCCCATTTGCCGTCATTAAGCTCACGGAGATGGCCCCCAGGCCTTGGCCTATATGCTATCCGTGCCAAGGGTTCTGTACCATGGCCACCAATGTCTGCTTCTTCCAGTGCCAATGGCCCCCAGGCCAGGCCTATATGCTGTCTATGCCATGATGCCAAGGCATCAAGAAACAGCTGATGCTGCCAGGCCTATATGCTGTCTGTGCCAAGGATTCTGTACCCCAGGTTGCCACCAAGCTCAAAGCCTGCCTCAGCCGCCTTCCTGACTCTCATGCCAAGGTGCCTGTCTGCTCACCCAGTTTGCTGCCAAGAGAGAGAGAGAGAGAGAAATTATTTATTTATTTATTTATTTAATATATTTATATCCCACCTCTCCTGCAAGCAGCTCGGGGCGGCTAACAAATTTCAGTTAAAACAATTTTTAAAATATTAAAACCATCATAAAATCTTACACTCGAACAGGGAGGACAGAAATTTACAAAAAATAATAAGGAAGGGTAGGGTGATAAAAACCCATTAACCCACCCTCCCCAAAGGCCTGGGCGAACAGCCAAGCTTTACAAACTCGCCAGAATGTTAAAAGGCTCTGGGCCAGGCAAGCTTCTTCTGGGAGGGAATTCCAAAGGCACAGCGTGGCCACCGAGAATGCCCTCTCCATTGTGGCCCCCCGCTTAACAAGGGGGACCTCCAAGAAGGCACCCCCGGCAGACCGAAGGAGCCACTCTGGGACACAGAGGGCGAGGCGATCCCTGAGGCATGAGGGGCCGAGACTGTGAAGGGCCTTATAAATCAAAACCAATACCTTGAACCTGGCTTGGCACACTATTGGCGTGGGTCACCGTGGCAAAGTCAGCCAGGGAAAAATAAGCCTGCGAAAAGCATCTCCGAGCCACATCCAGTACATGAGTTTTCATGATCAAAAATGACCCCCATGTTCTTTACCTGGCCCACCACCTCCAACTCCCCCCCACTCCTTTCAACACACAGAGATCTGAGGAATGCAAAGGCATCCTCATATAGGCTCACCCCACCTACCAGCACATGGAGAGCCAGTGCAGACTAGTGGATAAGGTGTGACATCAAATTCTGTCTTATCACTGAACTAACTTAGTAGTCATGAGCAAATCACTATCTCTCAGTCTCAGCTCCATCTCTATAAAATAGTGATAATAATGACCTATTTCACTGGGTTGTTGTGAGGGTAAACTAAATAAGGATTTTAAAACACTTTGAACACTGAAAACACTATAGAAATTCTACAGAAACATGAAAAGTCTACATCAGCTCTGTGGATAAAACACTATTGTGACTGCAAATTGGCAGGAAGTTCAGAATTGTAAAGGAGTGGTACCTAAAACAAGGACATGAATCCTTCAAGCTGTCTACACACATTTCAGCTGGTGCATTCTATTCTGGAAGGTAAAGAGTATATTTATTTAAATATAATACTTTATTTATTTATTTATTTATTCGGAGCATTTATATCCCGCCTCTCCTGTCTAGGCAGTTCGAGGCAGCTTACAAAAATTAAAATATTTAAAATATACATAAAATATATAAAATACATACAATTCATCATCAACCATCATCATCATTTTATTATTATTTATTCATTTATATCCCACCCTATCCCCAATGGTTCAGGGCAGCTGACAACATATTTAAAAAAGAAATACACATAAGTGACATATAAAGACATCATAGTCCCCTCATCTCCTCCATACATGCCTCAGCATTCCACAGCTCCCATCATCCCCCTCTCCTCAACAACCCCAACCTCCCCACCACCACATCCCTACCATACTCCCATACACCCCAGAGTTGGGTTGGTTTGGAATAGCATGGAACATTTCTTCACCTATAAAGCTCTTCACAACCTCGCTCCCCCCTACCTCTCTGCACTTATCGCCCTCCATACTCCAGCCCGTGCACTTCGCTCCTCCTCTGTCCCTTCTCTCACCCTTCCATGCCTTCCCTGCTCCCCTAAGCGCCTTCGTCCCTTCTCACTTGCTGCCCCCCATGCCTGGAACTCCCTCCCTGTCCACATCCGCCTTGCCCCCTCCCTTCATACCTTCAAATCTCTCCTTAAAACTCACCTCTTTCGCTCTGCTCTGTCTGACTCTTTATCCTGCTGAGCCACTATTCCTATACCTACGATCGGTTTACCCTTATCCTTGCAACATGGACCTGCCTGCTGTCATTCTCATCGTAACCAAGCCAAGTACGTGCACTTGAGACCTCGCATCTTCATGAATGTTAGACCCCTTGTCTCTCCCTCTGTTCCCCTTCCTAAGTCTCTCCCCCAGCTCCTGTCTCTCAGATTGTAAGCCCTAGGGGCAGGGACCGTGTCTATTTTATTACTTTGTAAAGTGCCAGGTACACTGCTGGCGCTATATAAATGTTTGTTAATAATAATAAATAATAATAACATTTCTGCAAAAACAGAACAGCTATACCCTTTTTGATAGATTTCTGGCCAGAACATATGTTCTGTTTTGGGAATCCTGCCTGGGGGGAAAAAAAGCCACTGCACACATGCAAAATAGCCACCACCTTATCCAAAATAGCAGCAGTGTTACTGCCGCTGTTTCAAGGAAGGACAGCAGCCATTTTGCACAGGCAAAACAATGGCCCAGTGGCCATTTTTTGCATGGGGGTGAAAAAAAATTCTTTCTTTTTTTAATGCCCAATTCTGATCAGAAATATTGACAGTTCCCGTTTTCAATCAGAAAGGCAAACTGGCCCATTCCAATCAAAAAAGGGAACTACTGAATTGTCAAATTTGCCCATACTTGATGTTCTTCCCTGTACTCTACCACCAGTGCAAGTGAATGCAAAAATCCTTATTCTACAACTCAATCCTCTGGATTTCCTGTTCTTGGAGAGTGAGAGTTCCATGCTCTGTGTCCAAATGAACCCCAATAATGGAGCCATTGCCAAACCTTGGGGAGTATTTGATTTTGTTGCCTTTGTGATGGAGTAGCTCTGTGTATGAGAGTCCTCAGGTGTTTCATCCTTGTCCAAAAGGCTGCAGAATGTATGGTGGTATTTGTCCAGATTCCCATCTAAAGTCCAATTCCTACCACTGTGTTGCCAAAGACCAGTAAGGTCATCTTGATCTCCTAGAAGGGCTGCTCTTTTGCCAGTCCCTTATTCCCACAGATTACAGCAGAGCCACAGCTTGTGGTGTCCCCTGACTGAGACATGGGAAACTCAGCTGGGCTTCCTGTCTGGCACTGTGGGCAGGATCAGGCTGATGGACTAAGCGGGGCCCCTAGGTACTACTACTCACAGACACCAACAAGCTGTCAACACACTCTTTTATTAGGCCTCAGGACCTTCTGGGATAGGGACTCACAAGCTGGGCCTCTGGCTGGTTCGCAGCCAGACAGAGCTCAACACTGCTCTGTGTCTAGCTCCCAACTGAGGCTGGGCAGGATCAGATCACTCAGCCTAGCTGTTCCCCTGTGCAGGCTTCTGACCCCTCCCACCTGTGTGGGGGGGGGGGGGAATGCGCTAGGCATGCATTGCCACACAGCTGGGTTCTGTGTGGCAAAGTTAACCTTACAGTTGTCCCAGGTCTGCAGGGTTGCATTTGACTTGTTTATATCACCCCTCACGCAATCAAAATACTTGTCCTTTCTCCTGCAGTCCTTGACCCAGTGGAAGGTGTGCAAACTGAAACAATAGGGCATCTCATTCTGATTCTTATAGCTGTAGTAGGTCTCTCTCACTGCAAGGTTGGCAGTCATGGCGTATTCCACTCAGGACAGACTACTAGGCCCTGATACTCCATGTATGTTGGTCATGTATGTTGCTTTGAGGCAGACAACCTTGCATTTTCCTTTGCCCACGCCCCTCACAGTTACCCTCTACTGCTACAGATAACCACTATCTACCTCCCCCCACAACCAGGGCAACAGGCCCCTTCCCCATTACAGTTCACACACACACACACACACACACACGCCTCCCCAGCCAGGACCACAGGCCCTTTCCCCACTACAGTTAACCACCATTCACACCTCCTCCCCCCAGCCAGGGCCACAGGTTCCTTCCTGCTTCTGACTACACTGAACCACCACTCACTCTTCCTCCTCCCCCACAACCAGGGCCAGAGGTTCCTTCTAGGGATGTGCGAACAGAACGGGGTTTGGCTGTTCGGCCATTCGGCCCGAAAACTAAGTTTGGGTTCATGGGTTCGGTCCCGCGGAGTTCGGTCCCGTGGAACGTTCGGCGGAGTTCGGACCTGCCGGGAGGCTTGGGCCACTCCAGGGACCCCCCGGGGTGCCTGTGGCAGCATGGCAGGCCGTCAGAAACACAGTAGCAGCAGCAGCAGAGACTGGGAAGGCTTGGTGCTTGGCACCCCGGCTTGCCTGTGAAGGCAGGCTCAGCACTTGGCCCCTGGGGGTGCCTGTGGTGCCATGGTTGGCCATCTGAGACCCAGCGGCAGAATCAGAGGCTGAGAAGGCTTGGGGCTTGGTGGCTGGCCTGGCACCCTTACTTGGTCAGGCATTGCAGGATGCCAGGCAACGGCGGAGCAGCACAGACATTGGATTGCCCAGTAGCAGAACCCGTGGCAGTAGAGACAGCAGCAGAAGACACCCACCTTGATGAAAAGTAACTGCTCCACCAACTTGGTCCCCAGTCCCAGCAAGCAAATGTCCCCCATCATCGAGAACACCCGCTCACTGGGGACACTCGCTGGTGAACAGGACAACAGACCCTTGGCCACTTTGGACAGGGCCGGCCACACATCCCTCTGAGAGCTGTGTCGCCACCATATTCCGCCCTTCCCATCAGCACTGTCAGTGGTGCTGCAGCAGCAGCAGCAGCCAGCTGAGGCCCAGAAGCATCAGTGCACCATGGAGGAGCTGGGGTGGGGGCAGCTGCCAAGTCCATCGGCAGCTACAGGATATGGAGGGTGGCGTGGCTTTCAACTGAAAGCCATGCGCATGTTGGGGGAAATGATTGCGCTCGATGGGCAGCCCTTCTCGTTGGTTGGGTACATGGTGTTGAGGCGCCTGATTGGCTTCCTGGTCCCCCAGTTTGAGCTGCCCTCACACACCACCCTGAGTCAGGCTGCCATCGATGCCTGGCAGCCTGCAGTGCCCGGCCAAGCAGGGGTGGCAGCCACCAAGTCATGGCTGGGCCTCTGCTGTTGCTCCGTCGATGCCTGGCAGTCTGCAACGCCCGACCGTGATGGTGACTAGAACTGGAGAACAAAGCATAGAGCGAGTAGAACTGACTGGAGGCCTGCCACAGCACCACCCTGAGTTGACAGGTGGTGCCAGCCCTGTACCAGGCTTTAAAGGAGCGGGTGAGGGAGCAGCTGGCAGGAGCTGGGGATGCCACCGTCCACTTCACCACAGACCTGCGGTCAAGTAGGAACATGCAGCATGCCTACCTGGCAGTGACGATGCACTGGTGGCAGGACCCGGAGGCAGCGTTTGAAGTGGCAGGAGGTGTCCCGAAGCAGGGTATAGGTGGGCCCTGCCTCAGGTGGAAGTCATGGATGCCACAGCCCCCAAAGTTCTCGGAACAGAGGCACCCCTGACTGCCATGATGAGGGAGTGGGTCACATCAGGCATGCCCTTCACCGCACAGGTGACGCACAACGCGGCCAACATATTGAAGGCATATTGAAGGCAGTCTGTGAGGGGGACTTCACTTGCATCCCTTCACATGGTGGACAGGGACTGTCTCTTATACACATCTAGATGTGTATAAGAGACAGGGAGGAAGCTGGCCGGTTTCTTTAACCGGAGCATGAAGGGCAGAGACCTCCTCCAGGCAAAGCAAGCCGAACAAGGCTACCCAGTGCACCAGCTGGTGCAGGATGTGTCCACCCAGTGGAATTAGACCTTCCTGATGCTCGAGCGGCTTCTCGAGCAGAAAGCCACCTTGCATCAGGTGCAGCTGGTGATGGACAGCGGGACACCTCCAGGGTACTATGGGATGGAATGGGAGATCCTGGCTCACACTATCTTTGTTCTGAGGCTGTTCCTGGCCTTGACAGAAACAATCAGCTCCTCCATGGCCACCATCAGCCAGGTGACCCCTCTGGTCCAGAGTCTCCTCAGGAGGCTGGAGGAGATTCTCCAGGGGCGGGATTGTAGCCCTCAGGGCAAGAAACTGGCAGCTGAGGCAGTTGCCCTGGTGCAGCAGCTGAAGGCAGGGCTGAAGGCTCCTTTTGATGAGCTCCTGCAGCAGGAGGCATATGTGTTGGCAACCATGCTGGAACCCAGGGTCAGCATCGCATGCCAGACACCGCTCTATGGCCACTGGAAGGATGAACTGGTGGAGAGGGTCCAGCAGGCAGAAAGGGCTCTAGGGACTGCGCGGCAGCAGCAGCAGGATGCCCCTGGGGATGGTGGGAGTGGGAGCAGTCACCCCTTTCAGCCGGCGGGGTCTATCCCTGCCCCCAGCCCTAGCAGTAGCAGCACCAGCAGCAGGCTGATCAGCAGTAGCACCCCTATTGCTTCTGGATGACGTGGATGGACAGTCCTCCCTGACTAGAATCTAGGCCAAAGAACCCTGAGGGTGGGTCCTGGGTCTGAAGTACTGCCTGTTTCTTTATTACACTACACTACAAACAACAGGGTATATTAGAGCAATATAAATCAATACAATAACAATAACATCAAACAATGCTCCAAACAATGCAAAAAATGCTAAAAAGGAAACAATGTTTTAATCAGAATAGTATTCAAGGTGGAAAACAATCTATATAGAGAGTGCTTACAACCATAAATTTCACTCCAGTGAACTGGTTAAATAATAATTCAGGCTAATCTGATCCAGAAAAGCCTCCCCTTTGGACCATATCTCCCGCAACCCGTGACAACCCCGATGGCTGCGGAAGCCCTCCCATCTTCAGAGAACCCGTTAGACACCCACCCTCCATGTAATGATGTAAGGATAGTAGGAACCAAAGTGTGATGGGAGTGGTTGTACAGGAGACTGCTGTGCTTCTCTGCCGTTCCCTCCCAGCTCCCAACAGTGAACCTATCCTTCAAGAATTTATCCAATCCTTGTTTGGCTATGCTATTGGCCTTCCTCAAGGAGCTTGAGGAATTTCTGTCTAAGGGGAAGGAAACTGGGGAATTGAATTTGAAAGTCCCAAATGTCTAAGGAAGCTGCCACGCCTACACGCAACAAAATGGCCTGTTACACCCACACTAATCGATGTATACTAATGGCTCTTGCACTGTGCTCTGAACAATAACAAATCTATATATCTGATCCAATCTAAGCTGAATATTTTAGTCTATTTTCTTTTAAAAGCTTGCAGGAAATAAGTTTTCAGCACTCAAATACCAATTTCTTTTTATTCATACACTTTATAGAGTCACATTTTAAAGCATGGTGGGGGTCAAATTTGAGACTGTGGATATGGCTTGGATTGATACAAGGCACTACTATAATTGCTCAACAGCATTTTAAAAATTCTCCTTAGACCCAGTAAACATGCACTTTAAACTGTAAATCTGCACGCCCATTTTTCAGTTTCATATGCATTATTCTGACTCCTGCCCTTTAGTATTAATTTTGACAGGGTATTTCCATATAATATCTTTTTGATTTCCATTTCATTTCCACATCCGCTAGCTCAATAATGTGCCTAATGCAACCCTCATTGTAAAGTAATCACACTTACAATTATTACAGGCTTGAGAAAGATGACCAGTTTTTCAGGAATTCATTGGTTTAAATTGATGAAAGCACCTGCAACTTGGGTGAATCTTTCAAAATGACCCCACAGATGGGGCATGTCAGAGCTACACACAAGAGTAAATGGCTGGGAGAAATGAAACAGGATGCCCACTCGCCCCCATTCCACAGCTCTGTCTTGGTGGTCCGCGGTCTGTGCCACCAATACCACTCCAGAGCAATAATAAATAAACATTAAAACGGATAAAACAGATCAAACAGGAGGTTGTTTTTTAAACAACACTCCCCCCCACCCTTCACCCATCTCCCCCACCAAATGCCTGGCAGAACAGTCAGGTCTTACAACTTTGTCGGAAAGAAAAGAGGTCCGGGACCAGCTGGGCCCCCACTGGGAGGAAGTTCCACAAATGGGTACATTTTACCAGGGCTTGGAGGGCCAGGGGGGCCAAGCTGCAAGTCCATTGCTATTAGAAAGAAATGAGGCTTAATTGTATGTTTATGTAAACTTATTTCCCTGTATCTATGGGATGTCCAGATCTTGTGAGATTTGCTGGAGCCCATCAAAAACCGTGTTAGAGCAGAACAAGCAAGTGAGCTTTTCAGAAATAAAAAGAAACTTTTCTTTCATGACTCATGAGATTGTGTTTATGGGACGGGATCATGGCGGGGGCCCGTGTTACAAGATTTAATCAGGCCCAGAGAAATGATGCTTGGGCCCAATTTTTATTTGTGAAGAGGGGGGTAATGTAGTGGCTATATGTGCTAAGTTACATTATATTTTTAAATGACAAGAACAACTGAGAAACTAGACTGACCTGTGGCACTGCTGCACATAATGATTTAAAGCTACTTAATTATTAATTAGAGGGTGACACATGCTAGCAGCAGTTTTCAGGCATATATGCCTAAACTACACAAGACTTGAATGAGTGGGTGATCCTTGCAGAAACTGAAATGTTGCAGAGGAAAACATAGCTCTTCTACTACCTGTGTTGTCTGTGCTCTATTACCAAGGGCAACAATGAGCTACATTCTATTTAAGCAAGTGAAGGTTTGCTCCCATTGATGTAAACAATAGCAAAATACTATTGACCTCAGTGGAAATAGAAGAAGGTTTCACTTGTACCATAATGCTTCCTGTAAGATCTTTTGTCTTTCATTTTGAGTGTGTTGTATACATGATCCCCAGCAGGATGAGATCTTAGAGATAGTCAGTGATTAAATCAGCACCTGAGCACAATGGTAGAAGTATGTCACTGGCCTTTTGCTTTTAATTCAGTCGGAGAGGAGAGGAGCGCATGTGCCAAACTGTTTTCTTGATTTTAGATATCTGGGATTTAGAATACTAACCAGGAGGGGAAAGGAAGAAAGTTGAGGACAAGGCAAGTGTCTGTGTGATTTAGTTAATTATGAAACTGTAATAGCTTCCCTTATCATGTACCATGCCTTTAAATTTCCTGCATTCTCCATGGGCAGAGTTCAAGAGACATGGTCACTCTGTGACATCATTCATTCAGAACAGCTTGTTCACAGTGGGGGAAGGGAGCACAGCATGCAGCCTTTGCTGCCTTCCCATGCTATGGGAAGGGGGAGGGGTCTACAATGATAGCTAATCCATGCAAATCAATCCCCATGTTCTCTGTTCTCTTCCCCCACTATGAGCAGGTTGGGGGAACAAACTCTTACTCTACAATTAATCTTTGAATTGAATTGAATTGAATTGAATACAAAACTTAATACCCTGCCCCTCCTGCCATGCAGCTTGTGGCAGCTAACACAATAAAATACAAACATAATAATCATAAAACCCATCAAAAATACAAACAATATAGACAACAACAATATAAAACAGATAAAACCATCGTCCACAAGGAGTCATCCAATCCGCCCCACCCCACCCTTCACTCATCTCCCCTGCCAAAAGCCCGGTGCAACAGCCAGGTCTTTCACTGCCTCCTGAAAGAGAAGAGGGTCGGGGCCATCCAGGCCTCAGCAGGGAGGGCATTCCATACCCCGCGGCACAGCCACCGAGAACACCCTCTCCATTGTGGCCCCTCAGTACACATGGGAGACCTCAAGCAGGGTGCTCCCGATGGACTGCAGGGGCCGATCCAGGGCCCAGGGAGTGAGGCAGTCCCACAGGTATGTGGGACCCAGGTTGTTTAGGGCTTTATAGAAAAGCAACATCACCTGGAATCAGGTCCAGAAGACTATAGGTAGCCAGTGCAGAGAGCGGACCACTGGTGTAATGTGCTCCCAGTAACCCGTTCCCATAAGAAGACAGGCTGTCGCATTCTGCATTACAATAGTCCAGTCTTGAGGTGATGAAGCATGGATGAGAGTGACCAGGTCCAAGCCCAAGACATACGGCCGAAGCCACCACACCAGATGTAACTGACAGAAAGTGCTCCTCGCCACAGCCCGGACCTGAGCATCCATGCAGAGCTGCAAATCGAGGAGCACCCTGAGGATACAAACCTGTGAGGAGGGCAAACTCCATCAATGATTGGGGACACCACACTCACAGCCTTACCCACTAACATCACCTCCGTCTTGTCAGGATTCAATTTAAGTCAGCTCGCCCTCATCCAGTCTGCCACAGCTGTCAGACACTGAGTAAGCACCGAGACTGCAGTGTTAACACGAGACCCCCTGCCACGTGAGATTATTGGGGGGCTAGTTCCCCAATATTTGCTCTATCTTTAAATCTAGGGGAATTAGCCAAGTTAGGGGGTCCCCTCGTGTTCAAGGGATCAAGCTGAGGACAGTACGCGCTACAGCAGTTTATGTACCCTCCCCAAACAGAAAGAGAGAGAAGGAGACAGGTATCCAAAAACAACAGGTTTATTGGTATATTACACAGAGAAACACAGCCCCAGTCTGGCTGGTGGGGTTTAAAACACAGGCAGCTTGCGGGGATGGTAGGAGAAGAGAGGGGGGGTGGTATTCCGGTGTTGGCTCAGCGAGGGGGAGCAAGAGAACGTGATAGGGAGAGAGAAAGAGACAGGGAGGGAAAAAGGGCTTCCCCAACTGGCTTGGGAAAGTCTGGACCTGCAGTTACCTTTCCTGGCCTGTTGAGACGGGACAGGCAGCCCACGGATCCAGCGGAGTTCAGGGGATGGAGGAAAAAGCAAAAAGGGCAGACCCGAGTCTGGGAGAAAATCCTAACACAGACACGCACAGAGCGACCTGCACATATCTGGCTCCAAAAACTTCTCAGAGGTGGAAGGGAAACTGGGGGGCAGTTATTGGGTACTGAGAAAGGGTTTCTGGGAGACTACACAGGATCGCTTGGGGTGTACAATAGACTGATGAAGGGACGGTACTTCCATGACAAAGGGCTATACTAGATGCCCAAGATATCTTTGTCACAGGGAGAAACTATAAACAGAAGACTCAGGGAGGGGAGGTAAGGCTAACGACGGTTTTTAGAGTACAATGGGTGCGTGTCTGGTTTCTCTTGGGGAATGCAGGGATTGGGGGGTTTCTGTACTGAGTCCTGGCCACCAGTTCCTTGTTACAATCAGGGTGAGCCCTCCTTCTTAATGACCCCAATCTTTACTCAGAGGGCCCTCCCTTCCAGTCTGTTTTTCCACCTTTGGCTAGTATCTTTCCATGAGTGTCTCCTTGTTGCTATGGCTAGGGTAGCTGGGNTTCACATGAGTGACCTACTTTCTGCTGGGTTCCATGGTGGCTGGGCCCGATCCTTACTCTGTTTTACAAGCCCCCCCTCTTGCTCATAATGGGGGGCTATGCTCTCAAGCCTTTTTCCCCACGTTTGCCAGCCCTTGGCCCTGTCTGGGGCTGTCCTTTCAAGCCCTCCGGGTCCAAGTTTGTTGGCACTTGGTGCAGAGGGGGGGGGGGTTGTATCCATTTTAGGGAAAACTGAGGCCATCATCAACAGCAGGACCTGGATCAGATGAAAATGAGAAGCAGATGACACTGAACATCAAACCATCTATGACCTCACCAAGCGACTGCATGTACACATTGAACAGGAGAGGAGACAGAATGGAACCATGTGGGACTCCACACGAGAGGTCTTGGGAAGATGAAAAATGATCACCGAGCACCACTCGCTGGGTTCCCCCACCCAGGAAAGAGCAGAACCATTCAAGAACAATTCTGCCCACTCCAGATCTGTCCCGCAGGCTAGTCACCAACATCTCATGGTCAACGGTATCAAAAGCAGTTGACAGTTCTAACAAAATCAGCAAGGTCAAACGACCATGATCCAATTTGCGGCAATGGTCATCAACCAAAGCCACCAGCGCAGTCTCGGTGTCTTAAGGCAGAATAGGGCGTTCTCGGTTGCTGCACCGTGCCTTTAGAATTCCCTCCCGGTGGCGGCACGGTTGGCTCCAGACCTCCTGGCCCTCCGCAGGAACTGCAAAACCTGACTGTTCCATCTGGCATTTGGCGAGGGAGAAGGGTAGGGTGGGGAGTTAGGGAGGGTGGTATGGGGGTGTTTTATGGTTATCTTATTTTATTGTTGAATTGTTGTTTTTTAATTTAATTGAAATGTTTTTAGTATATTATATGTATTATTGTTAGTCGCTTTAGGCTGCCTGTAGCGGGAGAAAGTGGCATATAAATTCAAAAATAAATACATAAATAAATAAATAACCCGGCTGAAAGCCGGTGTAGCAGGGAGCAGTCCTGTGCAGCTGTGGCCCCTTTAAGGAGAGAGCTAAGTGGGTCAACATGGAGGGCTGAGTATATGCAGCGGCCAACCAAGAAGGCTGTGTGGATGTACATGGGACTAGTGCTTGGCTACCAGGCTCAGAAACCTGTGGGCCTGCATGCCCTGGACACTTGGGCAGGGGAGAGTTAAGCCTGAGCCTGTGAGCCCTGAAGGGGCTGGGAAAGTCAGTCCATGCCCAGGAGCCGCCTGTTGGTAAAAAACAGGCTTAGCAGTAACATGTCAGAGTGGGTGGGATGCTGACCCTTTAAGGCTCGGGGGGGGGGGGAAGACTGACCACACCCACTCTACCCATATAAGAGGAGAGGCAAGACTGGAAGAAGCAGCAGTCTCTGCCTGGATGCTGAAGGAGCAACATCTCCCATAGAAAAGCCTAAAGAAGATCCTTCCCATTCTATGCTCTCCAAGGTGCTGAAGACTGGAAGAACCGAGTGGACCCAGGTATTGGGAGAGGCTGTGCCCAGTAGGGAGCCTTTTGCCTGTGGAAGGCTTGACCAGAGCCTGGGGTCTGAGGCCTGGCTACTATGGACTGTGAGGGGTCATTATAGCAGTTGTTATTCCAGTGCTTGGGAAGAGACTGTGCTGGGCCTGTAGGGTGGAGGCTGACGAGCCAGCAGCCCAGGGACTAAGGGACTGTTGATCTGAACCCCTGTGGACTGGTGCTGTATTGTTCCAAGGGTGAACCCCCTTCCCCAAGGTGGGGATACAGCCAATTCAGGGCTGAATAGGCATGGCAGCAGGGTGAGCTAATTCCCTGAGAGAGACTCCAGGCCCCGTATGGCCCTTGAAAGGCCCCTTGCTACAGCCGGACTGTGAGGGGCCAAGGAAACCAAAATGGTCCAGATACCCCTATAGTTTCCAAGCCACAACCCGCTCAATAACCTTCCCCCAAAAGGGAAGGTTAGAGACTGGCCGGTAGCTGGCAGGAGAGTCAATGTCAAGGGATGGTTTCTTGAACAGGGGGTGCA
The DNA here is from genome assembly GCA_003113815.1 of Sphenodon punctatus. Lineage (NCBI taxonomy): Eukaryota > Metazoa > Chordata > Lepidosauria > Sphenodontia > Sphenodontidae > Sphenodon > Sphenodon punctatus. The sequence goes on along the minus strand of QEPC01011255.1, from coordinate 1,125,021 downwards.
CTATCACCTTCATAAGAGACATATCACTGCCTCCTCATAAGCATATATTGGCCTGCATAATTTGGGGTATGTGAGGTGCTTAAAGGGCTGTAATAGGTTTTCTGGAATGAATCTTCCTTTTTTGTATGTCCTCTGGAGGAAAGAGTTGTCACTGATGAGTACAGATGTGAAGTTTCCGTTTTAAATAGTGATATCTTCCATTATTGTTTACAGTGTGATTCCAAGAAAACTGAATTGAAATCAATGGCAAAGCTATTTGTCCTTCAACATTAAACTGGTGGTTGCTTACCAGCTCCAGACTCAGCTTGTTGCTGTCAGATTCCTGGACCCATTTCAGTCAGGTTTTCATTCTGGGTGTGGCACAGAGACTGCGCTTGTGGCCTTGGTCGATGATCTGCACCTGGAGAGTGAAAAAAAGAATTGTACCCTGCTGATCCTATTAGATCTTTCAGCAGCCTTTGATACAGTTGATCATGAGATGTTGTTGACATGTCTGCAGAATCTGGCAGGGGTGCGTGGGACTGCTCTTGAGTGATTCCATTCAGTTCTGTCCAGGAGGTTAAATGGTTGGTGATGGGCGATTGGTCGTCATCCCCTCATGATATCCCCAGTGGGATCCCGCAGGGTTCCATCTTGTCTCCCCTCTTGTTCAATGTGTATATGAGGCTTCTGGGTGAAATCATTCAGAAGTTTAGAGTGAAGTGTCATCAATACAGGGCTACCCATGGTGATGGTTCGGAGACTGCACCTGGTGCAGAATGCGGCAGTCCTTCTCTTGTCTGGGACAGGCCACCAGGAGCACATTACACCCAGTGCTTCATTCTCTGCACTGGCTGCCTATAGTATTCCAGGCCTGATTCAACGTGTTGGTGCTTACCTATAAAGCCCTACACAACCTGGGCCCTACTTCTCTGCATGACCGCCTCACTCCCCGGGCTCTGGATCAACCCCTGTGGTCAGCCGGGGGTGCCTTTCTCAAAGTCCCCTAGGTTCTCTGGGGGGTGACTATGGAGAGGGCGTTCTCGGTGGCCACACTGTGGCTGTGGACCCCCTCCCAGAAGAGGCCCAAGTGGGCCAGGTCCTCTCCTCTTTTCGGAGACAATGTAAGACTTGGCTGTTCTGCCAGGCATTTGGTGAGGGAGATGGGTGGGGGTTTGGGATAGGGTAGTTTGATTTGATGTTTTATGACAGCCTCCATATGGATAGAATGTTTTAATGATGTATTTATATTTATATTTATTATTGTATTTCATTGTATTTTTTATGACTTGTTAGCTGCCATGAGCTGCCTTGGTGAAGGGGCAGGGTATAAATTTAGTTAAATAAATAAAGAGCTGTTCTGTGAGCAGGAGGGTGTGGGGTAGAAATATATTGAAAAAAATTAAATAAATAAATATCCTGATGATACCCAGCTCTACCTTTCTTTTTCATCCAACCCAGGTCCTGCAGTCTCTGTGCTTACTCAATGCCTGGCAGCTGTTGGGGACTGGATGAGGATAAGCCGATTGAGGTTGAATCCTAACAAGACTGAAGTGATGATGGTTGACTGGCCCTGTGACTTGGGGGGGAGTTGGGATTCCGATTATTGATGGGGTCCAGCCCCCTTTGGTCACTCAGGTCTGCCGCCTTGGAATGCTTCTGGGTCCTTGCAGTGCCTCGATCGTCAGGTTGCAGTGGTGGCCAGGAGCACTTTTCACCAACTCCATCTGGTGAGGGGGCTGCAGCCTTTTCTTTCTGATTTGTACTTGGTCACTGTCATCCATGCTTCCATCCTCTCCAGGCTAGACTACTGCACCGCGTTCTTCGTGGGGTGGTTTCTTTCAATGGGTATACCCATTTTTCAAGGTACCTGTTACTGCTTTACAATGACGAATGTGTCCTAATAAACTTTTTTCTTTTAATTCAGAGAGATATCTATTTGGGGATTTTGTTTTATTATGAATTTGTTTTCTAAACTTCATTTTTAAGGAAACTTACATTAATAATGTTAAATTAACTCACCTTAGGTTGTTTAAACAAAGAACAGGCAGCAAAGCTGAGGAGGATATAGGTGAATATTTTTCTGCCAAAATACTTGGGATGAGAATAGGGATCAATTTACAAATATGGATTAGTTATTGATCCGGATCTCAAATTTTATGGAAATCAGGATTAGGATTTCCAGATTAGGATGAGGATTTTCCCATTGATTTCAATAGGCCTTTCATTCTAAAATGAATGGTCCATTGAAATCAATGGGGAAATCCTCATCCTAACCTGGAAATCCTAATCTGGAAATCCATCCGCCTAAGGCGAGTTAATTTCCTAATCTGGAAATCCAGCCACCCAACCCCTCACCCCACTTCTAGCTCCCCTACTTTCTCTCTCTCTGGACCATTCATTCTAATTGCCATGCTATTAGAATGAATGGGCCAGAGAGATAAAGTAGGGGAGCTGGAAGTGGGGTGAGGGGGTTGGGTGGCTGGAAGAGGGGTGTGGGGGATGAGCTAACAACAATCCACATGAATAGGAAAGCACGCAACTGGTGGATCCTGCCTTCAGTGCTGAAAAGGACAACAAATGTCTGCAGAGTCCTCAGGACAGACAGTTTTGCTCTGTTTGTCCCTGTGTGCATGGCTCTGCGTGCAGCCTATCTCTGTCCTCTGCCATCCAAAACTGTCTGGCAATCAGCCAGCAAAACCCCTCTCCCTGCCTCCCCCCTCCCTTCCATTACCCTAAAGCTCATCAGAGCGGTGCCATGCCAATGTCATGGCTGCCTTTTCAAAATTTGAAAAAGGTGTAATGTGGCAGTGCTCCAATGAGCTTTTAGGAAATCCAGAAATATGTAATCAGCGTGGTGAGTTACAAATTACGCCATAACTGCCATTTACGGGCAGTTAAGGATTAATCCATATCCATAATGCCCATCCCTACAAAACACCCCTACCCTGTCTCTATGAATGAGCCTCTGCAGCCCAATGCATAGACAAATGCCTAATCTAGTTATGTAGTCTATAAGGCACTTGGAAACCCTTACATAAAGAATAGTAGTTACATAAACATAAGGTCAAAGTGGCAACTGTTTAGGGTGAATAGTACAATGTGCCATTGTACTGGGGAAGGGTGTTCTGTGGCAGTTCTGAGAGCATCTCTTGCATCCTCTTGAGACTTGACCTGAAAGGCTATCTTGTGTACACTTGGCTTCTGTGGTTGCAAATGATGTCTTCCTCCAAAATCAAAGTACTAGGTTGACACCAATGACTGAAGTTTTCTCCTTGTTAGATAGGAAGAAGATGGACAGGGATGCGGCAAGAGTCTGTCAGAAAGGAATTGTAAGTGCTTCTTGGGTGAGAACAAACAGTGAACACCAACTCAGACAAATGGTCAAACACGAAGAAGAAGATTGGTGGTACCCAGTCTAGGTAATCCTTGTACTTCCTCTGTAGAGAGGATGGTAAAAGGTGTGAATTGCATTGTTCACTTCATTACTCCCCCTTCCTGATTGCCCCTCAAAGATTCAATGCAGAAGCTAGTTATCCATTACGATGCCTGATGAGAGGGAAATGCATGATGATGAGAGAAATGGGGGTACAACCTGGCCCCCAAGCTTTGGAAGGGAGTCCCAAAAACTACAAGAATTTTCTTTCTAAATATACATTAAAACATGATGAATAAAATAATAAATGCAAGTAACTAGGGGTGGGAATACCGGCAAATCCGGAATCCGATAATGCCGGTACTGGGCATACCGGCATTATCGGATTCAACCCGGTAAATCCGGTCCAGTTACCGGATTCCGGGTACCGGATTTTTTTTACATTGCAGCCATTTAAATGAATGGCTGCAATGTAAAGTCCCACCAAAAAAGTAAAAAAAAAAAAAACCTCCCCGAGTCCAGGCTGCGC
>QEPC01011255.1:1104170-1119382 GCA_003113815.1 Sphenodon punctatus | reverse complement strand
TCCCTTCCGGAGGAAGCTTGCCTGGCCCCAAGCCTTTTAACAGTTTGGCGAATCTGCAAGACCTGGCTGTTTGCCCAGGCCTTTGGGGAGGGGGGAGGGAGGGTTAGGGTTTTTTAATCTCCCTCCACCCTTATTTATTGTATCAATTAGTGTCACCCTAGCTGTGTTTTAATTGTTGTGTTTTTATGAGTGGTTTTTTTAAAAAATTTATAATTGTATTTTTGTATTTTTGAAATTGTTAGCTGTCCCAAGCTGTTTTCAGGAGGGGCAGGATATAAATTGATGAAATAAATAATAAATATAAATAATGCCACACCCTCTGTGCTACACTACAAAAGCTTAGTGTAGATGAGGTTTTTTTAAGTGTCACTCAGGTCATTAAGAGGGGGAATTACATGCTATATCAGCCTTGCATTGGTTATTTGCATATGGGTAAATTACCCCAAAATGTGTAAGGTTGGTATAAGAATATAAGAATCACCATATTAGGTCCTCTAGCCCAGTATTATCTCCCTGAATACAGAACAGACCATACTTTTCAAGTGTCCTGGATTTCATGGAACATATTGGATTTTTCAGGGCTTCTCCAGCACAAAAATATTTATTTTATTTATTTATAAAACAATTTTATACCCCACCCCTCCTGCTCCATAATAAAAATATATAAAACAGATAAAATCAGATGGTACATTAAAAGAGAAGACAAGCAAAACCAGAAACTCCAACCCACACCCCACCCTAAACCCCATCTCCCTCTCCAAAAATCTGGTGGAACAGCCAGGTCTTACACATATGGTGGAAGGAAGGGAGGTCCAGGGCCAACCGGGCCTCCGCTGGGAGGGAGTTCCACAGCCTAGGTGCAGTCACCAAGAACACCCTCTCCATAGTGACCACACGGGAGGCCTCAAGAAGGGCGCTCCCGATGGACTGTAGAGATTGCTCCAGAGTGCAGGGAGTAAGGCAATCCCACAGGTAAGTCAGGCCAAGGCCATATAGGGCTTTATAGGTCAAAACAAATACCTTGAATCCGGCCCAGAAGACTATAGGCAGCCAGTGCAGAGCCCAGAGCACTGATGTAATGTGCTCATGGTGACCTGACCCCATAAGGAGATGATCTGCCAAATTCTGCACTAGCTGCAGTCTCCAGACTGCCACCATGGGTAGCCCCATGTAGAGTGCATTCCATTAGTCCAATCTCGAGGTAATGAAAGCATGGATGATAGTGGCCAGGTCACTATCTGAAACATATGGCTGAAGCCGTTTTACCAGATGTAATTGGCTAAATGCTTTCCTTGCCACAGCCCCTGTTGTGATATGGCTTGGGCCTAACTGAGATGCTAATTTCCTTGCTACAATGGGTATTTTCAGATGTTACGAGATCACAGTGAACCACGGTGAATACCCACCTGTGGTCACTGTGGCTCAAACATCTGTTTGGAGGCCGCCAGATGTTCGCCACGGTCAATACCCACATGGGGTCAATTTGAACCATGCTTCCCGGGCTAGCCGGGGGAATGTCCCAGGAAGCGTGGTCAAAAAGATCCCCAGCGGGGACCAAAAAAAAGTAATGTCTGGCCGGTTGCCGCGGCCCGGGATCCCCGGCGGGATCCCGGGCCACGGAACATCCGGCCCGACGCAGCGGCCGCAGTGGCCCCGCCGCCCGCCCATCTCCCTGGAGGGAGGGCGGTGGGGTGCGTGGAGGGGGCAGGGCCGTGCGGCCGCACGTTGCGCCACATGGCCCCGGCCCCTCAGATTCCCCATGGGGATCCCCCCGGCACATCTGATATGGCGTGACGGGGTGACCCTGGTGGGGAATGAAAGGGTTGTTTTCGGTACGGGGCCAAGCGGCCCCGTAACGTCTGAAAACACACAATGTAACCAAACCAGAAGTGCTTCTCTGACACAAATGTGACAGAACATACATTGAATGTTATTGTAACTCACTCTGTGTTAAAATGTAACAAAACCAGAAGTGCTTCTCTGGCACAAATGTGCCAGAACATACATTGAATGTTATTGTAACTCACTCTTTGTTAAAATGTAACCAAAAGTATACACTGGATTTATAAGTATGTAACACGTTGAATGTAACTTTTGTAGGCCATTGTGGCTGCTGTTTATTATTATGTAGAATGCTAGAAAGTAGGTAAAGAAGTTATTTAGTACATTCACTTATTGATCCAAGAGAACAGAAAGTATTAGGAAAGATGGTCAAAAATAGTCAGAGGAAATGATGCTTGAGAGTAAGCAGAAAACCTCGTGTTCCCAAAACTACTTAATGGTTTATAATTCACAGGAACATGGAGGGACAAAGTGGAAGGTCAGGAACTGATAACAGAGTTAAACTGAACAAGCAAGGAAAGATGGCCTTATGAGACAACTAGATGCCTCTAAGAAGGATGTGGGCTAATCCAGGGCCAAAGAATCAGGCCCCCCACCTCCAGAGGGAGGGGTGGACCAGACTCTACCGGTCAGGGCAAGCCCCCATACCATGACTAAGCAGAAGGTACCCCAGATCTGAGCAACCAATGGGAGTACTCCACAGACTTAGTACTGACAACCCCGCACTCTGGATAATCATAAGGCAGTCACGGCATAAAAGGCCAGTCCCTAGATAGAGAATTTGCCTTTCACGGTCCTCGGTCACTAGCCCTTATCAGGGCGCTGACGAGCTCAGTGATTTGCCTTCTTTGGGACTTCTCCTTAGGAAGTCCTGCAATGTGCCTTGCAGCTAAGCTTTCTCTCTCTCAGCACCATTGGGCCCCCTACCTGCCTTCCTTCTGGAACCAGACCATTGACTTCTGATCACGTAAGAATATGTGCTTTTGTATGTATTTGAAGTAGTCAGAGTAGGTGAGAGCAAATGTTGGATGCAAGTGTCTCTTTTATAATTGGTATGTTAAATTGTGCTGCTATTATTGAATAAATGCTTATTTGATTGAACAAAAGAGTCATTACTAGAAATAGAAGAGGAGTAATTCCCCACCCTCTCAAACAGTAGTATTTCCACTTGATCCCGGGAATTAAAGGGACCTGCTTCACCAGGGTGCAGAAGAGCAGCTGACCCCTCCTGGATAGGGACCTGCCAGAGACCTGCTTCACCAAGGTGCAGAAGAGCAGCTGAAACCCTTTTAGAAAGGGACCTGCTTCACCAAGGTGCAGAAAAAGCAGCTGAACCCCTCTAGGGCAGAGATATGCTTCACCCAAGGTGCAGAAAGGCAGCTGAACCTCTTTTATTTCTTTTCACCCCCACCTGGAGATCCAGGCAGAGCTGCAGGTCGAGGAGCACCCCCAAAGTGAAAACCTGGGGAACCAGTGGAGGGTGAATCCCATCAATGATGGGAGCTGCCACAGCCACTGCCTTACCCACTACCATCACCTCAGTCTTGTCAGGATTCAACTTCAGTCAGCTCACCCTCATCCAGTCCCCTACAGCCATCAGACATTGGGTAAGCACTGAGACTACCAGATCTGGGTTGGATGAAAAGGAGAGGTAGAGCTGGATGTCACCAGCATATTGGTGACACCGCACCCCATACCATCTCAAGACCTCACCAAGTGGTTGCATATACACATTGAGGAGGAGAGAGGACAGAATGGAACTTTGCGAGACTCCACATGTGAGGTCTCGTGGAGATGAAAAACAGTCCACAAGCACCACAATCTGAGTTCTTCTGGCTAGGAAAGAGCAGAACAAGTCAAAAATGATCCCACCCACTCCAGCTCAATCCCACAAGTGAGCCACTGACATCCCATGGTCAACGGTATCTAAAGCAGCTGACAGATCTAACAAAATTAGCAGAGTCGAACTACCTTGATCTAATTCGAGGTGGAGGTTGTCAACCAAAACCACAAGTGAGGTCTCAGTGTCATAGCCCAGACAAAAGCCGGACTGCAAGGGATCCAGATAACCGAAGTGGTCTAGATGCCCCTGCAGCTGCTGAGCCACAACCCACTCAATAACCTTCCCTAAAAAGGTAACTGAAAAGGACCAAATGGTAACTGGCAAGGTAATCGATGTCAAGTGATGGTTTTTTTGAGCAGAGGCTGCACCACTGCCTCTTTGAGGAAATCCGGTACCCTGCCCTCCTGAAGGAAGGCATTGATCACCCCCAACAGCAATGGTCCCACCAACTCCTGGCTGGCCTTCACCCATGCCTGCCCTGGCTGGTTAAGTTCACAAAAGGTGGCCCAAACAGCCCCAAGAACATCCCCCACCTCAGAGGACAACATCAACTGGAATTGATCCCATGAAACTAACAAAGCAGGGCTTCCACAACCTCTGATTCACCCATTGAAATAAGTGTGGTGTCAAAGTTGTGGTGAATCCGAACTATTTTTTCTGAAAAATAATCAGCAAACATGTCACAGCAGGCACTAGATGACTCTGGTTCCAGATGGAAGGAGGACCGACCAACCACCACCCGGAAAGGCTGTGCTGTACAAGCTTTAGCAGAGATTATATAGGCAGCAAAAACTCCTTTTTTGCTGCCCTTACAGCTACGGCATAGGCACATAAACTGACTCTATGTCGCAATCTGTCAGTTTCAGCACATGAACGGCGCCACTATCGCTCCAACCGCCACACCTCCCGCTTCAACAACTTCAGGTCCTCCATGAACCATGGAGATCTGAGGAACCATCACCGAGGGAGCGGACACCTCGGAGCCATCCAGTCGATGGCCTCCATCAGCAAGGTGTTCCATAAACTCACAAGGTAATCTAGCAGGTGGTAAGCAAGATCAGAGGGTAACTCCCCAAGAGCTTTCCAGAACCTCTCAGATTCCATTAGTCTCTGGGGGCGAACCATTCGAATCAGTTCTACACCCCTCCAAGGGCAGACGTGCACCAGAAGGAGTGCTCGCAGGAGGTAATGTGTCAGATTTTGAAGGATGCCACATATTTTGCAGGGCTTTCAGCAGTTTTGTTTTACAAAGACTTTCTCCTATTTTCAAAAGAAAGTTGCAAAGAGGAGATAAAAGTAGAGAGCAGACTAGAACCCAGGGCTATTGCCTAACACTAGACTGTGGAGAGAATCCACACACAGTTTCATCTATCAGGGAATCCACACAGGAGAAGTGCGGAGTGGTAAAAAGAGATTTAAAAGAGAGGGTAGTGTACATAGTAGAGCTCAGCATGAGGACAGTGTGATGCCAAGAAATGCTGTGAAACATAGGGTGCCGGTGGCCTGCTTTACCACATTTTACCCTGCAGGCCACCACATCAGTTCCTGGGGTGTCAGATGTTCACCCAGGATAGAGCCCAGATGTGGTGGTGGCTGACCTGGGCTGTGACTCAGGAAAGTCTCCAACACACAGCCTGGGATAGCCTCCACCATGGCCGAGATACGACCGCCCAACAGGGAGTAGGGTATCATTTTTGTAAGCCCACTTTAATGGACCTGGTCTAGAGTCCCCACCATTCCAGGCGCCATGGCAGCCATCATTGGTCACCATGGCTGCCCATTGCGGGGAGCAGGCTGCTGGATGCAGTGCAGCAGCGGGGTGGGGTGGATGCATATCTCCCCAGCTTCCACAGAAGCCTGGTCCCCATCACATTAGTTTGGGGGCCCGGCCCAGTCCTGGCCACGGTGGCAGCCCATCTCCAGACTGAATAAGTCCATAGCAGCATCATTGGCCACCATGGCGGGTCACTGGGCTTAGCATGGGGGCAGGGTGGAGCAGACACACATCCGTGTGTCTCCCTGGCAGCCCAGTCCCTGACACATTAGTTTGGGGGCCTGGGCCTGGCCGTGGTGGCACTGGTGGCCCATCTCCGGACCATGTATGTCTGTAGCAGCACCCAAGCACTGTCACATATGAAAACACCCAAAGGTTCAAGTCTGGTTTATGAGAAAATGTAGTATGTATGATTCCATCCAACTTCCAGTTAGGTGATGGGATATGTTTCATTTGCCTAAATTTACATAAACAAGTGCATGTAAATTTTATACAAATATGTCCTACATTTTGACTTTCACAGATCCTCATTTCAGACTCCAGGAGTTGGAAGGTTTGTACTACATGCTTCAGAAGAAGAGTACAGGAGCAGCTCAGATCAGCAGTGTCTGTGAGACTGGCCACAATGGAGTCTTTCAGTGGGTTCATGGGTTTAGAATGATATATACATTTTTCACACACATGAGGAAAGGGTAGAGGTACCATCAATGGTACATTTTGCACTAAGGCATCAAACTGAAAGAAAATTTCTGTCATCCCCAGTAAGATCCCCTTTATTGCCACCAGATTTTTGTGATCTATCAGTTCAGCTAGGATTTTTCTCTCCTATCATCATAGCATATGAAAACCTATTTCTTTTCATTAACAGCCTAAATTAAAAAAGAACAATTTGGTGAATACTCCAGACATTACAGACTTTATTTTTTAAAACTAAAATAGCATTAAAACATTTAACAATTCTTGTAGTTGAGTGCTTCCTTTTTAAGTTTTTAATGCATAAGCTGGTATTTTTGAGTATTCTGGACTTAACTTCAAAGAGGGCAGATACTTATCTTCTATTAGATCTTTTGGGTGGCTGAATCATTTTTCCTGTTCAAAGAACAAAGATATAAAGCAGTCCGGAGTGCCATTAGGAAACTAATATTTCCATATATAGACACCAGGCTACTTAGATGCTACTTTCCTCCCTCTAGCGTGTCATCCCAAACTATAAACGAAGATGTGCTGATTCTAAGCTTTTACCAGTTCTTCTCAAATAAGTTTATAAATGTTTGGACTAAAGATATCTAACACATTTTCTTCCTCAGTACATGTACCGCATATGTTAACTTCAGAAAATCTGTTAGAACAAACAAAAAACGCTAATAAATGAAAGAAGAGAAAGCTGCCAAACAGATTTCACACTTAAAATGTGCGGCCTACTTTCCTAGCATTAAATATCGATTTTAAGGTGTTTACCTCATATTGAAAGCTACTTGGCTAATTATTTTACTTAATTACTCATATTTTAGCATCAAACCTTTGATCTGTGAAAGATTTATTGAAAAGCATATATACTTTCATACCTGTTGTTTAAAGTTGAATATTGTTTTCATGAAAACTATTTTTCCAAAAGCCAAAAAACAGCAGTTCAGTTGAAAGACTAAGCTGCCATGATTCAATGTTACCAGACACACTTGCTCATTCAAAAGAGCAGCCAGCATCAAAAACAAAAGGAGGGAAACAAATAATTTTCCCCGAAAACAAATATAAATTCCTAACATAACGTAGGTCAAGAGAGAGCCAGTTCCCTCAGCTGACAAATTCCCTTTGGTTCAATTTAGGGGAATTTCAGACGTAACAGGACCACAGTCAACCACAGTCAACCCCCTGTGGTGGCCGTTTGTCCCGTTACGTCTAAAAGATTCTTGCCAGATGTTCACCACGGTGAATACCTGGTGGGAATCAAAATAGCCATGCTTCCGGAGGTGAGGCTGGCCTCACCTCAGGAAGCGAAATTAGATTGGCCACGTTCCGGGATGGGTCAAAAGTGACATCTGTACTGTTGGCCCATCCCAGACCGTGGTCCAGATGCTGATACGAGATTTGGCACAGTGGCCGGACTGGTGGGTGGCCGAGGGAGCGCGGGGGGGTAGGGCTGTGTGGCATCATGTCGTGCCGCACAGCCCCGCCCCCTCCCCGATCCCTGGTGAGAATAAGGCCGGCACGTCTAAAGGCCGGTCGGCTTGATTCTTGACCAGGATCTGAAATGGATCCCAGCCCGTGGTTCAGCGTGGCGGACCTCCAGGTCCATCACATCTGAAATTACCCTTAGTCTAATTGAAGGTGGATGCATGCAGGAAGAAGGTTTCAAATGAAGTATGGAGTAGCTGTTGCATTCTCCCATTTCATACAGGTGCATCCAGAAGCTAAAGTTACTTTGGAGAATATTCTGTGTTACTTCTGACTCTGTCAGGGCTGGAGGTAGGGGGGACTTTGGCCACTGGAGGAGAGTTCCCCCTCAGCTTCCCGCCCCTGTTCCAGGGTCGAGCGCGGCAGGGGATGCTTCCCTGCAGAGCTCCGTTGCCAGGACAACTAGCCTGGCAGCGCACAGCATCCCGCCGCACGTACAGGGGGCGGGACCTCAATTACAGCCTCTGTGGCACGCCACATGGTTCCAGGCATGCCGGGGGCATGTCTGATCCTATTTAAGCCGGCACAGGGAGTCCCCTGCTGCCAGTAATCAGAGCGAGAAGCTGGCCCCTGAGAGATAAGTGCTATAATTGTTGGTTGAAGTGTGGAGGTTTGACTCGGGTGCTTGTGCATACAGAGGGTGGTGTGTGGGTGGTGTTCCTTAACCCTTTCCATTGTCAAGTGAATCTTTGAAGCAAATGTGAGAGTGAGTGGCAGCCTGCAAGCCCTTCCCCCCTTCCTCTCCCCGGATCTGGTTCCTTCCCCCCTCAGGAGCGTGTGGAACATTCCTTCTCCCCCGTGGACCCAGGCCCTGATCCCCTTGTTCCTGAACTTCTTCCGCACTCAAAATTCCCATTTCCCCTCCCCATGGTGTGACTGTTGTGAGTGTGACCCTGTGACAGGCACAGGCCAGACTGGGCTTACCCTTCAGCTCTGCACTCAATGATGATGAGGGTCCCATCTCTGTGAGACATATTGGGCCACAACTCTATCCTGACGTGCATTTTCCCCTTCCCAGTTGAGGGCAGAGCGTGTGCAAGTGCCTAGCATGTGTGGCGTGGTGTGGGACTGAGACCCTTCCCCGAGGTGCCACTGACAGACTCTTGACAAATGAACTTTAGTTGCCTGATACTTTTTTCTTGTAGCATACAATAATTTTTATGTATTACTTAGGATGTATTCTCATGGGCATACCAGATCTAGGGAAGTCAATCTGAAGACATAACTACCTTCCTCTGGCTCCTTTTCCATGTGCAGGGGAAACCAGGGGTTAAAAGCCTCCTCTCCTTCAGTGGTGTAGCAAGGCTGTGATGGGCCTGGGCTCATGTCCCAATCATGGACAAAGGGCCCCCCAGAGTCCGGGGGAGGGAGGGAGGACCTCCAGGGCAGGACGCAGGACTTCCCCATGGAAGATTTCAACAGGGCCTCCAGAGCAGCAGCAGTCTTTCCACAAAGTTGGGTGTGGGTGGGATCAGCACTTCACACACACACACACACACACACACACACCCATTCTTAACCACTCTTTCTTGGCGGAATCCTTTGCAAGTGTCCAAAGTACCCCTGGGAAATTTTAAGGAGGGGGGCCGGAGTGCTGGCTCTGCTTTATCCCATGCCCAGACTGAAAATTTCCTAGTGGTGCTCAAGCCTTTTGCAAAGACCACCCCAGGGTCCAGGGCCCAGGCTCAGCTGGGCCCCTTGCTCCATGTCTCCACCCTGATTGCTCTGTTTTGGATCATGCAGGTAACTGGGAGTGGGGGCTAAAATTGCAAGCAGCCATGCTGTTTGAGGAACACACAGAAGAGGAAGTACTGAGGTTATCTGGGGCAGCACATGACTATGGATATTTTCAGACATGACGAGATCACGCTCAACCACGGTGGATTGCCACTGGGCGAGAAAGGTCTCGTCACATCTGAAGGGGGAACGGAAGTTCCCCCTCAGATGTTCACCCCCGTCAATCGCGGCGGGGAATCACATTCACCACGTGATCGGCGGAATCAGCGGGGCCGGTCCCGATCGCCCGGTGAATGTGATTTCCCACCGCGATGAAGGGTCCCGCCCCATCTGGACGGCTACCACGGCCTGGGATCCACGGCAGGATTCCGGGCCGTGGTCAATTCGGGCGGGCGCTGAGGCTGCATTGGCCGCGGCACCCGCCCATCTCCGGAGAGGGCGGGCGGCGAGGGAGCATGGGGGGGCAGGGCCGTGCAGCCGCACGTTCCACCGCGTGACTCTGCCCCCGCCCCGATTCTCTGCTGGGATCAGCTGGCACGTCTGTTGGACGTGCCGGTGTGATCCCGGTGGGGAATCCCTGTGGTGATTCCATGACGGGGCGACTATCACCCCGTCACGTCTGAAATCACCCTATATGAAAAAAAGCAAACAGTGGAGATTTTTATGATATATGCATGTGCACCCCTCCACCTCAGAGTAGAAGTCTTCCTCCCCACTGGCTCTACTGGTCATGCTACATGCCTGAGGAAGGGCCCTGTGTGGTCCGAAATGTTGCTTATTTTCACCAACAAGAGTTGGTCCAATAAAAGAGATTATTTGAACCATTTTCTCTTCCTGTCATTTGGGACCAACACAGCGACCACACTCTATCTCTGGTCTCCCCACTTTAAACACACTTGTTTGAAGAGGTAATTATGTAGTTATCCCTCCCTTCCTTTATCCTAAGTTTAGCCCCCAAGCTTGCATGAACACAGAGAAGATTAAAGTGAGGTATTGCCAAACAAACGTAAACAAGCCCATAATGATCATCTCTGAATGTCACTTGGCCCATTCCTGCCAAGTGCTGTGTGTCATCCAGGACTCAGGTGCTAAGCATTGTCCTAAGCATCAAAATGTCTGCAGGGGGTAGGTAGGTATTTATTTACCATTTTTACCAAATATTTGTTACAGAAAAACTATAGTAGTACCATGAAAACACATCAGTAAGATATACAAATTATATATATATATCAGATAAATAATATTAAACATAGTACAAAAACATAAACCATGGTATTCTATTCACTTTAGTCCCTTATTCTTTTTGCCAACGTGCAAAGACCTCCCAGAGCCTAAAAGACAGCAGATGATTTGTTTGACAAGTAATCAAATTGTTTTTTCTGTATCAGACCAATATTTGAAGTTTTCCACCAGAGAGGAGATCCACTTTCCTCTTGTATGTTTGGGGGAAAAAAATACAAGACCATAAATAATGGGTTATATAATTAATCTCATTTTCCCCACAGGAACATTTTCTTTCCGCATATGGCATTTGCTGCCATCTACCTTTAACAACTTCAGAATTCATTAAATTCAGGCATAATCTTGTGATTGCCTCCCTTTGTTTATGATTTTGCACTACTAACAAATAAGTTTCTAAGTGAAAAGAGTGCTGTATCGGTTTCAAGAAAGGAGAAATTCGAGAAGCTGTCACTGCCCCATATCTATTTACATCATGACCTCTTTTATCCTAGCAGTAATTTCTTTTTTTCCCTGCTGCAGGACTATAGGGTCTGCTGCAGGTCACAGTAAGACCATAAGTTCCCTAGTCCATTTACCTGGAAAGAATGAGCTAGATTATATAACCACATAAATGAAAATAGTCTGGTGATTAGCTGCTTCTATGGCCCTTTTCACACTGACACTCTAACACTGATAAAATGGGTGTTATATTTTATTATACATGTTTCAGAGTACCTATAGCGCACACCTGCAGCCCTGCAACATGTATAATAAAATGTAACACCCATTTTATCAGTGTTAGAGTGTCTGTGTGAAAAGGGCCTATAAGACAGATGTCTGTAGTGGGCACTAAGAACCCTCAACACCTTGTAGGATTGTGCTAAGTTAATACTACAGTAACAGCTGCTAAATCCAATCATAATCAGTGGTCTTTCTTCAATAGCTTTGAGTGCTTTGACTCTAGAAAACTATTTAACCAAAACCAAGCAGGATTATTGTAAAAGATGACAAGTGGGGCAAATGAAGGCTTCCTTTACAAAAGCACCTTTGAAATGTAGCCATTTGAAAAGAATAATTTAAAGGGCCTGTAAATTAATAATAAATTAAGGCCTGTAAAGCTGAAAGAATCACAAAGGCCCTGAAGTGAGAAACTCAAGTGGTATATATCAAAATGACAACCTGAATTCAATGAAACTTCTTCTTATATTCAATAGAGTTGTTCCAATTTACACCAGCTTATGATCTGGCCCTTGATCATTGTTTCAGGACTTAGAACATAAGAACTGCCCTGCTGGGTCAGACTAATTGTTCATGTTACCCAGTATCCTGTCTCCGACATGTACAGTCCAAAGCTACTTGTTATAGGGCTATGGTCGTGGCCCTATAGTTAAGAAAGTAGCAAACTCTCATTGAACAGTACCTATGCTGCTCAATGGGAGTCAGTAGAGCAAAGACTTTGGGTCGGTGACCATTCTACCTTTCCTCCAGCAACACATGTGTTCTGTGATTACAAACAATGAAGGGGAGGAGGATGGGGGGGTCCCTATCCCTCACCTGCCTCTGCCTGCTAGTAGTGCTGCAGCAGCAGCAGCACCAGGACACCAGGACACCGATCGGACTGGGAGATAAAGCTGTTTGTTTACAAACAACTCCTCCTCATGTGAGTGATCAGAAAGCTGTTGCCTTGTAAAGAAGGTCAAGATGGCTCCTAACATTCTCACACCTGGATTATGTATACTCACCATATTCAAATAATAGCTCACGTGATGGTCTCAAGCGTCTCTAGTATAAAAAGCACTCTCCCCCTCAGAATGCAAGTTCCTTCCAACCCTTTCTAAGAATATAAGAAAAAAATTCCATGTGGGGCTGGAAGGGTGGGTGTTGTGAGAATGTTTGGAGCCATCTCGAAGAACCTTGTTTACCAGACAGCAACCTTCTGTTCTTCAAGTGGCTCCTCACGGTCTGTTTTTACACAGCTCAGGAGGTGGATCCGTGGGTGCACCGGTACATGGGCGGGGCGTGCACATGGCTGCACACACATCCCCATTCACCCCCCATTCATCTGCACCCACAGAGCAACCGCCATTTTCCCCGGTTGCTCCGTGTGTGGGGATGAGTGGGGAGTGTGTGGGGATGCATGTTAGACGAGCGAGCACATGCTCACTGCAGGCAGGCGTGCCACATCATTCACACAGGGCTCCCCCACCCACGAACACACAGAAATCTGTGTGTTCGTGGGTGGGAGAGGCCCATGTAAAAAGGGCCACAGTCTCACAACTGTCTTACTTATAGTATCTTAGGTAGGATTTAGGATGTAAAGCAATAGCTATTCTATCTTTGAAAATCTGCATTTATGGCTGCTATTTCACTAACTCTTCTTAATGAATTTATTGCTAACAGGAATACTGTCTTTAAACCCCACCCCATAACCAATTCATTTGCGCCCCCCATATAATCAATTCACGTTGTTCTAGGAGTGCAAATGAAATGGTTATGGGTGGGGGGCAGCATGAATTGATTACATGTGGTGCGGGGCCACAAATATTTATTTATTTTATTTATTTCTTGACATTTCTATGCCGCCACCTCATGCCCAAGGCATCTCGAAGAAGCTAACAATACAGTAAAACAATAAAATACATTAAAACTGACATTATTTATTTATTTATTTATTTAGTCAAATTTCTACCCACCCCTTCTAAAATAGCTCAGGGTGACTTACATTCCAAAAAAACCCAAACACAAATATAAAATACATCTAAAAACAATTTAAAACATTCAAAAGTACTACAATTAAAACAGAACGGGGACATCACAATAAAACAATAAATAAGGGTAAGGGGAGATAAAACTCCACTAACCCCCCTCCCCCCCTCCGCAAAGGCCTGGGCGAACAGCCAGGTTTTACAACTTCACTGAAATGTCAAAAGACTTGGGGCCAGGCAAGCTTCCTCCAGGAGGGAGTTCCAAAGGCGCAGCCTGGCCACCAAGAATGCCCTCTCCATTGTGGTCCCCCGCTTAAAGTGGGGGACCTCCAAGAAGGCACCCCGGCAGACCAAAGGAGCCGCTCTAGGGTGCGGAGGGTGAGGCGGTCCCTGAGGTACGAGGGGCCCAGACCGTGAAGGGCCTTATAGATCAACACCAAAAACTTGAACCTGGCTTGGCACGCTATGGGCAACCAGTGCAGAGTCCGGAGCAGAGGTGTTATGTGCTCCCAATGACCCATCCCCAAAAGCAGCCGGGCCACCACATTCTGCACTAGTGCAGCCTCCAAACCAGGAACAAGTACAGCCCCACGTAGAGGACAGAAGTCCAGCCTCGAGCTGACGAAGGCATGGATGAGGAAGGCCTGGTCCAGGCCAGAGACTTACGGATGCAGCCTCCACACCAGATGCAACTGGCAGAAGGCGGCCTTCGCAACTGCCTCCACCTGCCGCTCCAGGCGGAGATCCATATTCAGTATCACCCCCAGACTCCGGACCTGCTGAGCTATAGGAGGGCGACCCTCCCCCATGATCAGGGGGGCCACTACCTCCCTCGCTCTCCCAACCAACACCACCTCCATCTTATCAGGTTTGAGCTTCAGTCTGCTCTGCCACATCCACTCCGCCACGGCCTCCAAACATTGGGATAGCACTGAGATGGCAGGGTCTGGGTCAGTTGAAAAAGAGAGGTACAGCTGAGTATCATCAGCATATTGGTGACATCGCACCCTGAACCCTCTCACGACCTCCCCCAAGGGCTGCATATATACATTAAATAATAATGGAGACAGAATGGAACCCTGCAGAACGCCACATGATAAAGCGCGGGGGCAAGATGTCTCATCCCCCAACACCACCCACTGGCTTCTCCCTGAGAGGAATGAACAGAACCATTCAAGAACAGTCCCATCCAGACCCCCCAGGTCACGCAACCGTCTCAACAGCAGTCCATGGTCCACGGTATCAAAAGCAGCCCAGAGATCTAGCAGGATGAGAAATGTCAAACATCCTGCATCCATCTCCCAGCGGAGATTGTCGACCAAGGCCACCAACGCTGTCTCAGTGCCGTAACCGGGGCAGATTGAAAAGGGTCCAGGAAACCGATGCTATCTAGATGCGCCTGGAGCTGGATCACCACCGCCCGCTCAATAACCTTCCCTAAGAAGGGAAGGTTAGAGATGGGTCGGTAACTGGCAAGCGTGTCCACATCCAAAGATGGTTTCTTCAGCAGGGGGCACACCACAGCCTCCTTGAGACTGGGCGACAACCTCCCCTGCTGCAAGGACGCATTCACCACCCCCGCCAGCACCGTCCCCAACGTCTCTCTGGAGGCTTTCACCAACCAGGACGGACATGGAGCAAGTTCGTAACACGTGGCCCTCACAGACCCCAAGTCATCCGCTGGATCGGCCGGCATCACTTCCTGAAACTCCTCCCACAAAGATGGGATAATGCCCGTCGGGATACTGTTTTGGGCTATAAGATCTGCAAGAGATCAGGTCCCTATCATCATAGGGTGCAGAGCTCGTATGTGCAAGGGCAGCCTCACACCACACATACTCACAGGATATGGGGTGGAAGAAAACAAGTGAGGCAGTGATATAGGACCATGCGGGTTGGGAACCAGGTCGGGGGGGGG
>QEPC01011255.1:1087433-1101479 GCA_003113815.1 Sphenodon punctatus | reverse complement strand
GGCCGAACGCGAACGCGCGAACCACCCGAACACCGAACGACCGAACACAAACGCACAACCCGATGGCGAACGAACCGAACGTCCGAACACGAACACACAACCCGATCGCGAATGAACCGAACGACCGAACACGAACGCACAACCCGATGGCGAACGAACCGAACGGGCGAACACGAACGCGCGATACGACCGAACGACCGAACATGAACACACGAACCGAACACGGCCGAACCGAACGGCCGAACACGAACCGCGATCTGTTCGCGATCTGTTCGCCAAGGCTGGCACACTTTTGAGTGTCTTGTGTGTTTGATAGCAGCGCCCCCAGGCCCACCGAGCTGGGTGGCACCCCAGGCCTGCTGGCGGGACACAAAGAAGGGGTCCCATCTTGACTTGTTGGCCAGGGGCCATTGCACCCTAGCTACGTCCCTGGTCTAGTGTGCATGTCTGATCAGTTTGAATCAGTGTGTGAGGTGAGAGCATGTGTGTGTAGTGTGTATGGATGAGTGTGTGTGATCAATTTGAATGAATGTGTGAGATGAGAGCATGTGTGTACTGTGTCTGAATGATTGTGTGTGATCAGTTACAATGCGTGTGTGAGAGAGAGGTGAGAGCACATGTGTGAATGAGTGTGTAACCTCTTTTACACAAGACGCACCCACACAGTGACATGTGTGGGTGCATCTCGTATTAAAGCAGTCACTTGTGCGCTCCTGTGTAACACGCATCTCCACCCATCACCCCGGCACAGAGAAACCTGCGAAAAAACAGGTTTCTCAATGTGGGGTATGGGTGAGCACCTGTTTGCACCTGCAGTGTTCTTGTATCTGTGGCCAGCTTATGCATTAACAAAACTATTCAGTTTCAAAAGAAGGGCAAATTACCTAGACAAAAAACCTTCAGTTTAAGAAGCTTGTTAAGGTGGCATTACAAATTATACTCAAATGTTAACATAACAGTAAATTGTACGTTAAGGCAACTTTATTAAATATCAGGCCAATCTATACATTTTTCTTTTCTTATTCATTAACAAAAAAATTATAACTTAACTAAAATTAAACTGTATACATTCCTCATCACGTATAAGTATTCTTCAGTCACCATACCACACATATGCAGCTTAATTTCAGTTAAGTCATAATTTATTTTTATTAATGAATAACAAAAGGAAAATGTATAGATTGGTCTGATATTTAATAAAGTTGCCTTAACATACAAGGCAGGTAAGACTCAGACTATGTAGGACTTTATAGGTAAGCACCGACACCTTGAATTGGGCCTGGAAGACTAGAACCAGTCAGTGCAGAGCCCAGAATGCTGGTGTTATGTGCTCACAGCTTCCCATCTCCATAAGGAGACAGGCCACCGCACTCTGCACAAGCTGCCGTCTCCAAACCATCACCAAGGGTAGCCTCACATAGAGTATGTTACAGTAGTCTAGTCTTGAGATGATGAAGGCATGGATGATAATGGCAAGGTCAGGGTCTGAGATGTACGGACGAAGTCGCCATACTAGATGTAGCTGACAACGCACTCCTTGCCACAGCTGCCACCTGGATATCCAAGTGGAGCCATGAATCGAGGACCACCCCAGACTACAAAACTGAGGGATCAAGGAAAGATGAACCCCAACAATGATGGAGTTCATCAGCCCCTCAGTCCTTCCCACCAGCATCATCTCCATCTTGTCAGGATTCACTTTTAGACGGTTCACCCTCATCCAATCCCCCACAGCTGCCAAACACCAGGTAAACACCAAGAGTGCCGGGCCTGGTTCAGCTGAAAATGAGAGGAAAAGTTGGGTATATTGATGACACCTAACATTAAACCTCCTCATGACCTCGCCCAAAAGCTGCATATACATGTTGAACTGGAGTGGGGACAAAATAGAACCTTGTAGAGCTGCACAAATGAGGTCCCAGGAAGACAAAGAGCAATCTCCCAGTACCACTCACTGAGTCCTCCCAGCCAGGAAGGAATAGAGCCATTCATTTGCTGATGACACCCAACTCTCCCTCTCTTTTTCATCAGACCCAGGCCCGGCAGTCTCAGTGTTTACTCAGTGTCTGGTGGCTATGGGGGATTGGATGAGGGTGAGCCATCTGAAGTTGAATCCTGACAAGACAGAGGTGATGCTAGTGAGGAGGCCGGTGTGGTTGGCCTCCCCCATCATTGATGAGGTTCGACCTCAAATGGTCCCTCAGGTTCATAGTCGGGGGGGGGGGGTCTCCTTTACTCTCAACTCTGCCTGGATGCCGAGGTGAGGGCTGTGGCAAGAAGCGTGTTCCACCAGTTAACTCTGGTGCAGCGGCTTCATTCGTACGTTTCGGACTCTGACCTGGCCACTATCATCCCATGCTTTCATCACCTCAAGACTGGACTATTGTAATGCGCTCTATGTGGGGCTACCGATGTTGATGGTTCAGAGGCTGCAGTTAGTGCAAAACGCAGCGGCCCATCTCCTCATGGGGACAGGTCACTGTAAGCATATTACACCAGTGCTCCTTTCTTGGCACTGGCTGCCTATAGTCTTCCAGGCTCGATTCAAAGTGTTGGTGCTTACCTATAAAGCCCTAAACAGCTTGGGCCCTACCTATCTGTGGGACCGCCTCATACCCCAGGCTCTGGCTTGGCCCCTGCAGTCAACCAGGAGCACTTTTCTTGAAGTCCCCCAGGTAGCATGGGGGGTGACTATGGAGTCTCTTGGTGGCTATACTGAGACTGTGGAACTCCCTCCCAGCAGAGGCCCGTGTGACCCTGGGCCTCTCCTCCCTTCGATGACAATGTAAGACCAGGCTGTTCTGCCAGACTTTTGGTGAGGAGGATGGGTGAGGGGTTGAGGGTTAGGGAGGAGGGTTTTTCTTTCTTTTGTATTTATTTGGCACCCCATTATGTGATTTTGTATTGTTGCTTTATATTTATATTGCATTTATTATATTTGTATTATTATATTTTATATTTTTAATGTATTTGTTAGTCACCCTAAGCTGCTGTTAATAGGAGGATGTGAGGTACAAACTGGTAAAATAAAATAAATAAGAACAATTCTGTCCGCCCCGTCCCAGTCCCGCAAGTGGGTCACCAGCATCTCATGAACAACAGTGTCAAAAGCAGCCGACAGATCTAACAGGATCAGTAGGGTCGACCGACCCTGATCCAATTCATGGTGAAGGTTGTTGACCAAAACCATAAGCACAGTCTCAGTGCCATAACTCAGAAGAAAGCCAGACTGCAAGGGATCCAGAAAACTGACATGATCTAAATGTCCCTAAAGCTGCTGAGCCACCACCCATTCAATAACCTTCCCTAAAAATAGAAGGTTAGACTCTGGCCAGTAGCTGGCATGAGAGTCAATGTCAAGTGATGACTTCTTGAGCAGAGGTCATTCCACAGCCTCCTTGAGGCAACACGGGACTCTGCCCTCCCTAAGGGAGACATTGACCACCCCTGCCAACAACAGTCCCAACATCTCTCAGCTGTCCTCAACTGGCCAGGACAGGCACCAGTCTAGTTCACAAGAGGTAGCTCTAAACACCCCAAGGACATCCTCCACGTCAGTGGATGACACCCACTGAAACTGATTTCATAAAACAGGACAAGACGAGTCATCCATAACCTCTGATTCTCCCACCGTATCAAACACAGCACTGAAGTTGTGGTGAATGCTATGGATTTTATCAGTGAAATAGTCAACAAACATGTCAGAGAGCACTGGAAGATTCCAGTTCCAGGTGGAGTGAGGCTGGACTGAACAGCACCCTTACCACCCAGAAAAGCTCAGCTGAATGTGACTTCGCAGATACTATGAGAGCAGCAAAGAACCCATTATTTGCTATTTGCACAGCCACGTCATAGGTTTTTAAACTAACTCTATGCTGCAATCTGTCAGCTTCAGCATGAGTATGGTGCTGCCCTCACTCTAACTGCCGCCTTTCTTGCTTCAGCCAATGCTCAGGGAGTGGATGCCTAGGAGAGCCATTCAGTCGATGGCCTCAGTCAACAAGGTGTTCCAAAACTCCACCAGCTCCCATGACTTCACCAGCTCCTGTTCCTGCCCCTACTTTACCAGCCCTTGTTCAGGGATGGCTTAAGGCGCTTGATGGTGGCAGGACTGGAGATGGGCTCTGCCACCAGTCAGCTGTTCAACACCTCTGATCAAGCCCAAATGTGTCAATGGAGAGACCAGGACTGACACTGGTGTTTCTGCATTCAACCATGGGTGAAGTGAAGCGTTGGAGAAAACCAGGAATGATAGGGTCTGGCAGGGGTGCCAGAGCTGAGTACTTGCAAAGATTAAGCTGTGTCCAACACAGTAAATAATCCAGAGAGGTGGACTAGAATTAGACTGCATTAGCTGATATTGTTGTTGACATGATGGTGGTGGATTAGGTTCTGGACGTTTACTTGCTTTATATCTGGCTTAATATAGTGCTATTCATTGTTCACTTTCATGAACATTAATTTTGCTTGCAAACGTTTGAAGGTCAGAAAGCCAAAAGAATGACCTTAGGTCCTGTTCCAAGCTCCATAAATGTGTCACGTGCATGCAATGCAAGTACTGCACACGTGTATGTATGCACACATGATGTGTATATGTTTTGCACATTGTGCATATGACATAATGTGCACTGTGCATTGATCACATTGTAACAGAGTGACGCCTAGTAGGGCTGCTAGCCCTTTAAGATAGCCTGGAAGTAGCCAAAAAGCTACTACTGAGGGTTAACAGGCTAATGGGACTCAGCCAGAAGCTGAGTAACAGGAAGCGAAAGTAGCTGAACAGAGCCTCCAAGCTATATAAAGGAACCAAGACAGCCAAGCCTCAGTCTGTTGTTGGACTCTGAAAGAGAAGGAGTTCTGTGCTGAAGCTGCCTCATTGCTTTGGAGTCTGAAGCAAGGAGAAGCTGTCCTGACTCGAAGGAGGTTTGAGGACAAGACTGAAGAGCTGGTAAAGACTGTTACCTGGCTGGGTTTGGGATTAATTAGCCTGGGGGCCAGAGGAGTTGCATACCCGGCCTAGTGTTAAGGTGGAGAACTAACTGTATACAAATAAACTGGTAAAGCTAATTCCTTATGCAACTATATACTTTTGGGCTTCGATCCTGACAACACCCTCCACACCATCACTACCACGCTGCTACACACATGACCTTGGATTGGGACCTTTGCTCTCCCATTTCTAAAATGAGATTGGTGGAAAGGAGACTATGACACGGAGCCAAACCTTTGTTGGTCTAATGGGTTCAAGCTCTCTTAAGTAACTGGAAAAAAAAACATTGTCCTTATTTTACAGATGGAAAAACAAACCTTAAAGGTTAATGAGTGTCTCTATTCATGTGTGAGCAATTTGTTATATCTAACAAAATAAAAACGAATATCTTTCACTTGACTGTGCTTTTGTGCTGAGGGCAGCTAGGCTGCCTCAAGTGCTTGCATACATATGCTTTTACTGTGGCTAAAATGAATTTGAACAAAATGTGTTTAACAAATTACTGAACTCTTTGACTCCAACTAAATTGCAAGGACAAACTCCAACCAATCTTACTTCAGCCATCTTTGAAAGCACTGTTAATGACTGTAAATAATGTATTTGGACCTAATTATTTGTCTGGATTGGTGCAAAAATACCCTGGATTGGTGCAATTTCCCTGCTTTGCAAGATTTCCATGCATGCAAAAATTGGCTGCAATTGCACAAAATTTTCAGTTTGCTCCAGGAAGTATGAAAAATTACCTTTTGCTTATTAAAAAGATTCTCTTGAAGCAAGTTATTCACTTGTAAAGTACAAAGGCAGAGGTTTCTGAACTGTGCATCAATATGTACATTGGGGTCACGATCCTGACTTGCTTCATGTACTTTGCAAAACTTGCTGTCTGGGGAAATTATATATTAGGTCTCATAGGGGGGCCACACAGGTGAAAAAGCTTGGGACCCACTGAACTAAGGGCCATGGCAGGAATCCACAATCATCTTACTATTATTCAAGGGTAAGTGAGTTAGGTTTGCGTCCCCTGTCTATATACTCTTTATTTATTTATTTGTTCAATTTATACCCCACCCCTCCTGAAAACAGCTCGGGGCAGCTTCCAACAATAAAAACACAGCCTCCATACCAGATACAACTGGCGAAAGGCAGCCTTTGCAACTGCCTCCACCTGTCGCTCCAGACGGAGATCCGCGTCCAACACCACCCCCAGACTCTGGACCTGTTGAGCTACAGGAGGGTGAACCCCCCCAATAAGGGGGGCTGACACCTCCCTCGCTCTCCCCACCAACATCACCTCTGTCTTATCAGGGTTGAGCTTCAGTCTGCTCTGTCACATCCATTCCGCCATGGCCTCCAAACACTGGGATAGCACCGAGATAACAGGGTCTGGGTCCGTTGAAAAAGAGAGGTACAGCTGAGTTTCATCAGCATATTGGTGACATTGCACCCCGAACCCTCTCACGACCTCCCCCAAGGGCTGCATATAAATGTTAAACAATAACGGAGACGGAATAGAACCCTGCGGAACACCACATGATAAAGCGCGGGGGCAAGATGTCTCATCCCCCAGCACTACCCGCTGGCTTCTCCCCGAGAGGAATGAACGGAACCATTCAAGAACAGTCCCATCCAGACCCCCCAGGTCACGCAGCCGTCTCAGCCTGGCCCCTAGCCTGTTAACATTCCGGCGAAATTGTAAGACCTGGCTGTTCGCCCAGGCCTTTGGGAGGGAGGGTGAGTAGGGTGGGGGGTTTTAGTTTCCCCACCTATTTTTGACTTTTGGTTTTAGATTGTATCTTAGCCCTCTTTTAATATTTTATAATATTTATGATAATTTACTGTATTTTAATGTTTGGAAGCCGCCCCGAGCTGCATGGCAGGAGGGGCGGGGTAAAAATTTATAAAATAAAATATAAAATAAACAGCAGCCCATGGTCCATGGTATCAAAAGCGGCCAAGAGATCTAGCAGGATGAGAAATGTTGAACATCCTGCATCCATCTCCTGGTGGAGATCATCGACCAAGGCCACCAAGGCCGTCTCAGTGCCATAGCCTGGGTGGAACCCAGATTGAAACGGGTCCAGGAAACCAATGCCATCAAGATGCGCCTGGAGCTGGATTGCCACCGCCCGCTCAATAACCTTCCCTAAAAAGGGAAGGTTAGAGACAGGTCGGTAACTGGCAAGCGCATCCACGTCCAAAGATGGTTTCTTCAGCAGGGGGCGCACCGCAGCCTCCTTGAGACTGGGCGACAACCTCCCCTGCTGCAAGGACGCATTCACTACCCTCGCCAGCACTGTCCCCAATGTCTCCCTGGAGGCTTTTACCAGCCAGGATGGGCATGGATCAAGTTCGCAACAAGTGGCCCTCACAGACCCCAAGACATCTGCCGCATCGGCCAGCATCACTTCCTGAAACTCCCCCCACAAAGATGGACTGGACGGGGCCTCCATCACCTCGTGCTCTCTACCTACTGCCCCTAATCCCGTGGCAAATTCGCTCTGAATTCAAGCGATCGTGTCTGTGAAGTAGGTGACAAATTCTTCACAGCGTGCCTGGGACAAGTTCCCGTGCAGGTGGAGTGAGGCTGGACTAACCAGCCCCGCACCACCCAAAACAGCTCCGCCAGACGTGACTTCGCAGACACTATGAGGACAGCAAAGAACTCCTTCCTCGCTGCCCTCACAGCCTCAACATAGGACCGCAAATGGGCCCTATGGAGAAGTCGGTCAAAGTCAGAGCGAGTACGCCGCCAGCATCGCTCCAGCCTCCTGCCTACTTGCTTCATACACCGCAGTCCCTCGGTATACCAAGGGGCCCTGCGGTGACAAGACCGAGGCAGAGGGCGTCTCGGAGCCACCCAATTGATGGCCTCCTCCAGTAAGATGTTCCAACACTGGACCAGCTCATCGACAGAGTGGCCGTCCAGGTCCAGGTCCAGGTCTTGAAGTCAATAAACATCAAAGTTGAATAAGATACTAAATTTGTCCTCTTGTAATTTATGCAAAAAGATTTTGCACAGTTCTGTCAGCTTTGACACATAACTCGACTCTAGCTTTCTCATATATTTATCTGCTTAAACTAAATGAAATTGTATTAGCTCCCTGGGAGTCGTGTTTGTTATCAGCCCACCACTATTTCTCCCAGATGGGTCGTCAGGAGCACATTACACTGGTGCTCCAGAGTCTGCACAGG
Source organism: Sphenodon punctatus (assembly GCA_003113815.1). Lineage (NCBI taxonomy): Eukaryota > Metazoa > Chordata > Lepidosauria > Sphenodontia > Sphenodontidae > Sphenodon > Sphenodon punctatus. Next base: position 1,093,297 of record QEPC01011255.1, on the reverse strand, counting down.
CGGCTGCCTGCCAATAGGTTTCTGGGCATGATTCAAGGTGCTGGTTTTGATCTTTAAAACCCTAAATGACCTGGGCCCCAGGTATCTGAAAGACCACCTCTTCCCTTATGTTCTGTCACGAATTCTGAGGTTGACTAAGGGCACCTTCTTGTGAGTACCAACTGCTTGTGTGGCAGAGACACTATGGAATTCTTTCCCCTGGAGAAGTGCCTATTAAGCCCAAGCCTGCTCACCTTTCAGAAAGGATGCAAAACCTTTTTGTTTAGCCAGGTGTTTGGTGGGCTGGGTTAGAGTTGGGTGGGATTGGGTGTGGGGGGTAGGGAGATGGTTGATGTGTGGGTTTTAGGGGTTTAAAATGTTTTTATATTTTATATGTTCTTATATTTTCATATTTTGCAAGCCTCCCTGAGGCTTCATGGGAACAGCGGGGTAGAAATTTAAATAAATAAATAAATAAATTAATTAAATGTAAGCATCCTTGTATTTATTAAATGAGAGAACAAAAAAGCATCTCTAAGTCCTTTTGAACTCTCTTATGTTGGGTGATAATAAATGTGACAGGGCCCTGTTATGGCTTGCCTGAGCCAGAGACTCCCTGTCACGTTTATTACTGGGCTGCCAGATGTGGGCCCACTGCTGCCACAGCCTGCGTAGGTCCAAATGCGGTCCCATGGATGATTTCAGGCCTTACAGCCCATAATAAAGGCTAATCAGGCAGGCCAACATAAGCCATAGTGGGCCCACGCATCTATTTGTGGCCCTATTCCCCACTGGGGATCAGGGACCACCATGATGGGCAGACACGGTTGCCCATGATTGACCACCATGGCTTCCCATCATGGAGGGGTGTGTCGCTGGGATGTCCAAGCAGTAGGGCTACCTGGCCACACATCTGTTTTGTTCCCCCTCCTGGACTCACCTGCTAGACTGGTCGGGCTACCGTTTAATCTGTGCCCTGACTGACTGACTGCACCAGAGTTGGCCTCCATCTCCTGAAGAGTGTTGACATATGAACATGAAAAAAAATTGCACTAAATTTAGACTAAATAGATTTTCTAAATAACTGTGCTAATACTTATATTTCCAATACATAATGAAACTTTGATATATAAGAGCTGAATTAGAAATTTGGAATGAAATTTCTGTCCCTCTCACTTCCACCAAAGCAGGTGACAAAGTGGGTCATGATCAGAGGACCCCTGACCTGAATCTGATGCTGCTGAATGCAAGGTCGGTGGTTAATAAATCCACTACAGTCCAGGAGTTAATCCTGGACCATGACACTGACCTCGTGTGCGTTATGAAGACCTGGTTGAATGATAAGTTGGGGCCTCTTTTGGCTGAACTCATGTCAGCCGGTACTCCATGCAGCATCAGCCTTGATTGGAGGGACGGTGGGGTGGTGTTGCTATTATTTTTAAGGATTCATGGTCTGTCAGGAGGTATCCAGTGCAGGCCATATTGGGGATAAAAGGTCTGCATCTTGTGTCTGATTTGGCAGGGGACAAATTGGGGGTACTGCTAATATACCATGCACCTACCTGTATGACAGCATCTCTACTCGCTCTGACGGAGCTGGTGTCTGATGTGGTGTTGCACTCCTCGAAGACATTAGTCTTTGGGGACTTCAACATACATGCTGACGCCAGCCTCGGTGGTGCAGAGCATGAGTTCATGGCCTCCATGGAAACCATGGGCCTGTCCCAAATTATCAGCAGCCCAACACATGATGCGGGGCATACCCTGGAACTGATATTTTGCACCGGTATTGAGGCGGGTGAATCATTGATGGGGGATGTCTTAGTAGAACCCTTTTTGTGGATGGATCATTACCTCCTGTGAACACGTCTCCTTGTGCATGTCTGCCCCCAGGGGTTGTAGAACCAATTCGAAGGGTTCACCCCCAGAGACTAATAGAACCCGATAGGAATGTGCGAACAGGACGGAGTTTGGATGTCCAGACAATCGGACTAAAAACTTTGGGTTCATGGGTTTGGTCCAGTGTAGTTCAGACCCCCCCAAACATTCAGAAAGTTCGGCACTGCCAGGAGGCTTGGGGTACTCCAGGTACCCCCAGGGGTGCCTGTGGTGGCATGGCAGGCCATCGGAGACCCAGCAGCAGCAGGAACAGCAGACACTGAGAGGGCTTGGCACCCCTTGTTGCCCAGGCAAGCAGGCTCATCACTTGGCCCCTGAAGAAGCCCATGGTGCATGGGTTGGCCATCTGAGACCTAGTAGCAGCAGAGAATGGGAAGGCTCAGTGCTTGGCACCCCGGGTTGCCCGGGCAGGCAGGCTCAGCGCTTGGCCCCTGGGGGTGCCCGTGGCTCCAGGGTTGGCCATCTGAGACCCAGTGGCAGCAGCAGCAGAGACCAGGAAGGTTTGGGGCTTGGTGGCTGGCACGCATAGGGGTCAGGGCATTGCAGGCTGTCATCAGTGGTGCGGCAGCAGAGGCCCGGTCAGGGCGTGGTGGCTGGGACCCCTACTCAGCTGGGCATTGCAGGCTGGTAGGCCTCCAATTCTGCTTGCTCTATGCTGGATTCTCCAGTTCTAGTCATCATCACAGCCAGGCATTGCAGGCTGCCAGACATTGGCGGAGCATCAGCAAAGGCCCAGCCAGGACTTGGTGGCTGGCACCCCAGCTTCACTGGGCATTTCAGGCTGTTTGGCATTGATGGAGCAGCAGCAGAGGCCCAGCCAGGGCTTGGTGGCTGACACCCCTACTTGACCAGGTGTTGCAGGCTGGCAATGCTGAGTGGCTATCCTGAGTGACACTGCTGCAAAGCACCCACTCAGAGGGAGTGTTTGGGGAGGGATTCAATCAGGTGGCTCCCAGCATGACTACCCCAGCAGCAAGCCACCATGCACTCCCTCTGCCATGGACCATGGAGGAGGGGGAAGCACACTGGGCTGACCTTTGAAAATGACATGTCCCCACCCGGCATGAGCCCTGGAGAACCCAGGCTCCCCAAGGCTTCTGGTTCTTCTGAGGGCTTGTCCCCTGCCCACTGAGTACCAGGAGCAGCAGCAGATGCCCAGCCAGGTCTTGGTGGCTGGCACCCCTACCTAACCGGGCGTTGCAGGCTGACAGGCATCGGCAGAGCAGTGGTAGAGACCCGTCCAGGGCTTGATAGCTGGCACCCCTACTCGTCCAGGTGTTGCAGGCTGCCATGCATCAGTGGAGCAGTGGCAGAGGCCCAGCCAGGGCTCGGTGGCTGGCACCCCTACTTAGCCGGGTGTTTCAGGCTGCCAGGCATCAGTGGCAGCCTGACTCAGGGTGGGATGCAAGGGCATCCCCCCAATATACTTGTGGTTTTCAGTTGAAAGCCATGCCGCCCTCCACATCCTGCAGCTGCTGATGGACTTGGCATCTGCCCCCACCCCAGCTCTCAATGACATGGATGGACAACCCTCCCTGCCTGTAACATAGGTCCCAGAAGCCTGATGGTGGGTCCTGGAGCTGGAGTGGCTGGCTGTTTCTTGATGCCATGGAATGATGGCTCCCTGTGAGCAGAATGATGGCCCCAGAACTCTGATGGTGGGCCAGGGACTAGAGTGGCAGTTTCTAGATGACATGGATGGACAGCCTCCCATGCCTATAACATATGCCTCAGAACCCTGATGGTGGGTCCTGGGACTGGAGTGGCTGCTTCTTCATGCAGTGGAATAACAACTCCCCGTGAGCAGAATGATGGCCCCAGAACCCTGATGGTGGCTCCTGGCACTAGAGTGGCAACTTCTTGATGATGTGACTGGACAGGCCTCTCTGCCTGGTATGTTGGCCTCAGAACCCTGATGGTGGGTACTGGGGCTGGAGTGGCTGCTTCTTGATGTGGTTGAATGACATCTCCCTGTGACCAGAATGATGGCCCTAGAACCCTGATGGTGGGTCCTGGGACTAGAGTGACAGCTTCTGGATGACATGGATGGACATCCCTCCCTGCCTGGAATGTAGGCCCCAGAACCCTGATGGTGGGTCCTGGGACTAGAGTGGCAGCTTCTTGATGAAATTGAATGGCAGTCCTCCCTTCTTGTAATGTAGGCCTCAGAACCCTGAGGGTGGGTCCTGGGGCTGGAGTGGCTGGCACCCCTACCTGGCTGGGCATTACAGGATGCCAGGCATCGGTGGCAGAGGCCCAGCCTGGGCTTGGTGGCTGGCACCCCTACTTCACCAGGTGTTTCAGCCTTCCAGGCATCGGTGTAGCAGTAGCAGAGGCCTGGCCAGGGCATTCTGGCTGGAACCGCTGGTTGGCCAGGCATTGCAAGTTGTCTGGCATCAATGGAGCAGCAGTGGAGGCCTGGCCAGGGCTCGGTGGCTGGCACCCCTACTTGCCCGGGCGTTGCAGGTGGGCATCGTACTCAACTGAGCTCAAGAAGCTCTATTGAAAATTGGGCAAGTCTTGCCCGGTGGTGAATCTTATGGACACCCAGCCCCCGTCCACCGGCACATTCATCCGAGCTGCGCCCATCTACAAGAGGGAGGAGCAAATGGCTGATGTGCAGTACCAGCACCAGCAGCAGACATTTGATTGCCAGGGCAAAGTAACTGCAGCTGGTACCCCTGCTTGACTGGGCTTTGTAGGCCGGCTGGCATAGGTGGAGCAGCGGCAGAGGCCCGGTCAGGGTTCAGTGGCTGGCACCCCTGCTTGGCCAAGCGTTGCAGCCTGGCTGGCTTTGGTGGGGCATTTTTAGACAATGAAGTGAAGCAACAGCCCTCCCTTCCTGGAATGTAGGCCCCAGAACCCTGACAGTGGGTCCTGGGGCTGGAGTGGCTGGCACCCCTACTCATCAGGGCACTGAAGGCTGTCCGGCATCGGCCGAGCAGCATCAGAGGTCCGGCCAGGGTTTGGTGGCTGGCACCACTGCTCGGCCGGGTGTTGCAGGCTGGCTGGCATCAGTGGAGCAGCGGCAGAGGCACGGCCAGGACTTGGTGGATGGCACCCCTGCTCAACCGGGCATTGCAGGCTGGCTGGCATCATTGGAGCAGTGGCAGAGGCCCGGCCAGGGCTTGGTGGCTGGCACCCCTGCTCGGTCAGGTGTTGCAGGCTGGCTGGCATCCGTGGGGCACTTGCAGACAAGTGGAACGACAGCCCTCCCTGCCTGGAACGTAGGCCCCAGAACCCTGATAGTGGGTCCTGGGACTGACCAGGCACAGAACCCGTGGAACAGCAGGGACAGCAGCAGCAGGATTTGCCTGTGTGCAGTATCCATGGAGCCAGGATGGTAGGATTTTCCAGGGAAGAGCTCCCATACAGCAGCAGACAGAAGCAGCAGGATTATGTGGGCACATTTGGACGATTTGCCAGGGCAGAGCACCCATGGACCAGCAGATAGCAGCAGCAGGATTACCAGGCCTTTGGGGCACATCACCCAGGGTTGCCAGGGCAGGCAGACCGGCACCTTGGCATGAGAGGCAGGCAGGCTGGGGCAGGGCTTCAGCTTTGCCCACTTGGCGGGCAGACAGGCACTTTGACATGAGCATGGGAAGGCAGACTGAGGCAGGCTTTGATCTTGGCAACCTGGGTGGGCAGGCAGACAGGCAGCGTGGCATGAGCATTGGAAGGCTAGCTGAAGCAGGGTTTGATCTTGGCCACCTGGGCGGGCGGGCAGGCAGGCAGGCAGCATGGCATGAGCATCGGAAGGCTAGCTGAGGCAGGTTTTGATCTTGGCCACCTGGGCGGGTGGGCAGACAGGCAGCATGGCATGAGCAGAAGGCAGACTGAGGCAGGGTTTGATCTTGGCCACCTGGGTGGGCAGGCAGACAGGCAGTGTGGCATGAGCAGAAAGTAGACTGAGGCAGGGTTTGATCTTGGCCACCTGGGCGGGTGGGCAGACAGACAGCGTTACATGAGCAGAAGGCAGACTG
>QEPC01011255.1:1022877-1074187 GCA_003113815.1 Sphenodon punctatus | reverse complement strand
GAGGGGGGAGGGTATGATGGTGGGGTTGGGGGGTTGCTTTCTCCCTGCATATGGGATTTTTTAACTTTTTAAATTGTTTTTATTGTATTATTGTTTTATATTGCTGTTCGCCGCCCCGAACTGCCCCATGGGCAGGAGGGGTGAGATAAAAATCTTTTATAAATAAATAAAATAAATTTTAAAATAAATTGTAATTAATAATAATAATATTCAAAATGCATGAAGGTGCCCGGTTGAAATCAAAGAGCACACTTTCATCAGCAACAACCTGTTGTGAATCACACTTCCTTTTGACCACTGGTATAGACCTACATTGGGGACTAAAATCAGTACCCACTGGTAGTGCCCACATTTTGGGGCACCCCAACAGGCTACTACCAGAGGGCCAATCAGGTGCTTGATGCCCCAAAATGTGAACATTACTCAGAGAAACTGACAAACCCCAGCTGGGAGCACTGCAGAACCTGACTCCGCAGTGCTCCAGCCGGGGCTTGACAGTTTCAGAGGTGGGCAGTAGGGCTACCTTCACACAGTGCCCTGATAGGTGCTGGGGCCAGGAAGCTGCGTTTGAAACTGACAAGCACTGGCTGAGAGCTCGGTGGAGCCCGGTTCTGCAGTGGGACCAGCCAGAACCTGTCACTTTCAAAGCTGGTGGGTGCTTCCTTCTCCACAGCTCCTTTCAATTGAAAGGGGTTGGGGGGAGAGGGTGAGCGGCCTTTGAAAGTTACAAGCCCAAGATGGGACTGCTGTGGAGCTGGGCTTTGCAACAGTCCTGCCTGGGGCCTGTCACTTTCAAAGTCCAGCCAGCACATTCAAGCAGCCCATCAGGTCCTGTTCAGGCATAAATGGTGACCAACTGGGTCTGGGTCAAATCAGGCACACCAGATTCATCGGGAGTGCCCAGATTTTCAGATGCCTGGTTGCAGCTCTACGCTGGAGGGAGCGGGTGTTATTTTTGAGGGTGCAACTTGGACGATTACCACCACTTTCCTTCTCCAATCTGCCACCTGGCCATGCTGACATAACCCTGATTTTTACCTTAGTTACATCCATATAATTTCAGTCTGCTGAATTCCAGACCCTAGTGCAATCAACTATTCCTTACTTTACTACACTTATTTACAATGGGACCTTCAGTGACTCATTCTAAACTTAGTGGTCCCTGAGTGCTGCTTGTGTGGTTACTGAAATCTACTCTGTTCGAGAGCAGAGAGGACCTTCTTTCATCTTGGCATGGAACTGGTGCACAGGGCTGCTTTCACTTTATATGGAAATACTCCATGCAGCTTTGTATTTCAGAAGCAATTTACTGGAGAGAGAGCAAATGATGACAGGGAAGCAGGGAGACAGTCATGCTATTCATTCTCAGCCAGATGAGGTCTTTGGCAGACAGGAATCAAAGTGAGCACTCCTGCCTGCTTCTCATTTCCTATATTAACTTAGCAGCTGAAGTACAGGAAACAGAAATGCCCACTCTCTGTATTTCACAAAAACGGTAAGTAAACAAACATTTGCCCTTCTCATTTGCCACATGGTTGGTGTTAGGGTTGCCAGATGTCCCTTATTTTAAGGAAGCATCCCTCATTTCAGAGCCCTACACCCTATAGAACATGAGTATCCCTTATTTATTTATTTTATTTTATTTTATTTTAATTCAGTTTTTGAATTTATAAGCTGCCCTTCCCACAAGGCGCAGGGTGGCTCACAATCCATAAAAAACAGTTTAAAACATTAAAATTCATACAAAACCACCCTCACCTCATGCACTGCCCCTCCCCCACAACCCCAACCAGAAACCAACCAAACCCTATTTACCCCTGCCTGCTAAATGCCTTTCCAAATAAAAAAGTTTTGCACTGCCTTCAGAAAATAGCCAGGCTTGAGCTCAAGTGAACCTCCCGGGGAAAGAAGTTCCATAACATGGGCAAAGCAATTTAAAGCGTTCTCCTGCACACCCCTGCTCAATGGACAAAGGTAACAGATGGAACGCACAGGAGGGCACCCCTGACTAACTGTAGGGGCCGCAATGGAACATGGTAGGAGAGGCGGTCTTTCAGATATATGGGACCCAGACCGTTTAGTGCTTTAAAGCTCAAAACCAGCACCTTGAATTGGGCCTGGAAAGCTATAGGCAGACAGTGCAGACTTTAGAGCACTGGTGTCATGTGTTCCCGGCAACTTGTCCTCAAAAGGAACTGAGCCACCACATTCTGGTGCAGCTTCTGAACAGTCATCAAGGGCAGCCCCACGTAGAGCACACTGCAGTTATCTAGCCTCAAGGTGATGAAAGCATGGATGACAGTAGCCAGATCTGAATCAGAAATAAAAGGCCACAGCCTCCTCATCAAATGGAGTTGGTGAAAAGCGCTCCTAGCCACCGCCATGACCTGTCAATCCAGGTACAGTGAGGGGTCCAAAAGCAGTCTCCATGGCTGTGAACCTGAGTAATCAGAAGGGGCGAGACCGCATCAATGACAGGTGCCCCAATCCCCTCCAAGTCAAAAGACCGGCCAACCATCATCACTTCAGTCTTGTCAGGATTCAGCTTCAGTCGGCTCACCCTCATCCAGTCCCCAACAGCAGCCAGGCATCTGGTAAGCACCAAGACTGTGGGACCCGGGTCGGATGAAAAAGAGAGGTAGAGCTGAGTGTCATCAGCATAGAGATGACACCTCTCCCCAAATCGCCGGATGATCTCGCCCAGTGGCCTCAGATACACATTGAACTAGAGGTGGGACAGAATAGAACCCTGTGGGGCACTACAGGGAAGGTCCCAAGGAAACAATGAACAATTGCCCATCACTACCTGCTGGGACCTCCCTGACAGGAAAGAGCGGAAGCACTCGAGCAGTCCCTCACACCCCTGCCAGGTCCCACATATTTGTGCAATGGACATCCCTTATTCTGAACACCACAGCTCCCTGGAAAAAATTGGATGTCCCTTATTTCAGTATTCCTCCACTCAGGGGTGTCCAGATCAAAATTTCAAAAATAAGGGACACTACCATTTGGAACAGGAAGACCTATAAAGCCCTAACATTCCTCAGATTCTGATAGCAAAAGAAATGGGCAAATAAGAAATCAAAGATGCTGATGCAGAGGTGATGGGTGCAATGTGCTTCACACCAAATTTAGCAGACCTCAAGAAAAAAGGGGATATCTTCATTTCTCACCTGCAGTAGAGTAAGTCCAAAATGTGTGTTGAGGAGAAAGGAAAGGGGAAGGGTGTACAGTCCTCCTTCCCTCCATCCCTCCCTCCCGAGCTTCCAAATCTTTCTTTCCTCTCCTCCAAAATGGTGTCACTTTCAAACACTCATCCAGCTGTTTGGAAATTCAATGCAACATGGAGAAGAGTTGCCACAGGGTTGTCCTGTCCTTAATTTCAGCATTCTTCCCCCCTCCCAATGACTTCTATAATAGCCATGCTACCACCATACAGATCACAGGTGGTAGAAATTAAGTGGAGTTTTTTAACTTAAAAGAAGTTAAGTTTTTGGAAAGTGTTCCCCTCCTCCCCACTGTTTTTGTTTTGACACCCATGTTTGTCAGTATAGCTCTTGGCCTGTCTCCTGAGACCACCAGCAACCCAATTACCGCAGAACAGCAAAACTCTTCATTTGTATTTTCTCTGGCTATTGCCAATATATGTCAGAGTACTAAAGAGTGAACTACATGAGATGAATAATTGTGCTTTCATGCAAGAAGAGCTCTCGCTCTCTCCTTTTAGCTTGCTTTTTCCTTTTGTTTAGAATAAGAAAAAAACAACACAAGAACAAAAGTCTCCATGGCAGCACAGTGTACATCTCCTCTGCAACAGGCTGCAGCAAACCCACAGGGAAATGGCCACTGCCTGCACATATGCAGCGTTTGCAGACATTTTAAGCACAGGGAAAACTAAATCACAATTGTTTTTCAAATGACAAATATGAAAAATTGACCCATATATATAGTTTTAATTTAAGGCACTTGCTAGAAAAACCCTACCGTGTGAAGAAAGCTTATTTGGAGGCAAGTGGAGTATGAAGCACCAGGGAAAAGCCCATGTGCTCTGATCAGTCAAGCATTATCAGTTCTGCATCAGGCATTCACCTCTCATTAACAGCACTGTCTCTCTGCTTCATTGCTAGAAGCCCATCTTTCATGGTCTGATGTAACTAAACCTTTTAATTCACTTTACTAAATGAATTTTTAAAGGAGTTGAAATGAAGTTGAAATGAAGAATGAGATTTCCAACTCTGTGTTTTTTTGTTTTCTGGAGAAGAGACTGGTGTTGCTTGCATGATCAAACCTGTCAGCACTGGAGAGAAAAGTGGAAATCTTCAGGTTATGCCTCTTATTTTCTGACCAAAACCAAACTAATTTTGCTTACTACTTTCACCAACTGTCAGTCATCTAAACCCTGTCACTAAGCTATAGGAAATGTATAAGCCAGGTAGAGGATGTCTAACTCCACCTTAACTTTGTAATAAAAACATATTGTTATAGATCTCTGTAATTAAGGTGGCTTGCATTCGCTGTTAAAATAATGAAAATGCCACTTGTTATAAAAACAAGATGATTTATCCTATCACTGTGAAATTTTGTAGGGAGGGTCACTTAGATGAGGGATAGAAGCTTTCCAAATGTCAGAAAGATCAGGTGAGAAACAGCTTAAGCTATAGGACTTAGAAAATTAGAGGCAGAACTGTTTTTTTCTGTTTTTTGTGACCAGTTTCTCTTGATGCAGAAAAGTGTATTTAAAGTAGAGCTGAGACAAGGGCAAGTGTTCCCATTCCACAAGGAAATACCAACCTTTTGGGAGAACTTGTGACTCTGTCAGTACTTCCCAAATCTCCGGTGATTCCGCACTTATGCCATTGTCAATATTGGTGCCTGTGGTTTTCATAATTCCCTGACAATTTAATAAATTTACAGCATTTTTCATAATTTTTTGACACCTTCTGGCATTTTCTCATCATTTTTTTACTTTCCAGGACTTTGGGGCTCTTTTACGGCACTTTTATGGCAATTTCCAATACTTCCTCAGCACGTTTCCATCCGCACAGCACTCAGGGGTGCATGTGGGGTGCACATGGGGCTTAGGATCAGCCCTATAGCAGCTCTGTTCAACTTGTGAAAAATAACAACAAATGGCAAAAACAGCAGAAAAGCCTGCATATTTCCATTTCAGGCAAATGACCTGTTTCTGATGGAAACAGCATTTGCCATGATTTCTCATTTCAGGTGTAGCTGCTAATCAACAGCTCTGGGTTCCAAAAAACCAGAGAAATCTAAAGTGAGACACGGTACACCCAATTGTCAGATTGATACAAGATTTTAATGCAAAATAGACTTAAATCATACAATACAATAATACTCACAAAACCCCAGAGTCAGTTTCTCACCCTGTAGGCTGTGTTGCAGGAGAGGCACTGTCCCTCAACTGATGGCCAGTCTATCAGCAGGTCCTGCTGGATCAAGATGGGCAAAGTGTGCACCAGTGTGCACTCCTACTCCTTTTATACCTTTTTCTTACATAACTTCTTGACAACATGTTGTTTTGTACCCAACAATGAACAATCCAGGTGTTTTCTGTCAAAACACAGGTTTTCCCCAGGTTGTCACGTACATTTTACTCATTCAGTTGATTGACAATACTATTGATAATACACACTATCAAGTTATATAACTTAAAGTGATACGTGAGTGAACCTGATAATGTTCTTGACACTGATATGGTACAAAACATCCCTTGTAATTAGGCAAGGAGCCATGTTAGGCCTTGGCTGCCAAATTGGAGGGACTTTCCAGGTCCAAAGTCTGTTGTGTTTTTCCAAACAGACCTTATCGTTTGTTGGCAAAGAAAAAGAACAAAAGAGACCCATAGGCAGTAGCTTAGCCATAGTGAGGACTCATGTCAAGGCTCAAATGTAGGCCTCATCCAGAGCCAACAATCCCCTCCTTAGTGGCTGTCATAAAAGGAAAAAGACACACCACCACAGTGAGGCTATTCCGGATCCAATCTACAGCTCCGACTTAGTCTCAAGGCACCTCGATTGTTAGAAAATTGACATGATTTTGGGCCAAACTAAGATACTGATTTCACTGTTCCAATGTGCTGAATCAGAAAATGCTTCTTTTGATTCAAGTGGGCCACTCTGCGTTAAATTGTAACCAAACCAAACGTGCCTCTTTGACAAAAGTGCTAGAGTATACATGGGGGATTGTTGTAAATAACTCTGTGTAATTGAACCAAAAAGTGCTTCCTTGACACAAATGTGACAGCAATACACATTGGATGTTATTGTACCCATCATTGTGTTAAAATGTAACCAAAGAACACACACTGGAGCTATAATACTTGGAATGTAACTTTTATGGGCCATTGGGACTGCTATTTAGAATTATGTAGAATGTTAGAAATTAGGCAAGATACTATTACGCACATGTGTTGATGCATTTAATGTGAAGAACAAAAGTATGAGTAAGAATGATCAGTATTGGCAATAATCAGGAGATGGCCTAAGAAAGGACAAATGATGCTGGGGAAGTAATCAGGACCTCTTGTTCCCCAAACAAACTACGTTGGTAATTCACAGGAACTGATAACAGAGGCCAAGCTGAACAAATAAGAGTGTGGTTGTTATCAAACAATATATGACTCTCAGAAGGATGTGCGAACTAATTGAGGGCCAGGAAGCGTGACCCCCCATCTCTGGAGGGAGGAGGAGGGGGCATGACTTTACTGGTCAGAACAAACCTCACATCATGACTAAGCACCCCAGATTTGGGGCAACCAATGAGAGTACGCCACAAGCTTAGTACTGACAACCCCGCACTCTGGATAATCATAAGACAGCCACAGCATATAAGGCGTAATGCTGGATTAGTTCCTTGCCTTCACGGTCCTCGATAGCTACCCCTTAGGGGAGCCGACGAGCTCGGTGATTGTTGCCCCTTTTGGGACCCCTCTATCTAGGGGGTTCTACAACGGCTTCTTGGGCCCCCTGACTGCTTTCCTCTGGAACCAGGCCATCAGCCTCTGATCACGTAAGAATATGTGCTTTGTATGTATTTTTGGGTAGACAAGGGTAGATGGGTGCAAATGTGAATGCAAGTGTCTCTTTGGTAATTGGTATGATAATTGCTTTGATATTATTGAATAAATGCCTATTTGATTGAATAAAAGACTCATTACTGAAGCAGAAGAAGAGTAATTCCCCCCCCTCTCAAACTAAAGTATTTTCACTAGATCCTGAGGGAACTAAAAGGGAGCTGCTTGCCTAAGGTGCAGGAAAGGAACTGTACCCTATCAGACAGGGACAGTAGATTATCTCTACTGGAAAGATATAGGCCTCACCCAGGGAAGGGTGCAGGAAAGGAGCTGTACCCTATCAAACAGGGACAGTAGATTATCTCTCCAGGAACAGATATAGGCCTCACCTAAGGCAGGGTGTGAGAAAGGAGCTGTACCCTATTAGACAGGGGCAGTGGATTCTCTTAACAGAGATAGGCTCCACCCTAAAGCAGTTGAACCCCTTTGTAATTCCTTTTACAAAGAGGTCCGAGAATTAGTCTTCTCATCAGCAGTGAAGATGGTCACATCAGAACACCTAATGTGTTGCATTCTAACACATGGGGGATCGGTGAGATCTGGTCTACTAATGATTTTTCTGACCCAGCAACAGGTCGTTATAACAGCAATAATGGAAGCAAGTTGAATTAGGCACAAAACCACAACAGGGTGGAGGATCAGATTAAAGAAACTGGTTGCTGACGGTGACCACCCCAGCAAAGTTTCCCACCATTGATGTTGCAAGGCATAATGTCCCTTATTAAGTATCTCAATAATTTTTTCCCTATCATGTTTTACTATGACATTCACATTATCCAATTTCACTCGTGTGTTATTGATAAGGAATTCAGTGCGCAGATGGACGATGATATTATGCACTAGATTAGTGTCTATTCCTAACATAATAGGTTTTACATGTTCTACAATATTAATATCTTTAACTAACAATTCAAAGACCACTTTTGGAACTGTAAATGTCATGTCACAAAGCAACATTACAAAAACACTTATTTCATTCAGGGGTAACAGAATACTGATAAATTCCATTAATTACAAGAATAGAACATTGTGTGCGAACACAAACACAACTTTGTCCACCATTTACAATGGTAGAGTTAATTCCAACACTGGGTACCAGAGCATATTGGAAAGTTGGCAACTCCGCTTCAGGTGAATGGTCTTTGCAGTCCTTGTGTGCCTCCACATGAGCCAGGCAATTGAATAAGCTCCTTTTGACATTTTTTCGGTCGCACAGTGGGAGGTTGATTAACCCGGCTATTAAAGTGTTTTTGCACAAATGTGTACTTCAGCTACTTTATGGTGTCCATCTTTGGGCGTTGGATAAAATCAAGAATTTAGAATGTATTCAGGCTGGGTTTTTGCATACTCTACTTACTGCTCCCGATGGTCTGAGCTCTCTGGTCCTGTGTCCGGAATGTGGTTTGTAGGGATCGGCAAACGCGGTTCGGAATTTAGGAGTTCAGACCAAACTCGGTCTGTTCGGTCGACCAAACCGAACTCAAATTTCAAACCGAACCGTATTTCCAAACTCTGTTCTGTTCGCCCATCCCTAGTGGCAACACACACCAAAAAACCTGTTTTTGACAGGCTGAACTTGGTTTGGAAGTTCGGAATTCAACCAAACTCGCTCTGTTCGGTCAACCGAACCAAACTTCCGAACCGAACTCGAATTTCAAACCAAACCAAATTTCCGAACTTGAATTTCAAACCAAACCAAACCAAATGTCCGAACTCTGTTCTGTTCGCCCATCCCTAGTAGTGTAATCCCTCTACATGAAAAGATTTGGAGGGGAGCTCTGAATTATTGGCTGAAGCTGTTTTTCTGCCTGGCTGCCCCCCTTACGCAGGCTGTGATCTCAGATAGGGTTCCCTGTAGTTGGGTGAAATTAGTAGCCAAGAAGTTGAATTATCTGGGATTTACCCCAAAGGCTCTTGCTCCCCTTGGATATAAAACTTCAAAGAAAATGGTGATACAAAGGCTGTCGGACATTGGCTGTCAAGAGAGGTGGGCAGCATTGGGTGAAAGCAGTGCTCTAGGCCCCTATAATCTTATTATGAGTGAGGGTGATCACCCGAGGATGTACTTGGACTGTGGGCTCCCCCTTTTAAGGAGGAGGTTGTTCTTCCTGGCAAGAGTAATTATTTTCCCTCGTCTCTCACCCTGGGGAGATATCAAGGTGTCCCGTTGGCTGAACATCTTTGTTAATGTAGCTTGTTGTGCATTGAATCTGTAAAATATATTATTTCGGAGTGCCCTCTACGCTGATCTATGTCAGAGATTTATATCTCCTGAGATTAGTCTTTTCCCTGGGAGATCGTGGGATTTCTATATAAAACTGTTACTCTGTGACAGTAGCAAGGAGGTTACAGTAAAGGTGGCACAATTCTTATTTTGTGTTTACATTAGTAAACAGGCTCGGGGACTGTAAATTTCTCCTTGCTGATATTTTTTTTTTATTGCATTAAGATATTGGTTTGTATTGCTGTTCCTTTTAACTTTTTATTTATCTTACTTGACAAAATGGTTGTTATATTACATTTGTATATGCATCTTATTTTGTATTATGTTGTTGTGGTTCTTTGCAATGACCTTTTAGTCACACAATAAAATGATTTATTGATTTATTTATTATTATTATTATTATTATTATTATTATTATTATTATTTATTGACAACTCCAGATGCCGGACTCATCCTTTTTACAAGGATGGTCAAATGTGACCAAGGGTTCATCACAAATATATCCTAAATTAAGTTTATAGGTACAACTCCTTAAATAAGCCAACTGAATTTTATTTTCCATTTGGATTCCCCACTGGAAATGCTCAATTGGCCAAAGCACCCCTTTCCTTTTATTAATACCTAACAGGGCTATTTTATGTATAGTGACTGAGCGAGCCTCCAATATTTTTAGAATGAATGCTGTCGCAATTTGAACCTCAGGGTTTACAGTAAAATTAACAAGAGACTACCATTGTGCCAACCTTTTTTCTTGATCAGTGGCCTCCGGTCAAAGGAAAGCCAATCGTTCATCGGGGAGGGTACCCACAGTGCCCAGTCGAATGATACCTTCTGTGCCCCCCTGTGCCCAAAGCTGTGCCTGTATGCATCCAAGGGTGGTGGAGGTGGCATTAATAATAACCCTTGTGAGGTTGAGAAGGATTAAATGTTCAAATATATCACTTCTCTCCCACGGTAACAACAACTCTCCAATTGCCACCTCCCCATATGCCGGCATGAATTGGGCATGTACAATAGGATTATGGAATGTTCCTAGGGCGTTTCCTTTTGTGCTAAATTTTGTTGGTAACATTTCCTCATTTATTGCACTAAAATAACATTCCATCCACAGCATCTATTTTTGTTACTGGTAGCAATTTCATTCACATATACACAGTAAAAGCCAAATACAAAGCAACAAAAGCAAAAATACAAAGCAGTTCTTCATATTGCATCATTTAGATTCCTCCTCTCCTCTTGTGTTGGGTTCTGCAACACAAGAAAAACAAAACTGCAGGGCCTTTTGATCCCATTAATATACTTGCTGGAGTGTTCAAGCTTCTACCCATATACTTCCACCCACTTTTGCAAAAGTGGCTGCATGTCTGCATTGAGTCCCTGCACAGCTCTCAGATGATCTACAGTGGGTGTTAAGTGTTTTAAAATTCTTCAGGAGACTGCTACTGGAGCAGACTGAGTTTGCCATTCAGGGTACCTTAGTTATATTACTCAACATCCATTATATTGAAGAATTAAGATTTCCTTTAAAGACTTGTACATATACAATGTGTACATTTGTGGGAGGGGGCTGCCTAAAAAGGGAGAACAAAGCCTCCCTTCCTGGAATCTTCATATATCACGTGACAGGACAGACAAACACCAAACACAAAAAGGACAGACAGCCATGGCAGAAACACAAATGTTTGAAGATCCCCCCAAAATGTTAGGATCCTACTATTTTCACGTGGTTTATATGTAGCCAAAAGCCAAACAATTATTTTGCTTGCTCACATTGGTTATTTTGCCTGCAGAAGGGCCCAGCCCCAGACAAAATCCATGCAATCTGAGGTGTCTTGGTACTCCACTTAGTATATTTGTATTCAATGTAGTAATTTCAAAGCTCCCAATTTGGCTCTAGTTTTTTTTTTACCACTCCCCCTAAAATTTGAAAGGTATCCAAATACTTCTGCAATACTTAACTCTACCGATGAGTGAAGTATTGCTGTTTTGCTAGATTATGAAAATTGCAAAATTGGCCTATACTTATGCTGTCTCCAGACGGTTGCTTTAAGTTCGTGGAACTGCGCTCTCCAGTAGTGGTAGTAGTAAACTAAGTACCTTATAAATACTTAACTATACTGGTATATTTCTTTGTTCTATAATAGTACACTTTATTAAATAACACCAAAAAACAGTAGCTACATTCACAAATACATTGTTTTCCTTTTTTCACTGAGTCTAGCTGCTCTCATCGCCATCCAGCACAGATCACTGAAAGACTGTTTCCTGCTTAATATCAGTATCAGTCAACAGTTACAGGCTTAGATAACTGTTCTCTCTGCCTGTAAGGGAGCATAGAGACCAGGGCACTTCCCCTCTTCGTACGGTGACGTGGAGGGGGGTGGTCACCCTGGATCACCCCACATGTCCTCATTCCTCAACTACCTGTTATTTCCGGAGGGGGGGACGGAGAGGTGGAATACCCATTGGGAATATCATCACCCTTCCACTCCGAATCCACCCCTCCTCCAATAGTGGCAATTATATCCTGAGCTGCGGAAAACTGCTGTCTACACTGAATGAGCTGCCATCTACATACAGTGCAGCCCTTCCTAAAATCTCCTTTCTGATTTTCTGTTACTACATGGATAGCTGCCTGAGTTTCCCTATACATATTGTCTCCATTGTTTGCTTCTGCCGGCCAGTCATTAACCATTTCCTGTTGCTTAACCACTGGGGTTTTTTTCCGGGAACTGTTTAACATAGCATCATGAGTCAGACACAGTGTTTTCCAATGCTGTGGCTAGCTCTGAGCATCTTTCAATTGCATCTGCAACAGGGATGTCTCCTTGGCTTCCATATGTGCTACTTCAGTTAAACTTTTGCAAACCACTAACAACCCATGAGGAGCATGAGGTTATGGAGACGTCGTTCAGTCGAACTTTCTGGGATGATGTTCAGGAAGTGATGCCAGCTGATGCAGTGAATGTCCTGGGGTCAGTTAGGGCCACCAGTTGTGAATTAGATCCATGCCCGTCCTGGTTGGTGAAAGCCTCCAGGGAGACTTTGGAGTCAGTGCTGGTGAGGGTAGTGAACGCGTCCCTTTGGCAGGGGAGGCTGTCACCCAGTCTCAAGGAGGCTGTGATGCCCCCCCCTGCTGAAGAAGCCATCTCTGGATGTGGACACACTCACCAGCTACCGACCTGTCTCTAATCTTCCCTTTTTAGGGAAAGTTATTGAATGGGCAGTGGCACTGCAGCTCCAGGCGCATTTGGACAGCATCAGTTTCCTTGATCCTTTTCAATCTGGGTTCCGCCCCGGTTATGGTACTGAGACAGCATTGGTGAACATGGTGGTCGATCTCTGCCAGGAGATGGACGCAGGATGTTCGACATTTCTGATCCTGCTAGATCTCTTGGCCACTTTTGACACCATGGACCATGGGCTGCTGTTGAGATGGCTGCAAGACCTGGGGGGTTTGGACGGGACTGTCCTTGGGTGGTTCCGCTCATTCCTCTCAGAGAGAAGCCAGCGGGTGGTGCTGGGGGCTGAAACATCAAGCCTTATCCTGCGGCGTTCTGCAAGGTTCGATCCTGTCTCCACTATTGTTTAATGTGTATATGCAGCCCCTGAGGGAGATTGTGAGAGGGTTTGGTGTGTGATGTCACCAATATGCTAATGATACTCAGCTGTACCTCGCATTTTCAACTGACCCAGGTCCTGCCATCTCATTGCTTTCCCAATGTTTGGAGGCCGTGGCAGATTGGATGAGGCAGAGCAGACTGAAACTGAATCCCGATAAGATGGAGGGGATGGGGATGGGGAGGGTGGGGGAGGTTCTGGCCCCCCTTGTGGGGGGGCATCCTCCTATTGGCCAGCAGGTTCGGAGTCTGGGGGTGGTGTTGGACTCAGGTCTCTGTCTGGATCAGCAGTTGGAGGCGATGGCCAAGACCACCTTCCACCAGCTGTATCTGATGCGGAGGCTGTGTCCATACATTTCCAGGCCCGAACTGGACACCCTTATCCATGCATTCATCACCTCAAGGCTGGACTACTGCAACGAGCTCTATGTGGGGCTTCCCTTGTTTCTGGTTCAGAGGCTGCAGCTGGTGCAGAATGCGGTGACCCGTCTTCTTATGGGGACTGGGCGACGGGAGCACATAACACCAGTGCTCCGTGCTCTGCACTGGCTGCCTATAGCATACCGAGCCAGATTCAAGGTGTTGGTATTGATCTATAAAGCCCTGCATGGTCTAGGCCCCTCATACCTCGGGGACTGCCTCACCCTCTGTGCCTCAGAGTGATCCCTTCGGTCCACTGGGGGTGCCTTCTTGGAGGTCCCCCGGATGAGATGGGGGGCCACAATGGAGAGGGCATTCTCGGTGGCCAGGCCACGACTCTGGAACTCCCTCCCGGAGGAAGCCCACCTAGCCCCAGGTCTGCTGGCATTCCGGCGAGCCTGCAAGATCTGGCTGTTTGCCCAGGTCTTCGAAGGGGAGGGTTGAGTAGTTGGGGATATTTGGGATGTGGGAGTTGGATGGGACTGTTTTTAAATTTCTTGTTGATGGTTTTAAAAATATTTTTTTATTGTTATTGTAGTGTTGTACGCCGCCCTGAGACGCCGTAGGCATGAGAGGGTGGCTAAAAAATGCTTTTAAATAAATAAATAAAAATAAATAAAGTTGCTAGATGCTTCTTCTTGTGGTCTGGCTTGGCTTAATCATTTTTACATATTTTTCCAATTGGAGGAACAAATCCACATTTGCTTCTTTCCCACTGGAAGCCACACAGACCACAGACATGTCCCAAAACCTTCCATATCTGGGAAGGATTCCAAAGAAAGGGAAAGGGCTTTTGGCTCCTCCATGGCACCTGACCCATACCGTCATGCAGAAAACATAATGCTCTCTCTCCTCAGACTTTAGTCCTTATGGAGCACAGTTTCGGCAGGTTGCCAACTTTCCAAAAAGCTGTGAGAGTCTATTTAGCACAAAAATCAGAACCCAAATGTCAATCGTCTCACCTCTGGTCGTGCCCACCCAGGGACACCAAATATGTAGCTGTCAATCAACAGTTCAGGGTTCCAAAAGACCAGAGAAATCTAAAGTGTAATAGTAGTAGTAATTTATTAAAGCGTGACCATAGGTCATTGCTTTTAGTCATACATAATTATACAAACATTACAAACAATACAAGTAATGCAAATAACACAAAACAAAATAAACCTATACAATAAATATGAACTTAGGAGTTGAAAAAAACCCTCTTGGGGTGGGCTTGAAAATATCATACCCTTTATATTCCCAAATAAGTATATAAATATGACAAAAACTATAACAACAATATGCAAAACTATGTCAAAACTAAGGCATGGGAAAACCATTTCTGGCAAAACAGAGAAAAATGTAGAAGTCAGTTCTAAGTCTGTTGATTCCAATTTAGAGACTGTGACAAGGGCTTAACCAAAACAGGCCCACACTAATGTTCCAAAAGAAATTAAACACTAGACGTACAACGAGAAATAAATTATTTTAAAAATTAACCATTACTCATACCAATTAACAAATATAAAAAAAGGCAATCGCTATAACAAAAGCCAATTACAATTTAGCAGCTACCTTTACTCATCTGTATTGACAAGTTAACAAGTATTACAAATATTACCAACCCCCCCATGGTTCCAAAAAAAAAATTCACACCAGGATGACAGAGCAGTTTGTTGCCGTAGATATCCCACGACTTACTTTAACTTGAGATAGTTTTAAATGCCAGGAAATGTTCCCTAGCAAGTACCATTTGGATCATAAAGGAAGCCACGTTTTTAATTATTGTTTTATCAGTACTATCTAACAAAAAAGCCAGAACTATTAAATCCTCCCACCCCAGGGGCTTATCTAGATGTTCTTTCAAATATAGTTGTCTCCAGCCGTCATAAAGATGGCAATGGAGCACCATATGCCCTACCATCTCCACTGCCTGCCTGTCAAATGGACAAAGCCTTGAAAGAAAAGGAGTGCCTGCCCGCTGCCCCTCCATGACCTGGGAGGGCAAAGTATTGCAACAGGCAGACAAGATTAATTATTTCCCTCTGGCTGAGATTTGAACTTGAAGATAATTAGCCATCTGCCCTAATTCGGGGACGAAAGCGAGATACGATGACATATGGGGAGAAGCAGCAATCATGGCCGTTTCCATTTGCCTATAAATGTCCCGCGACCAGGTTTTGACCTCCTTTGCAAGGGCTGATGATGACTTATGGGCCAGATACTCTAGTGATAGCCCCATTTGTGGCAGAAGGTCCTGCAAGCTAATCTGCCAAGGGTTACAAAATCCATCTTGCCCTATGGCCTGCAAAAGCTCCGAGGAGAGGATGGAAAAAACTTCGGTACCCTCATTAAGGATGCCACATCGTTTATGTAATAATTAAACAGGGCTGGTGCTAACAAAGCCCTGTTGGACGCCTTTAGACATAGTGATAGAAGGCGTCAAATGCCCTTGGCGATCTACCTTAACAGAACAGGAGGTGTTGGCGTGAAGGGAACAGATCAGATATAATAACCTCCTATCAACAGTAGAACCCATCAGTTTTTCCCATAAGAGTGCCCTGTCAATGGAATCAAATGCGGCCTTTAAGTCCATAAAGGCCGCAAAGAAGGACCTGTTTTGGGTTTTATACTTACAGATGACGTGGTATAGCACTAAGCTTAACTCAGTGATCGAACGACCCTGCTGGAACCCAGCCTGCTCTATCACTATGATTTTTTTCCCCACCAGCCAATCGGTGAATTTATGCAACAAAAGCTTGGCATAGATTTTGGCTATGACACACAGAAGGCTGATGGGCCTGTAATTGACCGGGTCACTATTGGGGCCTTTTTTAAAGATGGGGATGATAATAGCTCTTCCCCAGTCTGGTGGAATCTCCCCTACATTGTTAATTGCAGTAAATAATGTGGCCAATACTGGGAACCACCAATCCCTGTGTGTCTTTAAAAACTCAACATAAATGAGATCATAACCTGTAGCCTTCCTGTCTTTAAAGGAGTCTACCAGTATTTCTACTTCTTCTAAGGTAATTGGAGTCCAAATGGGACCCAAATTACTATTCCCTACAGCAGACTCACACTCATCGTTCCCGGTGTTTGAATTAAATAACCTCTGGAAGTGGTCCATCCATGACCTTGGCGTAATAGGTGACAATGTGAGCACAGGTTTACGAAAGATGCTAGCGTTTAACAGTTTCCAAAATTCCTTGTTGTTATTTTGTTCAGCAGCCACATAAAGTCTTTCCCAACTCTCTTGGTCATGGTTCCTTTTTTTCTCTTTTAAAAGAATCCTATATTCTGATTTGAGCAGTTGGTAAAGAGCCAAAAGTTCAAATTCAGAGGTCTTTCTGTATTCTCTATATACTGAGGTCAATTTAACCTTTGCTAACCTACAATCTTTGTCAAACCAGCCCTTACTATGTATTCCACTTAGTTGGCTGGAATGACCATGAGGTCTTGACCATAAGGTTTTAAATATTTTAGCACAGTTATTAATTAACCGATTATATAAAACTATTGTACAAGTGCTCCTTGGGGAAGCAAGAAGGGCCTCCCTCAGTTGGTGAGAATTGGAATCAGAAATTATAGCATCAAGGGAACCTGTAGGAACCCTATCCCACTTCATGGAACAGTGGAGATCCATCTTATCCGGCTTAATACTGTCAGTCGATGAAGCGTGTGATGAGATAAAGGAGGAAGCTAGGTCCAGCGTAATAGCCAATGGAACGTGGTCACTGGTCAATACTGAACCCACCTAAAAATCCACCAAATAAGGGATAACAGGGGAAGAGACCAGTACAAAATCTACAACACTGGACCCTTGATGCCCCAGGTAGGTAAACTCTCCCTCCACATCACCAAAACCCGATCCATTTAAGACATGGAGATTACAGGATAGAGCAAACTTGGCTAGTCTTATGTCAGATGAATTAATTCTGGAATCCTTGGAAGTTCTAGATGATAGTCTCCCATATGGATCCAAAGGTAAAGGATCACAATGCTGATGTTTGGCCCCATCCTAGCATTGAAATCCCCTGTAACTACTATTAACCCATCCGGGTATTTATTCAAAAGGGAATCCACCAGATCCTCCATCCTATTCCAACTGGTTTGTCTAAAGGAACCAGCATTACTTGGAGGAATATAGACTGCTATAATGACCCATGTAAGTTTATCTACTGAAAGGACCAAGGCCAAGGCCAGAGCTTTCACCTTTATGATCTCTATTTCTTGAAATACTAAAGAGTTAAAAACAAACAACCCTATACCGCCACATGGGCGGCCCCAGTTTTTGTATCTACAGGCAGGTAGATCGTATGCCTTGTAACTCTCTAGTACCAGTGCAGCTTCAGACCAACTTTCTAGGATACAGATAATATGAAAAACCCCAATGAACTCCAAAAAGTCCGGGTCCCTACTATGCCTATCCCAACCCGCCAAATTCCAAGAACATAAGTTCAGCCCACCTAGTGGGGGAACTGGGACTAGTCAGGATGCAAAGGGGAAAAGCTGAATGTTACATGTATTGGGGGAAGCGTTGTCCTCTGTGTTATGAGGAAATACCCTCTCCAAAGGTTGGAAGAGGTTATCCATTCCAAGAGGAAGATCAAATTCATTAGTTGAATTATCAACTTTCACTGGAGCAGAACCCTCACCCAAAGGAAGAAGGAGGGTATCGTTCCCTCCTTGAATAGGGACAACAAGTGCCCTATCACCCTCAAGGGCAAGGGCCCTTAAAAACAGAGCGTTGGGGGGCTTCTGCTCAAGGACAGTTGATTCCACATTAACCCTAGGCGAACTCTGATAAGAACATGGTCTCTCCCCGGAGAGAGAGGGGGCAGATGACAAATCCTCAACACTTGGCTGACAAACCACCCCGCTCTCCGATGCGTTGCTATGAATGGAAGCCCCACTCTGTAGCTCCTGAGCAGCAGAACCCTTCTGGAAGCCCCCAGAAGAATTCTGTAGCTCCTGAGCAACAGAACCCTTCTGGAAGCCCCCAGAAGGGATAACTGTGTTATGGGAGATTTTACTGGAGCTAGGACCGATTGTCTGTCCAAGAATTAAAGTGGCCCCGTTGCTTGATGGTAAAGCAGGGGAGTCTATGGTTCCCACAGGGGCAGTTGGAAATAAAGAAGTTTTAACTAGGTTAAGGTATAACCTTAAAAGCTGAATCCCACACGTAGCAAACCAGGATGCATACTGGCCCAACTTACTGACTAATACTGCTGAAGAAAAATAAACCACCAACCGATAAGAATGCTGTACAGATGGTAATGTATAGTAATGGAGTATTGAGTCCAACCCAATATATAAGCCTGTTATAACAGACAAATGGTGACTAATGCTAAACTTCGATAGCCAATATGGCAGATAGCCTGAGGGAAGGGGAGTAACGTTTAGAACCAGCCCCCGGGGTTCCAACTGAATGGATGGTCACGAGTTGCCACCAGGCGGCCTAGCCACACTAATCCCTAAAGAAGTTGACTGATCGCTAATGTCTCTAGCTGACACCTGGGTTCCTATTGAGGGTCTAGAATGGTCTGTTTTCTAGGGGTTACTAACACAAAATAGATTAAGTTTATCCATAAGGATCCCTATCTGACATCTTTGCAGCTCTAGCTGCATATTTATGTTTTCCAGTTGAGCATTTAATTTTGAGACCAGCTCAACTACAGCAATAGTTTGGTTAGGCAGCTGGTCAAAAGCACAGCCCCCTTGAGTGGAGTGGGGAGAAGAATCTATAGGGGTATGGGCAAAGTCCAATGGGATCAATCCCTGGAGGGGTGGAGATAAATTATCAAAAAGACCTTGCCTTGCCTCATGTGGCTGGTTCAAACCTGGGGATTCCTCGGGGCTGGCCCTAAGAGTAGCTCCTTTCGCTGCTGAATTAATGTCAGGAGATTGCAAAAATTCTATAAGGGACACCTGGCGAGTTCTAGCCTGGACTCAAATGAGCACTCCCGCCTTCCCTTTTCTTCTACCCATAATCAATGCCATCTAATATCTCTCCGACACAGCTCACAAGATCAGTTCAATTATCACAGGGGTAATATAGAAACATTGGACCAACCTTCACGTCCCTCACCACTCCCGTCCCGCCTGCAGCTTACCTAGCCCCTAGCCCCTCCTTACCCCAAAGAGCCCCAAAGGGCCACACCCTTTGGCCGTGGCCCTTCGGCTCGCAGACGTCGGCTCATGGCCTGCGGCGGAACTGGCAGGTGTGGTCCTTAAGTGATGCCTGGAACTTCCAGCGACAGGTGAGTCGGGGTGGGGGAGGGATTTCAGTTCAGCTGGCCCCCCTATCCCCAAACTGACTCCGTTCCCCTTTCTTGTCTCCCGCAGATGGACGAGGAGAAGAAAAAATCCCACGGGAATGGCAACAAGAGCAGAGGCAGGAGAACTCTCACCCCACAGCAACTCCAGCGGGGGCTTGGACTAGCAGGGGTTGCACTAGGCAGCCGGAAGGTGTGGTCCTTAAGTGAAGCCTGGAACTTCCAGTGACAGGTGAGTTGGGGTAGGGAAGGGATTTCAGTTCAGCTGGCCCGCCTATCCCCGAGCTCACTCCGTTCCCCTTTGTTGTCTCCCGCAGATGGACGAGGAGAAGAAAAAATGCCCACGGGGATGGCAACAAGAGCGGAGGCAGGAGAACTCTCGCCCCACAGCAGCTCCAGCGGGGGCTTGGACTAGCAGGGGTTGCCATCTAAAGTGATACATGGGTACACCCGATTTGCAGATTGATACAAGATTTTAATGCAAAATAGACTTAAATCATACAATACAATGATATCTCGCAAAAGCCCCAGAGTCAGTTTCTCACCCTGTAGGCTGTGTTGCAGGAAAGGGGTTGTCAGGTACCTCAACAGATGGCCAGTCCATCAGCAGGTCCTGCTGGATCAAGATGGGTGAAGCACATGCCAGTATCTTCGAGCCTTCTCCTTTTATACCTTTTTCTTACATAACTTGTTGACAACATGTTGTTTTGTACCAAACAATGAACAATCCAGATTTTTCTGTCAAAACATAGGTTTTCTCTGGGCTGTCACGTACATTTTACTCAATCAGTTGATTGACAATACTATTGATAGTGTGTATTATCAAGTTATATAACTTAAAGTGATATGTGAGTGGACATGATAATGTATATGGATGGCACTGATATTGTACAAAACATCCCTTGTAAGTAGGCAAGGAGCCATGTTAGGCCCTAGCTGCCAAAGCAGGGGAACTTTCCAGGACTTTCCGCTTTCTCATGGGTAGACATTCTTATAATAATTTGATCCAAAGTCTGTTCTGTTTTTGCAAACAAACCTTATCCTTTGCTGGCAAAGAAAAAGAACAAAAAAGGCCCATATGCAGTAGCTTAGCCGTAGTGAGGACTCATCTCAAGACTCAAATGTAGGCCTCATCCAGAGTCAACATTGGGCCTAGTTTAAAGTTATTCACCAGGAGGTGCAGAGGTCTCAGACAATTCAAGTGTGTGTTGTAATTTAGATTTTTAGATTAGATTTTTAAAATCTAAGTTTAGATTTTTAAAATCTGTCGTGTACTTTTTCAATTAGGACATTTTGCAGTTCCCATATTATCCAATGGAAAGAATGAACTTGTGAAGTTATGCATCCCATGCACAGAATACTGGCAGGTAGGTTCAACTGGTGGACTGGTCCTTCTATTGAGGACGAGGCCTATTTTTAAAGGTTGCTAACTTAAGATACAATAGCCCACTGGAGTTCGGATTCAGTCTGTGACTCCATGCAGTCACCATGCACATGCTTAGAGTGTCCAGCCTCAGAAATGGTGGTAGAAAATTGTCAAAAAGTGTCACAAGAAAAGTCCTGAAAATCCTGGTGTGGCAGGGAGCAGCCTGAGGGGACTGCTGCCCCTTTAAGTGTCTGAGAGCACCAGTCTAAGGGCTGGGCATGGACATGGCAGAGCTAGCCCCGCAGAGAGTACACCAGCCTGAGGATTTAACAAGCTGGGTTGTGCCAGAGAAAACTGGGCAAGGTCTAGGTAAAGCCAGCCCAGCTTAAGGAGGGGGAAGAGCTGGTAAAGCCCAGAGTGAATGGGGAAGACTATTGGCCCTTTAATGCTGAAGGTCTAGCCACAGTATATAAGAGGGGGGCCAGCAGAAGAGGCTACAGTCTGTGCCTGTCTGTGGCCAGGGAAGCATCTCTTCTGGAGAGCTATGCTACAGCAGGATTGCTGTCTCAGGTCCTGAATCCAGGGAGGATCTGATTACTGGAGCAAGGAACTATAGGAGAAAGTGGGACCCCTGAGAACTGCTCTCTGAGGTACTGAATCCAGACTGGCTGTGTGAGAAGCCTGGTCTCTGGGCTGCCTGGAGAGACCCACGGACAGGGACAGTATTGAGGCCTGGTTGCAGGCTGCCAGAGCTGTGGCTGAGCCTGAAGCCCAGAGCTGGGGCTAGATAGGGCCTGGGTTGTCATAAAGCTGATTCCTGGCATTTGGTAGGATACTGCTGGGTATACTGCATGGACTATAGATAAGAGACTGCTGTAGTGGAGAACTATGATTGTAAATGAGATGGGACTGTATCCTATAGACACACTGAGCTGATATTCTCTATTTGAGTGAATGCTTGATGCTAATTCCCAGTAGAGACTAGGGTCGGGACTGAAGTGTCCAAGGAGACACAGAGTCCAAGGAGACACAGAGCCCCAGGGTCTGATCCTGAAAGGACTTACCCTGGTGAGACTGCATCCTGCTACACCTGGACGGTCCTGGAAAGTCCTGGACATTGATGGAAAACACCAGAAATTGGAAAATGTGACAGAAATGGAAGGAAAACAATGGAAATAGACAAAGATGTGCCTTGACATAACATAACTCAATGGAGATCACCAGAAATAGATAGAAAATGATGTAACGTATCTCCATCCATTTTGCATTAGAGCAGCAACAGAGATGATAGATAGATAGATTAGATAGATAGAATTGTATTCAGTGGGGTGTTCAGGAACTGGGGTGTGGATAACTGGGGGGGGGTGATGGTAGATCTTGGCAGGGTTCATGGCCATGGTGGGCAGGGAGGTCACAGGAAGCGCTCATCCCAAGTCTGGGATTACTTCATTCAGCCTGCCCCCCCCTGCCCCCCGCAACCCCTAAATGGCCCCAGAAGAGGAACAGTGCACCTGCTGTGTGCAGTGCTGCACAGAGGATCTTATCATGGAATAACCCCCCTGGAAGTCCCCAGCAGCTATTCCAGCTATCTAGTGGGTACCCACTCTAACACTCAAAGAAGGATAGCAGAATATACTATAACATTTTCTTTTAATGTGATATACAAAAATAAAAAACAATAATCAATAATGATCCATAACAATCAATCATAATCAACAACAATGACAGCTGTTTGATACATCACAAATACAAAACACTGGGTCGCGAACCCAGCCAGGACACACATTGAGAGGGTGGACACAGTCTCCGCCGCGGACCATGCCACATGCAAGCAGCGCACCTCCCGAACTCGCCCATCGGGACGGAGGCCAAGCGCCTCTACCTGGAGCCCACACTCGCGTGTGCTTGCCTCATAGCCAAAGTAGCAAAGGCCAGAGCTCAGATTCGCATAGGCACCAGGGAGGGTATCAGGGCAGCACAGGAGCATTTACATGGCTGGGGAATGCAACAGGTCACAGAGGGCCATAGTCTCGCAGAAGGTCCAGCTATGGGGGGTGCCAGGCGATCCAGGGCGCGGGACCCCCGGGGTAGCACAGCTGGCCATGATGCAGCAGGTAGAGGGTCTGAGAAGCAAGGAGTGAGGGGGCCCCCATTCCCATGTGGGCTGGGAAGGGGAGCTCCAAGGACACGCGATAAGGCCACAGACTGCAACATGAGACGGCTAGTGAGTGAAGCATGGGGTGCGGACAGAGCACACTACAGCTGCATGAACCGAGTGCTCAGGCTGTACAGCAAGCACTGATAACAGGGAGGTGATGAAAACAAGCAAGCAGCTGCAGAAAGACTGGATGCATGCATGCGGACATGGGACACAAGCCCCCATGGTGGGCGCACAGGTGCACCCAGGTGGTGGTGGTGCCCCAGCACCCACCCACCAACCGCAGGCCAGCCAGTGGCAGGGTGGGCAAGGGGGCCAACACAGGTGCGCGGGAGTCCCCCCACAGGTGCAAGGGCAGGGCACAGAGCAGGGGCGGTCCCAGAATGCGTGCATGAGAGCTGAACACCGGACCGCACAATGGATGCACTCCACCATGGACGCAGGACTGAGGGGTGCATGGGGGATGCACCTGGCCCTCTGTGCAGAGTGGTTCCAGGTGCACAGTGACCGCATGAGCCTCACCACTAGGGCTGATGTGGCAGCAGCTGTTACCGCATCGCGATTCCATTCCGCCATTTCGGAATTGCCCGCGCCACACCGTGGCTTTTCTGCTGACATTCCGCTAATTCCGCCGGCATTCTGCAAATTCGGAAACTATCTGAAAAATTTCAGAATTGTCGGAAACTGTCGGAAAACCATTGTTCCGCTATTTGCCCCCGCACAGAAAATAAGGCACAGACACAGAGAGCTTGGGTAAAACTGGCCGCAACCGTTTATTAAAAACAACCAGCATAACTGGAAACCTGTTGATAAACGAGAACCAATTAATAAACCAATCAAACCAATTCGTGAGAATGGTGGATAGCTCTGTTGCCAAATTGATTTCCAATTAATATATATATATATAATTAATATATATATAATTACCGCAGTAGCCAATCAAGAATTGAATAGTAAAGCCGAATTGATCACCCTGGGTGAGAATATAAGGAGAGTGATTGGGCATTAAATCCAACCTTCTGATGTCACCTCCATCCCTAATGCCCCTCACTCCCCGCATTCAGTACCATAATGTATGACCACTTGGATTGGAGATACCAGTCCAATCCCCATTTTAAACTGGACCAAAGTTGATCCAAGCCAGAAAGAACTGTCGATCAAGTGACCATGTCAGGACCGCTTAGACCCTTCCCATATGCCCCTTGACGCCAGTCCTTCTTCTCTGGGATCTCAGTGGGGCGCCCATCTCCTGACTGCTTCCCAAGTCCCACCTCCTGGATGCCTATCAGCATCTACCATTACCTGATGTTTTCCATAATGCCAGCTAATTCAGGATACCTGTTTAATTCACCATGGTACTGAACTCCGCCACCCAGTTCAGCAGCGAAGCTTGCTTGAACACCCCCCAGCTTCACCCAAGGGTATCACTACCTAACCCAAAAACTTTTGCAAAAATTCCTGCAAATTCCCCAAGTACATATCCAGGCCCACTTCAGACAGGTGAACCCCATCTGCCCGATACAATTCTGGCTTTGTCCATGAAATACCTGCATGGACCAACCAAAATCCCCCTATCTGTGTAATACATTTCTTAATCTCCCTGTTAACCCTCTTTCTAGATCTATCCACCGGTCTCGGATTCGTGGCTCTAGGCCACTTTATCCTTTGCAGCATTTCCGTAAAGACCAAACAAACCCCAGGGAATAACTTCCTCAGTCTAAACCAATCCTGCCGGACCATGATGGATAAATCCAACCCAGACCCTCTGGTCAAATCGTTCTCCCCAAGATGAATAACTATTATTCCTGGGGTCTGACCTACACCCCAACCGTGGAGCAATGGCATCAGTTGTGGCCAAAGCATGCCCCACTTACCTTTCCAGACTACTAATGCCCGGGAGGATAAACCCAACTGGGAACCCCAACTAGAATTCTTTGCCCTCTTTTCCGCCCAACTAATAAAACTATGGCCAATAATCCAAATTACCTTCCTTCCTGATGGCCACAGCAACCCTGTAAAAAATAAAACCAACTATCAACATTGGACTCAGCTCTCCATTATTACTCTATCGCAGGAAGTGGGCGAATGTATGATCTAAATGCTCCAGAGTGCCATCGCCCCACCGACTGAATATCAGTAACCGGTAAACCCGCGGCTGCTGCGGTAGATGCCACTCCGATACGAAATGAGTGAGAACTAAATCTCCCGTATATGCCTAATACATTCACACAACGCCCCATAACTGCTGTAAACTGAAACCGGGTGAGGGGCTGACCAGACTGGTGGAGAAACAACGGCCCTGGTCCCTGCGGTCTTTCCTTCAAAAACTCAACCATGCATGCGACCGGACAAATTAATGGTTCACTGGACCTAAAAAGCACCACTTTGGCTCCCTTCCCTACTTGGTCAGTTTTTGACTTCCTAATACACAATTCAATCCCATTAATTCCCACAAACACATCCCCCACCTGCAAGGCCCGCCCCGAGAAGTCTACCCGCGAGTTCACAACTAACTCACTTATCCTAAGTGCCGCAAAAAAGGCAATAACAAAGGCAGTTTGAAAAAGCCGAGCCTCGCTCGGATCAGTACAAATTCCTGGAAGCTTGGAGACCAAATCAGCCAGCATTTTTGGTGACACAGGCTTCCTGGCATCACCCCTACACGTCCCTTGTCGCCTCCAGGCTTCCAGCATGGCTCTCAAAATAGGCGACCCTGATAACTCAGAAGGGCCGACCATTTTGGAGAAAAACGATAAAGCGGACCATTTTGCCGCAATCGTGCCTGGCGCCAAACCTTTCCTGCGCAGTTCCATCCCAAATTGCACCACCTGTGGCAACGGGATTGGAAATAACACCAACCAGCCCTTTCCTGCAGCAAAGGCACTGAACTCCTTCAAGGCTCTATCATACAGCCGCCAAGTCGCCGGGGAAACCGAGCCCTTCACTGTCTCTATCAGCTCTAGAATCCAAGGCTCCAAAGCTCTGGGGGAACCAAGTCTTGCTTCTCCCTGGCCATTGGAGCGAGCTTCCGAAAATGGGGAATCTGGAAACGAGAGAGGGCATCAGCAATCTCGTTGTTAACACCCGGGACATGTTTGGCAGAAAAAACTACATTCTGCTTCAAACACCATAGAACAAAAACTCTTACCAACCGTATTACTCTTTCCGATTTTGATGACAATGAATTAATCACGTGAACAACAGCCAAGTTGTCACACCAAAATAATACCCTCTTATTCCTGAATCTGTCAACCCATAAGTGAGCTGCAACCACTATAGGGAACAACTCGAGGAACGTCAAGTCTCTCAGTATGCCCAA
This sequence comes from Sphenodon punctatus, assembly GCA_003113815.1. Classification (NCBI taxonomy): domain Eukaryota; kingdom Metazoa; phylum Chordata; class Lepidosauria; order Sphenodontia; family Sphenodontidae; genus Sphenodon; species Sphenodon punctatus. The sequence goes on along the minus strand of QEPC01011255.1, from coordinate 1,047,727 downwards.
GTCATGCCAATGAGCAGGCCACTGCTCTGAGCACCAGCTCCCTTGAAAATAGATTCCAAGCCCCGCCGCACCGGCAGCATCAGAGTGCACCTGCAACTCCGCTTCCAACAAATAAACGTCTCTCCACATGCTGACACCATTGTGATGCTGCAGAAACTCCAGCCATACTCCCAAATCCTCTCTCATCTCCCTTGTGACCCTGATGTGATGATGCGGCTTAGTGATCCTAGCTGTTTTGGCATACAAGCGAGACAGAAATGCGCGCCCCGGCGCTATAACCCTACACGCAAAGTTCAATTTACCCAGCAATGACTGAAGCACCCTCAAAGTCACTTTGCTGCTCCCCATGCATGAGCCAATTTCATTCCTAATTACCTCTAACTTATCTAACGGCAAACGAGAACACTGACCCACTGAATCCAATTCGATACCTAAGTAGGTCAGACATGACGTGGGGCCCTCCGTCTTCTCCTCAGCCAAAGGGACCCCAATCAACTCTGCAACTTCCCTAAAAGCAGACAACAACCTGCTGCATTCCCTCAATCCCGCTCTCCCGATGAAGATATAATCATCGAGATAATGGGACATATAGCGGGACCCTGTCCGCCGCCTCACAATCCATTCCAGGGCAGAGCTGAATTTCTCAAAGGCAGCACATGAGATAGAGCATCCCATAGGCATTGCCTTATCAAAATAAAAACGGCCCCTAAATGAAAACCCCAATAGGTCAAAATCCCTGGGGTGCACTGGCAAGAGGCAAAAAGCAGACTTAATGTCACTCTTTGCCATAAGGGCACCCCTACCACAATCCCTCACAAGCTCGACCGCCACATCCAGAGACGCGTAGTGAACCGAGGTCAGCTCGGGAGGGATTGCATCGTTCACTGAAAACCCCCTGGGGTAAGACAGATGATGTATCAATCTGTATTCCCCAGGGGCCTTTTTTGGTACGATCCCCAATGGTGACAATCTCAAATTTTCCATAGGCAAAGATTCAAAGGGGCCAGCCACCCGGCCTTCCTTTAACTCCTTCTGTATCTTTTGTTCCACCACTGCTTCCATGCCTATTACCGACTTCAGATTCCTAGCCACCATACGCTCCCTCTTCCCATCAAATGGAATTTGAAAACCAAACCGAAAACCATTAACAACGTAACTTGCTGTACCGGGATCGGGATAATCGCTTAACAATCTCTTGAGCACCCACCATTTAACTGGCGTTGGTGCTCTTACCAGCAGCGGACTGGGTCAGCCCGCTGCCTCTGCCTGCCCCTGGTTGGAATCCCCGCTTGCCTCTCTGCCCCGCCCCATGTCTACGCTGACAGTTGATGGAAGGGTGAGCCCCCACACATTGGAGGCAGACATACTTAAACCTGCAAAAGGAACGAAAACACTTGCTTTCGTTAAAATCCCAGCAGGCCAAAGATTGCCCTCCCTTTTTATTCTGTTCTCCACGAAAATTATCTACCGGTTGAGCATCACCCTTGATTATGATATGCCCACTATCTGCACGCACCACCTCCTTTCCTTGAATACATTCCATCCAGAGGTCATGATCCTTCACTTCCCACTGCACCCCAGGGGTAATGGCTGCATGCTGGTGAAATGCCTCGTCGTACCTGAGCCAACCGAAGCCATCCTTCATTAGATATGCTCGCCTTACAATATCGAAATATTTCCACAGGGATACTGCCCTTTCCAGAAAGACCTGCATTATTACTTCCGCATATATAATGAAGGCTGACTCCCAGTTAGCCCAATTCCTGTCGATCTTTCTCCTTTTTGCCCTCTCATACTCCTTTGGCTCCTGCTGTGCGTTGGGATCAGGAGCTGGGTCACAGAAGAAGATGGCAAACAGGTCTATGTAATCCCCCCTCCAGATTTTTTCCCTTGTGGACTGGAGTAGGTGTACCCCCAATGGGGCAGATGCCCTGGCATACCCGCCCTGCAAAGGAGGGACTTCCTTTACCTGTACCCCAGCTGAGGCCAAACCCCCCTGACCCCCAGAAGCTGCGGCGACAGCCAAGGGAGTCAAAACATTAGCCCCACCTGCTTGGCCCACCTGAACCCCAGTGCTCACTTCACACCCAGTTGGGCCACCCTGCAAAACCGCTGCCACCACACATTATCCACCCAAACTAACCTATTCGGGTCCTGCTGCACCAGCAGTTGACCCGCCCCAGCATTCACCTGCACAGATGCCATAAGGCTCTGCTGCCCCACCTGTGTCCCGGCCAAAGAACCCGTGGCTCCAGTGCCTGCCTCCCCATTAATTTCCACCCTGACAGGCCCTTCCCCCGTCTGAGCAGGCAGACTGCTTCCAACTACTACCTGCCCCTGGGTTGCTGAACCCGAATGGGGCATAACATACTCACCATCACCTGCAACAGGTGTAACTGACGGTGCTACCTGCAACACACCCGTCCCTGCCAATGATGGCGCTGTCACCCTTGGCCCTGCGCCTCCTTCCAGCAGCTGAGCAATCCTTCCAATCTGCTGTTCCATTCTGTCCACTTTTTGAGCCAGTGCCTCCATCGCCAGTCCCCCTTGACCTGGTCCAGCTATGTCATTCTGCTGCAGAGAAGGGTCAAGTAAATTCTGGTTCACTCCCCCAGAACCCTGGCCCCCCGTTCCCCCAGCCTCCAATAGCCCTGATGCTGCCAGGCGGGACATAACGCTGTCCCACCCAGACATCCTGGCCTCCACGGCCTGCATAAAGGCCTGTCCTGGGCCACCCTGCATCCATGCTGGAGGGAGGGGCTGCGCCTGAGCCCCCTGCACTAATGCAGCAGGAGCTCCAGCAAGTGTCTGAACAGAGTCTCCACCCTGTGCTACTCCCCCCCCCCAAAAAAGACCAAGCCCCTCATCCCTGCTGGTCCCTGAAACCCCTTGCAGGGCCCCATCTGATTGCCTCATCCCATTCCCCAGAAACCTCAATGAAGAAGTGGGGGCACGGGGGGGAGCCTCCACTTGCGCTCCCCCTGCCCCGTCATCACCCTGATTTGTCTTCCTCTTTTTTCCACCCATTGTGCCAGCTCCCTGGCCTTTCTTGGTCCTGCCCATATCTCCAGATGATCCTGAAGTAGATAAAGGGCAACGAATCTATGCCCGGGTAGAGGGGTATTCCCCCTACACACAACTCCTGCCTGCACGCCCAACCAATGGACCTGGGAAAGGGAGAATTCCCAACACTCCCCCTTTTAACAGTCCTCCTCTAGGAGGAGCGAAATGCCAATAGGAGGGGGGGGGGCTATATTTCCCGGAACAATTAGGGCCCGGGCTCCTGATAAGGAGCACAAATTCCAATGAGTGGGGGGGGGTGACTGCTCCCCTGGCGTCCGCCTCGATGAGGGAACAAACCAATGATAGAGAGGGGGGGTATTCCCCCAGCAACGCACCCTGGATTTCCCGACCAGGGAGGCCCCCATCAGCCCGCTCACAACCCAGGCCCTCCCCCCATGCAATTGGGAAAAAACCGCCGGTCCCCCCAACTACAGCCTTTATCACCGCCGCTTGTCCTGCACTGAAGAATGCCGCCGCTCTCCGCCCGCTATCCCCGCTCCGAGGCACCCCACGTTTCAAGATTGGAGGAGAGGCCAAGAACGTGGCCGCTTCAGTTGCTCGCCGGCAGCCGAATGGAGGCTGTACAGCCCAGGAACACCACGTGGACACCCAGTGTCCAATCAGAAGGGCGCATTCTCGCGCCAGAACCCCCTTGCAAGCTGCAGCCTCCCGAATGGAGCAACTTGCAAGCTAGTTGTTTTTCCCGCCCTGGCCAGGTCCCAGCCTTCCCAGCAACAGCCCGTGCCTGATTCCCCTGATGGGGCAGGCACAAATTAACCCCTGCAGCACACAAGGCACTTAGCAGGGGCTTTTATGGCACTGGCGGAATGGCGGAATTAGTGGAAATGTCATGTTTCCGCTATTTTGCGAAACCTGCGGAAGTAGCAGAATGAAATTAGCGGAATTGCGGAAGTAGCGGAATGAAACTAGTGGAATGAAAGCCTCTACCATGCCATACCACTAATTGCGGAAACACTGTTTCCGGCAGAAATAGCTACCGCTGCAACATTCCGCTACAGTCCTATTCACCACTGACCTACTCCACCTGGCACCTGCATTCAGGGGTGCCTGGCCAGGAGCACCATGGCTGCCCGGTGCACCTACTATGGGTGCTGGCGCTCCCAGGCCGGGCTTAGGGCCCAGCAGGTGCCTGGGGCATACCAATGGGCCCTGCGCCTCACCTGAGGGAGGGCAGTGGTGCTCCACGAGGCAGCTGGGCAACACCACGGGTTCTGGGAAGCCATGGGATGCCCTGCCGTGCTCACCATGCCAATAGAATGGTGGATCTGGGTCACAGAGCGGGAACAGTAGTGGTGGGCTGGGGCCCTGACTCGGTGGGATGATGCCATGTGGAGGGCACACTTCTGCATGGACAGGTGGTGCCTCCTGCACCTTGCAGATCTGTTGGCACCCTAGCTGGAGGGGCATTGCACCCCCATGCGGACCCCCATACCCATGGACCAGTGCATGGCCATAGCGGTCTGGGCACTGGCAACACCTGATTCCTGCCAGTCCGTGGTACAGCACTTCGGTGTGGGAGTGAGCACAGTCATGGGCATCCTCCGTGACTTCTGTGAAGCCATGGAGGGTGTGCTCCTGGACCGCATGATCCAGCTCATGGACCAGGAGGACGTGATGGCCAGCTTCAAGGCTGGTGGCTTCCCCAACTGCCTGGGCGCTGTAGATGGCATCCACATAGAGATCCTCCGCCCCTCCAACAGGGAGGCTGGGGAATACATCAACCAACACGGGTACCATTCCCTGCAGCTCCAGGCAGTTGTGGACCACTGGGGCCAGTTGATGGACATCTTCACCGGCCACTCCGGCCACAGCCACAATACTCGAATCCTGACCATCTCACCCCTCTATGCCTGGATGTACTGGGGGGACTTCACGAACATGGGGATGACCAGGATCGAGGGGGTGCTGATGCCCCCCTGCATCCTGGGGAACCAGCCTATCCCCTCCTCCGATGGCTCGTGCAGGCCTACCCGATCACCAAGAACCCTGTGGAGGCACTGTACAACTCCCAGCTAAGCGCCTCGAGGACCATGGTCAAGAGAGCCTCGGTAGGGGTAGGTGAATGCAGTTCGGAAATTTGGAGTTCGGCCCAAACTCTGCCTGTTCAGATGACCGAATCCGAACACGAATCCAAACACGAACTGGCCAAACCGAACTCAATTCTGAACATCAAAATGACCTAAACAGTTCGGTCAGTTCGGATCGCGTTCGGATCGCGTTCAGGTGGCAAAAAAAGGTTCACTGGAACATCAAACGTGACAGGGAGGGGTAGTACTAGTCACTGAGGAGCAGACTTCCAGGCACCAGGGGTGGAGAGGCTTGCAAGAAATGAAACTATCTGCCTCCCCCCTTCCCAACACCTTCTGAGCTAGTCACTGTTCCTGAACAGCAGGCGTTGAGTAGGATTATTAGATTGTTTTAAGTTTCATTTCAGTTTTGTACTGAAATGAAACTTAAACCTTAAACTGAAACCTTGTGTTTGTGATTCCCCCCCATCCCATATAGAGAGAGATAGAGAGATATAGATATAGAGAGATAGATAGATAGGTTAGGGATAGTAGTTGTAGGAGCTAGCTTAGTGATAGAGATAGCGTTAGTGATTTAGTTTTAGTGTTTGTAGGAGTAGGCCTGTGTACTTATTAGATAATCCATTTAGTTCATAGCATTTAGAATAGTTAATAGCAGTTAGATTTAGTGTAGATAGATATATATAATATTAGATTTAAAAAATGAAATAAAAAAATAAACCCATATAAAAACAAAAAGATTAAATAGAAAACAAAAAAACCCACATAAAACCAAATAAAAAACTCCCCAAAATATAAAAAAACAAAAAAAACACCCATAACAAAACATTTCCCGAACGGCCGAACCCGAACCGAACAGCCGAACTGAATGGCTGAACCGAACGGCTGAACCCGGCGAACTAACCGAACTGCCAAACCAAAGGGATGAACCGAACGCAGCCGAACCGAACGGTCAAACCCGAACCGTGATCTGTTCGCCCATCCCTAGCCTACGGTGGCCTCAAGCAGTGCTGGAGGTGCCTAGCTGGTCGGCTGGACTACACAGTGGAAACCTCAGCCCTCGTGATCGGTGCCTGCTGTGTCTTGCACAACATATGTGAGACGGATGGGGCCGCCATTGAGTTCCCCGTGCCCCGGCGCCTGCCTGGACCCGTGCCCCTGTATGTGAACTTGGATAACCCGAGGGAGTACCGCTATGCCAAGTGGATCCACGCAACCCTGGCGAGGCGTATTACCCATGATGGTGGGGCCTGAGCGTTCCCGGCTCCCCTCGGCCGACCCCACCTGTCCTCAGGCCTCACCCGCGGCAATCCCACAGTCCACATGTGTCTATAGTCACACATTAAAGTCTTAGGTAGAGTTCACCTGTGCGTTTATTGTACATTCTATGTCCCACATCCCCCCCTTCCCCCTGCTTCTCCCTGCCCCACCCTACCTCCCCCTCCCCTGCCCCCTTCCCCCCTGAACCTGCTGCTTCCCAGGCCATCCCCTGGGCTGCCCTGCGGATGCCATAGAGCTCTGGGAGCTCCCCTCACCCCGCTTTCTGTATCCCTGCCCATGCCCTGGGTGGGCTCTGTTTCCGGACTGGCCACTGGGGTGGGGATGGGGGGCAGGCACAGTGCCAGAGGGGCCCCCCTGGGTGGCGGCTGCCTCTGGAGGCTGGGTGGGAGCAGGAGGCGGATGCGCAGGCCCTGAGAATGTGCCGGCAGCTGGGGCGGTGATGGGGGCACCATGGGAGGCAGCTGTGGTGCTGGGGCTGGTAAGGTGCCAGGCAGAGTGGCTGCCATGATGTTCCCCGCATGCAGCAGCAGTGAGGTGCCAATGTCCAGGGAATGGTCCATCTTACGCGTGTGCTCCGCAGTCATCTGGTCTATGGCTTTGTGTAGCAGCCCCAATGCCTCCATCTGCCTGGAGTTCTCCCAGCACTCCCGCCTCCTTTACAGGTGTAGATCCATCTTCAGCCGCCGGTCCCTGGCCTCTGCCTGCTGCAGGGCCCTCTCTGTGGACATCTCCATGTGGTCGATGGCTGCGATCATCCACTCCCCCTGCCCCATGTTCGTCCAGACTATGTCCACCACAAGGTCCTCCCTCCGGTGCCGTACCCGTGCTTTGTGGTCCCGTATCTGCTGTGCCGGGGGCACGGGGTTGGCCAGTGGGGACGCAGCTGGTTGCCCTGTTGGGGAGGTGATTGGAGACCATTAGTCAGGCTCGGTTACATGCAACCTGTCCCAGAGTGGTTCCGGAGGTGGTTGGTGGGCCCCCCGGCGGGTAGGTGGGTGTGGTCCTCCCCCTCGGCACCCCCCACTGCCCCAGCTGCTGGGTCACTGCCGCTCCACCCTGTGCCCTATGTGCACCCCTGTTGGGACACACACACACACCAGCCTGGTACCTCACCTTGTTCCACCAGCTGCTGCTGCAGATGCTCCCCTCTGTCCCCCTCACCTGGTGGTCCTATGTGCCGGTGTGCATGTGGACCTGTTGGGGACCAATTGTGAGGGGCTTCATTACCCTTGCATGGGCCCGGTCCCCATCCCATCATCCCCCCATCTGCTGGTACCGGGGGCAGCCAGCAGCACCTGCCCCCCCTGTTCTGTGCCTGGGTGGGCCCCCATGCCCCCTGTGGGGGGCCCCACCCCTGGGATGCCCCCTGTGGTCCGTTCACTGTCTCACCCACTTGCCTACCCTCTATGTCCGTCTTGGTTCCCTCCAAGTCCAGCCCCTCTGTGCGGCTGTGCTTCCTCTGCGTCCACTGGCTGAGGGTAACCGGTGTGTCTGCCTCGAATCCTCCAACGTCGGACGGCAGGTGTGGGCTCCTGGTTCCAGTTCGCGAGGGGGTCCTGCTGCTCCCTGAAGTCCTGGGGCATTCCTCTGGGGGGGCTAGGCCCCAAGAGCCGGTGCCTGCATGCAGGGCTGCCAGGGGTGGAGGTACGTCAGCCCATTCCTTGCCCTGGACCACTGCGCTCCCCAGAAGCCATGGGGTGACTATTGAGCCCTTCATGTACAGGATGCAGTCCAGGGTATCATAGTAGGGGGTGGTCCGGGCTCCATGTCCAGACCGCCAGTTATTGTCCTTGACGGCCTTGTGTACCCCCTCTTGAGCTCCTTGATCTTGGTGCGGCATTGGGCCACTGTACCTCACGATCTCTGTGTACACATCCTCATTCCTCATGTTCACAGCTAGCTCCACCTGGTGCTCCAAGGACCCCCAGATCCTTAAAAGGTTCTGGGTCTCCTTGTGCCTCCATTGTCCCCCTCGCTGGTTCCACCGTCTCCCACGTGTGCCCTCCTCCTCCTGTTCCTCCTCCTCCGCTTGCCCTCTGCTGGTCTCCTCTGGGGGCTCCGGCTCCCAAACCCATTTCCAGGTCTGTGGGTCATAATGGGGGGGTTAGGTACCTCAGTCCTTTGTACCCACAGTCCGCCTCTCAGCCCTCCTCCTGCCGGGCTCCCCCCCTTCGTGCTCATGTGCTGCTTTGTGGGCCCCCTCTCACTCTCCGTACCTGTTTCCAGGGTGCCTTTGTCCCCTGACCGGTCATCCCCTCTGGGGCAGCCTAACCTGGCTGCTGCTCCTCCGCCACTGCCTCCAATGCCAACGCCACCTCCTCCTCCCTTGCTCGCTCACCCTCTGCTCTCCTCTCCCTTCTGCCTTGCTCCATCCCGCCACGTTCCCCTGCTGCTGTGTGCCCTTTAAATCTCCCTCCCTGGTCTGTGTGTCATTCATTGCCTGGCAGCCATGCTGCATGCTTTCACAATGGTAGGGAATCGTTTTGTTTGATTCCGGCTGGTGGTTGGCATTCATTTGTTATGCTTTGTGGTTTCCTGGTGGGAATTGCTTTGACCACCCTTCTGGAGATGTTCCCGTCCTGACCTCCGGATGCATGGTTGGGTTTGGCCTCTACTGGAGATTGACTGTGGTGAACATCTGCCTGCTGCTGATCAGACATTCAGGGCTCTTTGGCCCAACCGCGGGATTGATTGTGGTTCACTGTGGTTGACTGTGATCATGTAACATCTTAAATTACCCTCTATTTTGTATTCAAGCTTTTGACAATTTCTGAACCTACTTGGGGACTTGGAGTTGAAATGAATATTCAAATATCCAAATATTGTGATCAACAATTTCACCTGCTTTGAATCAGGATTGACAAAACAGATACAAACTGCTATTCAGTTTCCATTTTGTTTCCCAAAATGAGTATTTGTTTCAGTTTTTAAAGTTAGTTTATTCCAGGCTAGTGCTAACCATGCTGAATTGAAGTAACCAAGATAACTGAACCAAAATCATTGAAATAACTGAGTCAAAAGATCCAAGCAAACAGATATGCCAATATTCTTTCAGCAGATAATAAGTATGTGGAGAGCTAGCCAAAATGTGAAGAGCAACAAACACAAAAATGTCTGTATTTCTTGGTATATTCCCCTTGAGGTTTGCCAAAGCCCGAGCATCTTCAGAGGGCACTGTAAGACCTTTTTATTTGGTCAAGCTTTTAGCAGATGGGTTTGGCGGGTGGAGGTGGGAATGGTTTTAAATGAGATTTTGTTTGGTTTTAGCTGGCCTTATATTTTTGTGTTGTGAGCTACCCTGAGCTTTTGGGAAAAGGTGGGATATGAATCTCAATAAATAAATAAATATTCAAAATCAGGAATAGAACTTGAGTTTTCTGAGGAATAGTGTTCTGCTAAGGGCCAGTAAATTACCATCTCCTGGCAGTCTGCAGCTAGAAGAAAGGGAAACACAGCACAGGGAGACTGAAATGATAGCCTGCCTCCTTGCTGGCTCTCTTGAAGACAAAAAATATGCTACAGTGACCGACCTTCCTAAAACCGCCATGGAAAAGAGATGGATAGGCCCACTGGTAAGAGAAGGGAGATTCTGCACCTGAGCAGACATTTGTTGAGGCATGATGGCTCATCCTCGTTGCTATGCCCTGGAGTGGAGAAAGAATGAGGGGGAGGGAATGACTTCAAACTTTTTTTAAAAAAAATAAATAAATGTTGTATTAAATACAAATTTGCTTTTGAAACTCTCAGGATTGTGGCAGCAGCAATTCTGCTCACTTCTTCCTGGGATCTTTCATCCCTAATTTTGTTGGCTCCTGTACAGTGAGGATGCTAGCTGCCGGTGACCAAAAACCGCCATTGATTTGCCAGTGGTGTTTCACCTCTGGTAGTGAAATTCACTGGATGAAAATTTTGCTCTCAGTTGCTCCTGCCTGGTCCAGTGAAAGCCCAGCATAGTGTCATATGACCGCTGGGTACTGAAAGAGCTAGAATTCTCTCCTGCTTTGTGCAGGTCTCATAATATTAACAGTGGAGAATCTCTTCAGGCACTTTGAAATGAAGAGGTTATAGTTCAGGGGGGAGAAATATAACTGACTGATATTCATCGCTCATGCTTTTCTAGTTGAATTTGGTGCAAATTGAAATATCCTTTCACTTCTGGCTGTAAAGTGAGATGTAGCTGACTGACTATTCGCATAAAATAACAATTATATATATATATATATTTTTTTTTTAAATTATTGTTTAAGCCATCAAGGCTGTAACACATAAAAATCTCACAAAGAAATCAAAACATGGTACACATAACAATATAATAAAAGCATCCAACTGAAGTCAGATACATAAAAATTGAACACTTTAATACAAAACCAGTAGGCTTCAGTTTTGTTAAATGTCCATATATATAAACCCTAAACAACATATTTAAATTCAAATTTACTTCCTAATCTACTACTAATATAGGGCAGCAAGAATATAACCAAGATATTCTTAAGTAGCATCTCGAAACTTGCCTTGCCCTTCCCAGGGCTTATGGCAACAGCACTTGACCCCTGCACAAATTCAGGCTAATATACATAACTTGTCTTGCCCTTCCCAAGGCTTATGGTGGCAGCACTCAACCCCTGCGCAAATAATTTAAGCAATAAATGAACATGTGACCATAGAGTGTAGTCTATGCCACCTGGCCATAGTTGAGCAAAAATTCTACATAGTTTATTTTATTATATGCCTCCACATGACCAATACATCCATTGCGTTGCCCAGATTCATACATATAGGGCATCATATACATTCAACCTGGACATACAAAACTTGCCTTACCCTTCCCAGGGCTTGTGGTGGCCACACTCGACCCCTGCACAGATAATTTAAACAATAAATGGCATATGACCATGGGGTGTAATCTATCCCACCCAACCATAATTGAGCAGAGATTAACCCAAACATCCTTTAGATTGCCCAAATTCGTACATATAGGATGACATATGAATATCCTATATTATACAAGTCATATACAACCCCCAATCTCCTCACAATGCAAACATTTTAACCGCACACTGGCACATCTTTCAGAAAAGATGGCCACCTGTTTAGTCCTACAGGGGTTCTGATCCCCAAGCAGGTAAATAAGCTGTCTATTTGTTGCCCAACCTTCTCCTATCCCTATACTTGACCATAACCCTAAACGGAGATAATCATACATAGGGCACCTTAAGAGATAATGGTCAAGCTCCTCTATCTCTCTCCCACAAGGACAACATCTCTCCTCTATTGGAATTCTCTGAAAGCGCCCTGTGAGTACTGCCGTTTTTAGCATATGCAGCCTGAGGGTACTAAACCTGTATTTCAAACTAGGCTCCATATGAGAATATAAATACGAAGCTCCAGTCTGGGGAGGCATAATATATTTATAAAATGGTGCCTGCCTAGATGTTGAAGACACCGCCCTAAGCTGTTGTCTATCTATGTCCAGGATACGGGATTTTAGGAGCCTTATGACTTGCCCACTGGTGGCATTCTGGAAATAGAGTTCAGAAAAACCCAACCACGCCAACCGATCAAGCACCTTCAAACGCCAGGGGTCACACCCCACATCCTCCATAACCTTTTCAGTCCAGGTTCGATCAAGTAGTGACCCCTCTGGCGTATCGCGCAATTTGGCCCAGAATGACAGAAACCTTTGATCCACAAGGGCATTCATAGAAGGGCATCCTATTTCCGTTAATATAATGGACGTACTCATAGACTGCGGACACCTAAGAATTCTTCTCCAGAATTGAGTAATGATCGGTTGAAGGAGCCATACTACATCAACATCCGTTCCCCAAACATGAGACCCATAAAGAAGACGTGCAAGAACCTTTGCCTCAAAAATCTGTCGGGCCATTTTAACTGCCGTCTGTCCATGAGAATAAAAAAACGTATAATGGCCATTGCCTCCAACCCCACCGCTTCCTTAACAGCCCAAACCTGGGGCTGCCATAAACTATTCTCTGCCATCCTAACCCCCAAATAGTTGTAATATCAAACTTGTTCTAAATATCACCCCCGGAGGTGCCAATAATACTACTTATACCGAGCTATAAATACCCCCACCCCAAACCAGGAAATGTGCAGTTTAGCACAAAGCCTTGAGATGTTTTTATTCTATTGTTTTGTCTGCTTTCTTTCCCTTCTAGTCTGCTTCTCTGTGTGCCCTGACTGTACAGATGTGGTGCAGTGATGTCACTCCCAGCAGACATTAAGGAGTGTGATGGAGCAAAGGAATCCAGATATAGAGCATGGTCACTGTGTTGGTCCCAAATGTCAGAGAGACAAAATGGTTTGAATGATATCTTTTATTAGACCAACTGTTAGGGATGTGCGAACAGAACGCGGTTCGGATGTTCAAACATTTGGTCGTTCGGTTCGAAACCTGAGTTCAGGTTTGGTTGTTCAGTTCAGTGGAGTTTGGTTCAGTCAAACTCAGTCGAACATCCAAAAATAGCACTATCAATACCGATATCGATACTGAAATCGATTAATTTTTTTTGTATCAGTATCATTTGGCCCTGAAACCACCCCTGTTCTCCACCCCTGGTGCCAGGAAGTCTGCTCCTCAGCTGTCTCCCCCTTCCAGACACGTTTTTCCCACCCAAAGTCACGTTTTTCCCGCCCCCAAACTCATCTGAACTTTTCCGAACTGTTAGGCCGTTCGAACGTTCGGTTCAGACGTTCAGTTCGGTCGTCCGAACAGGTCGAATTCGGTCCAAACTCCAAACATCTGAACCGCATTCGCACATCCCTACCAGAGCATGCCTTTAACTAAGCTGTGCCAGAAAAATTAGGTTTGACAGAAGAGCAAGGGGGGTGGGGGACTATTTCTATCTCACAGCCATGACTGAAAGCAGCATTTGGCCATTTATTTACTTATTTCACTTATACTCCACCCTTCTCCTAAGGCTCAGGGCTTTGCTTTTCCTAGATGCACCTGGCATTTTGCCAATGCATGGGTATGCTGTGAGCCTAGCAAATAACTTCTACTGTAAGAAGTCAAAGGTGATTAATGTTAATGAGCAAAAACCAGATTACATGACAATTGAGGTTGAGTTGTGACCCATTCTACTCAACTAAATCCTTAAAAGCTTGGAAATAAGTGGTGAAAGGGATGTCTCATTGCTACACTGATGCCTTTCCTACAATATGGCTGTCAATAAAAGTCCAGCACTCCATCAGGCTTTCGCTTCCACCTCAAAGAGATACTAAAAAGCAATGTCTTTATCATCACACTCATGATCTCATGCAAAATATTAATGTGATCGCATCTTCCACATTTGGGGAGTTATTCATTCCTCCGTTGTACTGCTGAAGTTACCATATACGTTTTGCAGGAGTGTGCAAGTTTGATGAGGCTGGATACAAGTGGTTTCTCAATATCTGTAGATGGCAACAAAGACCATATTGGGTTTGAGAATTCAGATGGATGACAAATATGTTAAATAGTTAAGAACTATTTATTTAATTTTTTATTTATCTAATTGCATTTCTTAGCCACCCCCTCATGCCCATGGTATCTCGGGGTGACTTACAACATAAAAATAATAAGTAAAATAACACTAAAACACAAAATTAAAATAGCTAAAAATCCCTCTAAGAACAACCACCCCCCACACCTATTTCCCCCCCCCCAAAAAACCTCTCCTCCTCCGAAGGTCTGGGAGAACAGCCAGGTCTTGCATGCTCGGTGGAAGGCCAACAGGCTTGGGGCCAGACGGGCTTCCTCCAGGAGGGAGTTCCATAAACGCAGCCCAACCACTGAGAACACCCTCACCATTGTGGCCCCCCACTTTACATGGGTGACCTCCAGGAAGGCACCCCCAGCGGATCGAAGGGGTCGCTCTGGGACACGGAAGGTGAGGTGGTCCCTGAGGTATAAAGGGCCAAGACCGCGTAGTGCTTTATAGACCATGAATCTGACTCGGTACACTATAGTCAGTCAGTGCAGCATGTGGAGCAGGGGAGTGATGTGTTCCCATCAGCTCGTCCCCATAAGGAGACAGGGATCGTACTGGGACCACATCTAGCGGGACTGGATCAAACATGAGGAGAATTATGCTGGCACAGGCGGGCCCAAGTGGGCCAGCATCATATATGTTAGTGCCCTAAGTGTGAGACATGGGGTGTTCAGTCCTACTCTACAGGCTATGAAGTAGTGGGTAAATCCAGGGATGTAGGAGAAGGACTTGAGTTTCAGTGTTTGAGAACACTTTTGTTGAACGTTGAATAAATCAATACAAGTGGCCAAAAAAACCTATGTCAATTTTTTGGGTGGAAAACTGAAGTACAAAACTGGAGATAGCCACCCTGTGGGCAGGTTTCCAGAAACCTTGGCATTATTCTAATATCCACAAAGATATCTTTGATCATTGTTTGGTCTTCCACTTCAATAGTCTGTTCATTAAAATGTTATGTATATACTGTAGCCATAGACGTATACCCATATATTTGAATTTAGACCCTAATATAATATTGCCTATACTGTTTTCATAATGTTAGTAGCTCTCACGGGGAAAGACGTTTTTTTCAGGGCATATATATTGAGAAACAAGAGCTGGTATTAACTTCTTCCTTTGACAGCATAGTGACAGAAAGGATATCTGGGGGATTAGCATTAATTGCAGCCTGTCTGATTTATGTGCTTGTATGTTGTATTGTCTAAAGGCTGGTAACACATGCCTTGACCAAAAAAGAATGCATTGATGTGATTTTAATCCCTCTGTTCTAAATAATAGTAGACTAGCCTCACAGAAGCAGCAAACAGTCAACAGCTGCATTCACACAAGATACTACGGATGCTTTTAGATGGACAGCAGCTCTGGTTCTACCCGCACCAGCCCACTTAACCCCTCGGTTGACTGGTCCATTTAAAAGCACCCTGCCAGATGTGCAAGCAGAACAGGCTGTGCCTGATCCTGGGCAGCCCTGACACTGGCACACTGGAACATCCCAGAGCGCCACTGGCAGAGCAGGCCAGTTAAACCCAGGGTACCGGGCCAGTCTAATGTGGAGCTGCTGTCTGTTTGATTGTTGGAACCCCTACTGCAGCTCCACTCCAAGCCAGTTGTTGCCTCAGACAACACCATAGGCCCTTTTCACATGGGCCGTAGCTGCATGGGGTGGCGGCGTGCCACGGTCCATGTACGGTGGGTGGGAGGAAGGTTCTGACGAGGCGCACCCGCATCCCCATGCATACACACACATGGAGGCACCTCCATTTTTTCCGGTGCCTCTGTGTTTGGAGATGCGTGTGTGCGGGAGTGTGCACCCCCACCCCCGCAGGATTTACACGGGCGGCACCCATGCTAGAACACCCAGAGTGTTCTAGCGTGGGTGCTGCCCATGTAAAAAGGGTCAGAGAGTGGCAGGTGCCAGCCTAGTGTGTTGGGTGATTGCCCACAACTCAATAGTGTTGGGGGGGGCACCACGCAGATGGACGACAGATCAGGTAACCAGTTGGGTCCATCTAAAGCTGACCCAGTGTAAACTAGATTTTGGTCCCGGTGAAAGATAGGGACCCAGAAGCAGGATCTGATCTTTGATTTCCTACTGAGCTGCTATTACTAAAGGGAAGAGAAACCTTTAACCCAATGAACACAGAGACCAGCTTTCCTTTATCTTACTTTACTTAAGAGGTTAAAATTGAATACAAGTTACATTAAGATGAAGTTAAAGTAATAAATCTGGATCCAAATTTATTTAAGTAAAATACATATATTGAGTATGAAATAAGAAAGAATACAAATATCTCAATAATAAAGAGAGACAAAATATATAGATAGAAATACATATAAAAGTATAAATGAAGAAATATAATGAGAAGTGTGGCCATACAGGAAAATTATAGGAAGTAATAGAAATATAACCTCTTGCAAAAGTAATTTATTCAGCTTCTGACAGAAAACACCACCAGTAGATCCCAGTCTCCCTCCTTCCCTTCGCCTCTAAGTTTCTGGAACGTGTGGTCTACTCCCACTGCCTGGATCTCCTCTCTGTCAACTCCTCCCTGGACCCTCTCCAATCTGGTTTCCGCCCCCTTCACTCCACTGAAACTGCCCTTGTCAAGATCACCAATGATCTACTTGTCACTAAATCTAAGCGCCTTTACTCCATTCTTGTCCTCCTTGACCTCTCTGCTGCCTTTGACACTGTCGACCACACACTCCTATTGGACGCTCTCAACTCCCTAGGTTTCTGTGACTGGTTCTCCTCCTACCTCTCTGACCGCTCCTTTAATGTCTCCCTTAGGGGAGGTAAACCGGTACAATCCGGTATCCGATAATGCCGGTATCGGGCGTACCGGCATTATCGGATTCGACCCGGTAATCCGGACCCGGTACCGGATTTCGGGGTACCGGATTTTTTTACATTGCAGCCATTTAAAAATGGCTGCAATGTAAAAAAATTTAAAGCCCCAGCCAAACTGTTTTAAAAAAAAAAAACCCTCCCCGAGTCCAGGCTGCGCGGGTGGAAGGGGGGACACCCCCCACCCACCCTGCCCAGCCTGGCTTTTTGTTGTAAAAGATAGAACAGCAACAGAGTGAGACCCCGAGGCGAGCCCCCCCCCCAGCACCAGCGGCCGCGGCGTCCCCGCAGCCGCAGGTAAGTATGACCCGATCCCTGGGGGGGGTGGGGGTGTTTAACACCCCCACCCCCCCCAGGGATCACCCCTACAGCGCGCTTGCCGCTTACCTTTGGGAGCTCCGGCGGCGGCGGGCGGTCCGGCGGCCTCAGCGCCGGCTGTGGCTGCCGGCGTCAGGACGCTGTAGGCCTTCCGGTGCACTTCCGGGTTTCACCGGAAGGCCTAGAACGTCCTGAAGCCGGCAGCCACAGCCGGCGCTGAAGCCGCCGGGCCGCCCGCCGCCGCCGGAGCTCCCCAAGGTAAGCGGCAAGCGCGCTGTAGGGGTGATCCCTGGGGGGGGTGGGGGTGTTAAACACCCCCCCCCCAGGGATCGGGTCATACTTACCCGCGACTGCGGGGACGCCGCGGCCGCTGGTGCTGGGGGGGGGCCTCGCCTCTGGGTCACTCTCAGTCTCTTACTCTATTTTTAAAACAAAAAGCCAGGCTGGGCAGGGTGGGTGGGGGGTGCCCCCCCTTCCACCCGCGCAGCCTGGGAGGGGGAGGGAATTAAATTTCATTGGTTTCAATGGGGACACAGCGCCCCATTGAAACCAATGAAATAAAACCGGTACCGGTTACCGGATTTAATCCGGGAATCCGGTTTTCGTAGAACCGGTAACCGGTAAATCCGGTAGCCGGTAATGGGCCCGGGGTCCCACCACTAGTGTCTCTTCCCAACTCCAATTCTTCCTCCCTCTCCCTCTCAGTTGGGGTTCCCCAAGGCTCTGTCCTGGGCTCTCTCCTCTTCTCTATCTACACCCTGTCCCTTGGCAAACTCATTGCCTCCCATGGCTTCCAATATCACCTCTATGCTGATAACACTCAACTCTATCTCTCCACCCCCTCTCTCTCCCCCTCTTTCCAAGCTCACCTCATCAACTGTCTCCGTGATATCTCCACCTGAATGTCCCAACATCAGTTCAAGCTCAACATGGCTAAGACTGAGCTCCTTATCTTTCCTCCCTACCCTTCCTCTCCCTCTTCCCTGTCCATCCTTATTGATGGGGTCACCATCCACCCCGTTCTCCAAGCCCGTAGCTTGGGCTTTGTCTTCGATACACACCTTTCCTTTAAACCTTACATCGACTCTGTTGCCAAGTCCTGTCACTTCGCCCTCCACAACATTGCTCGGATTCACCCCTTTCTGTCTCCTCTGCCAAAACCCTTGTTCACGCCATTGTCATCTCTCACCTTCACTACTGCAGCCTCCTCCTTACTGACCTCCCCCGCTGTCACCTGTCTCCCCTTATCTCCATCCAAAACTCCGCTGCTAGTGTTATCCACTCAGCCCATCACTTCAGCCATATGCAGCCTCTCCTCTCCTCACTTCACTGGCTCCCCCTTCATGAACGCATCCTTAACAAACTCCTGGTATTTACTTATAAATCCCTTCACAACCTGACTCCCCCTTACCTCTCATCCCTGGTCTCCTTACACACTCCTGCACGCACTCTCTGCTCCTCTTCTGCCCCCTCCCTTGCTCTCCTTCATCTCCCCTGCTCCCCTAACTGCCTTCACCCCTTCTCCCTTGCTGCCCCCCATGTCTGGAACTCCCTCCCTGCCCACATCTGCCTTGCCCCCTCCCTCCACACCTTCAAATCCCTCCTAAAAACCCACCTCTTCTTCGCTGCCTTTCCCGATGCCTGTTAGAACTTTCCTTTCAATATTTACTGTCTGCTCTCCCCGCAGACTCCTGCCTAACCGCAACCAAGTCAAGGACGTGCACCTGAGACTTAACATCCACTTGAATGTTATTTATCCCTTGTCTCTCCCTATGTCCCATCTCCTTGTCTCCCCTCTCCATGTCTATTAGATTGTAAGCTGTAGGCAGGGACCGCATCTTTCTTATTGTTCTGTAAAGCACCAGGTACACAGCTGGTGCTATACAAATGCTAATAATAATGCTAATAATAATAATAATAAATTAATAACAACAACACAGAATCCCTACCAGAGCTGCTTTGTATACTATTTTGTAGGTATGTGCGACCAGAACGGGGTTCAGATGTTTGGCCCGAAAACATAGTTCGGGTTCATGCATTTGGTCCCCCAGAGTTCAGACCTGGATGAACGTTTGGAAAGTTTGCCCATCTGGAGGCTTGGGGTGCTCCAGGGGTGCCTGTGGAAGCATGGCAGGCTGTCGGAGACACAGCAGCAGCCACAGCAGAGACCGGGTAGGCTTGGGGCTTGGCACCCCAGATTTCCCAGGCAGGCAGGCTTGGCGCTTGGCCCCTGGAGGTTCATGTGGGTCATGGCTAGCCATCTGAAACCCAGCAGCAGCAGCAGAAGCTGGGAAGGTTTGGGGCTTGATGGCTGGCCTGGCACCCCTACTTGGATTGGCATTGCAGGCTGCCAGACATCGGCAGAGCAGTGGCAGACATTGGATTTCCCGGTAACATAACCCATGGCAAAGCAGAAGGAGCAGTGGCAGCGGCAGCAGATATTGAATTGCCCAGTAGATGAACCCATGACACAGCAGAGGCAGCAGCAAATATTGGATTGCTGGGGCACAGAACCCATGGCACAGCAGAGGCAGCAGAAGTGGACATTGGATTGCCAGGGCACAGAACCCATGGCACAGCAGAGGCAGCAGAAGTGGACATTGGATTGCCAGGGCACAGAACCCATGGCACAGCAGAGGCAGCAGAAGCAGACATTGGATTTCCAGGGCACAGACCCATAGCACAGCAGAGGCAGCAGAAGAGGACATTGGATTGCTGGGGCACAGAACCCATGGCACAGCAGAGGCAGCAGCAGTAGCATCAGCAGACAGGCAGCGTGGCATGAGCAGCAGAAGGCAGACTGAGGCAGGGTTCGAGGTTGGCAACCAGGGCCGGCGGGCAGACAGGCAGTGTGGCATGAGCATCGGAAGGCAGACTGAGCCAGGGTTTGAGGTTGGCAACCAGGGCGGGCAGGCAGGCAGAGTGGCATGAGAGGCAGTAGGGAAGGCAGGCTGGGACCTTGGCAGGGCACTCAGATAGGTTGTGAAGACTGTGCAGCGAGAGAAAGTCAGTCAGATAGACGGGCCGAGATCATTTAGCTAGAGGCCGGCTGGCAGGCTTACAGCTTCCCAATGCCACCTGGCGTCATGAGATCAGTCAGATAGGTCAGCCAAGGCTGTCTAGTGAGAGAGAGAGAGAGGCAGGGTGGACATTGGGCATTGGGAGGAAGGGACAGCACCTCAGGAGCCTGAAACTTAAATGTCCAGCCACTGTTCTTTATAAACAGGGGACTGCTGAAGCCCTGATTTTGAGGAAACCGCTTGACCTACATTTCTGAAAATTTAACCATGACTGTAAGTTGTGAGGAGTGGACCATCATATCCACAAAGTTTAAAAAGATCCATTAGGAAAATAAAATGTTATAACTGCTTAAACGTTAATTGGTTGTGGTCAAAATGCACACCATCCTCACGTATTGGAATCATCAATATCTCGTCCCCCTGGTTGAGCTGGATCCCCAAACTTCACAGGCTTCGAGACTGAGATGAATAACAAGTGTTTCTGAAATATGATACTGATTGATGCAGCCAAAACCGAGATATTATTGATCGAAAATTCAGTTCTGCAGGCTCACACATGTGCACTTGAATTCCTCTCTCCTGTCAGAGAGCCAGGGAAGCGGCTGCGTCCCATCCCCCTGTGAGCTCTGTGGGCTGCTGCTCCTGCTGCTGCCTGACCCCCTGGAAACCCATCAGCCCCACGCGCACCACCTGCCAGCCCCCGCAAACCCCGACCACAATCCGCCCAGCCCCCACAAGCCCCAAAGTCACCCAACCCCTGTCTCTTATACACATCTAGATGTGTATAAGAGACAGCGCCAACCCTGGCCCCTAGCTCCCTTCCCCCCCGCAACATCCCGAGCCCTGACCTGACCCCCCCAACCCCTGTCTCTTATACACATCTAGATGTGTATAAGAGACAGCCCCACAACATCCTGAGCCCTGACCTGATGCTTAACCCCGGCCCATAGCTACCGCCCCCCCTGCAACATCCCGAGCCCTGATCTGACCCCCAACCCCTGCCCCTAGCTCCCACCCCCCCGCAATATCCTGAGCCCTGACCTGACCCCCCCAACCCCAGCCCCTAGCTCCCGCCCCCCCCCGCAACATCCCAAGCCCAGACCTGACACCTCAACCCCTAGCTGTCACCCCCCCAACATCCTGAGCCCCGACCTGACCCCCCAACCCCAGCACCTAGCTCCATCCCCCCACAACATCCCCAGCCCTGACCTGACCCCCCCAGCCCCTAGCTCCCAGGGCCCCTGCAACATCCTGAGCCCTGACCTGCCCCCCAACCCCCACTCCTACTTCCTACCCACCCTAAACTAACCCCCCAACCTTCTCTTCTCCTCCTGCCCCAGCAAAACATCTCCAGTCCCCCACTTAGCCCCATCTCCCGCTCCTACATGTGATCCCCACTGCCCTAAATTGATCCCCCAACCCCCTACACCTACCTGTCACCTTGTCTCCATGACCCCAGATCTCCCTCCTCTTCCTGTCATCCCTAGTGCTATTCAGTTAAAATAATTCCACAACTCACTTAAAAGTTATTATATCCCACAAAACCAAGAAATTAACCAAAACAAAAAACTTAACAGTTTAAAAAAACCTTAAATGCACATGAGTTTTCTTAACATACACACACACCCAAATTCACTACAACAGTTCAAAAAACCTTCTACTCTATACATTGCAACAAAACATAAACGCCAAAAACCAGAAATTATTTCAGAATTTGAGCAATGTTTAATATTTTATCCTCATCAACATATATGTAATATATGTTAATAATGTTAATAATGTAATCAATTATTAAACTTTAATTTATTATCATAATTCAACAAGGAAGAATTTTTTAAGAATGCATTAAGTGTGTTGTTTACATGTACACAAATTGTATGCAGTTCATACAATGAACTTAAGAATGTGAGTGTAGACAACATTATACAATTTGTTGTACAGAATGAAGTTCTGTAGAAACAGACTTAATGCACTCTGAAAAAGTTGTCCCTTGTCGAATTATGATAATAAATCAAAGTTTAATAATGGAAAAATGTAAAGGTTTAGTTATTGATAAAAATGAATGAAAATCTGTATGGTAAGGAATTAAGTGCATATATTACATTTATGTTGATGAGGATAAAATATTAAATATTGCTCAAATTCTGAAATAATTTCTATCTTTTATGGCATTTATGTTTTGTTACAATGTATGGAGTGGAAGGTTTTTTGAATTGTAATTGTAGTGAATTTGTGGGGGGTTGTATTTTAAGAAAACTCACGTGCATTTAAGGGTTTTTTAAACTGTTACATTTTTTGTTTTGGTTAATTTTTATGGATTTAAGTACAGAACTGAAAACCAAACCCATAATTAAATCCGTAAAAACCTATAAGCCGAATTCGCCAAAAACAAAACAAAACTTCCCCCCAGTGTCCCACCCTTAGTTTTAAGTAAGATGGTCAAGAACCAAAACCATATCAAGATACAGAAGTCAGGAACTAGGAAAACAGAGCTGGGTCAGGAGCTGAATATTCAAGTAAAATTAAGAGACCAGGGCAAGGCTGGAACAAGACAAGAGAAAAGCTGAGCCAAGGATAGAACGTGAGCTAAGAGCAGACACTGGCATCCAGGTAGTCACTGCATTGTGCACGTGCTTATGCTTCCTGTTGGGTCCCTTTAATAGCCATAGGTGGCCAGTGGGGAAACTGGAGGTGTCATCCAATCTGGGGAGGAGGTGACTGATGCAAGTGTGTGTGTGTGCTGAGTTCTGTAAGCCTTGTGCTGTGGAGAACATTCTTGTGGCAAACAAATTACCTAGCATGAGTGATAAGAATAGCACATGTCACATCAAATTCTGAAACCCCATTCTTCCCGGATTGAGACTAAGGGATCCTTACAGATGGGAAACCTCTTGAAGAGCCTTAATAGCAAGTACAATAGATCACCTCTTACAACATGAAAGAGGCAAAAGCCAGAGGACTGATGGAAGATGCTCTTTAGAGCAGTGGGTAGAAACACATGTGACTGTGGTGCGGAGGCAGCAGCATAACCCAGCCTGAAGAGGAAAACCATGGCAGACATGGTCTTGGCCAGGTTGGGACATCGAACAAATGTCCCCACGGCCAGGGTGCCATCCCACCAACCATACAGTCTGGGATTGTGGGGAGAACCATGAATATGTTGCTGGCTGGCCTAGCCCTCGTGCTGCACCCAGCACCCCACCCCGTGCCATGATGGGTAGCCATGACAGCCAGCCATGGTGAACCTGACCTGGGCCAGCAGATGTGATAGCCTGCTGTGGCCCAATTGGGTAGGCCTTAGCCCAGGCTGTGACCTTGGAGTTTCCAGGACATAGCCACTGACATGACCTGGGGCAATTCCAGGCCAATATTTGGCAGCGCATGCATACCATGTGCAAGTGAGGTCTGGGTCACAGCAGGCCACAGCAGGCCACAGCATGCAGTTGTCACATCTGTTTTCATCCCGTGTTTGACTGGACATGAAGGACCAGGTGACTCCTGGTAGGTTAGAAAGGTATGTTTCATTCGTCCTAGGCCACTTTCAGACACACACACACCCCCGGGTGCATATTCTGACTGCAGGGGGTAATGCGCAGCCAGAATATGTGCAGGGATTGGACGGTCTGAAAGCCACCACCACCCCTGCATGCGCAGCTTTGCCAGCAGACATGCACAGGGATGCAGAGTAGGAAATCAAGCTCTGCATCCCTGCGCATGTCTGCTGGCAAAGCCGCGGGGGTGGGGGGAGAGCTTTCAGACTGCCAGATTACTAGAAAACAAATTACCAAGTGTGGGTGATAAGAATAAAGCGTGTCACATCAAATGCTCTTTGTAGCTCAATAAAGATAGCAAATCAAAGCACAACTTTCGTCTATTGCACACTGAATAACCAACTGACAAAGGTGGCTGCTGTTCCATTACACAGCATGTAAGATGGGAAACAGACTTATTAGGGACTTAGATCCTCATCTGAACAAAATTTTCCAACATTTAAACCAGGGGTGCTCAAAGTACGGTCAAGAGGTTGCATGCAGTCTGCAACGTAATTTCATGCAGCCCTCAAACAATTGGCCTAGAGGCTATTGTTTGCAGCCCCCAGAGCTTCCACGGCCCCCAGGGCCCTGAAAAATAGCTGCTGAAAATGCTCAGAAAGAGATTTCCTCTGGGGGAATTCCCTTCTGGAATTTAGACAGGAAACTCGATGCTGGAGGAGAGCAGGAACAGAACCTCCTTTGTGGCAGTGCCAGCTCTCAGAGAGGGTAGAGTTCTAGTAGTGATACCGCTGGAGTTTTCTAGGGTTCTTGGCTGCTGGCTGTTTAGTGGCTCCCTAGGAGCCATGGCAGCAGCAGGGGATCCCTGGGAGTCATGGAGAATGAATCAGCTCCCGTGGTGGCAGCTACTCCTCAGGAGCCTTGTGGACCAGTTTGGGCAACAGTTCAGGCTCCTAGTACTACATAAGAACATAAGAAGTGCCATACTGGGTCAGACCAATGGTCCATCAAGCCCAGCATCCTGCCTCCAACAGTGGCCAGTCACGGGGGCCTGGGAGAAGCACCCAACAGGTCACCATGCTATCCATTCCCTGTGGGTCATCCCCAGGCTCCCAAAAGTAAAGGGTTTTGTTCCCCAATCCTATCTGGCTAATAGCTGCTAATGGAACTATCTTCCAGAAACTTGTCCAAACCTCTTTTAAACTCAGCTATACTGCTGGCCTTGACCACCTCCCCTGGCAGTAAATTCCACAAACTAATTGTATGCTG
Source organism: Sphenodon punctatus (assembly GCA_003113815.1). NCBI lineage: Eukaryota > Metazoa > Chordata > Lepidosauria > Sphenodontia > Sphenodontidae > Sphenodon > Sphenodon punctatus. The sequence continues at coordinate 1,022,896 of QEPC01011255.1, read as the reverse complement.
AGTGAAAAAATACTTTCTT
>QEPC01011255.1:1001195-1021249 GCA_003113815.1 Sphenodon punctatus | reverse complement strand
TTATGCTCCTTTGTATTTTCCTCATTGGGGCTAGCTTTCCATTTCTTAAAGGATGCCTTTTTGGCTCTAATAGCCTCCTTTGCGTCTCCATTAAGCAACAGTGGTAGACGTTTAGTCCTCCTGCTACCTTTTTTTAACTTGTGGGAGGCATGTAATCTGGGCTTCCAAGATGGTGCTTTTCAACAGCCTCCATGCCTCTTACAAACATGTAGTCCTTTCAACTGTGCCTTTTTGTTTCTTTCTAACTAGCTTCCTCATTTTGGCATAGTCTCCCTTTTTAAAGTTAAAAGCCAGTGCTGTACTTTTAATTAACTTCCTCCCTCCAGCAACTATGTCAAATTTGATTATATTATGATTGCTATTGCCTAGTGGCTCAGCCACAGTTACTCCTTGCACTAGTTCCTGAGTGCCACTTAGGACTAAATCTAAAGTAGCTCCTCCCCTCGTTGGTTCCAGAACCAATTGCTCTAAAAAGCAGTCATTTATGGCATCCAGAAATTTTGTCTCCACATCCCGCCCCGAGGAGGCATTCACCCAGTCAATATTGGGGTACTTGAAGTCACCCATTATTATTACATTCCCAGTTTTAGTAGCCTGTTTAATCTCTGTTAGCATTACAAAATCAGTCTCTCTATTATTTTTATATTTATTTTTATATTTATTTTTATATTTATTATGGTCAGGGGGGCGATAGTATAGCCCCACTGCTATACTCTTCTGCTTGATACTTGGAATTTCAGTCCATAGGGATTCGAGGGAACAGTTTGCATCCTGTAAAATTTTTATTCTACTTGCCTCAATGCTGTCCTTAACATACAGAGTCACCCCATCACCAACACAATCTCCTCTGTCCTTCCAATATGTCCTGTACCCTGGTATTACAGTGTCCCATTGGTTATCCTTATCCCACCAGGTCTCTGTGATGCCTATAATGTCTAGATCTTCATTTAGCGCAATAAACTCTAATTCTCCCATCTTACTTTTTAGACTTCTAGCATTAGAATATAGACACTTAAATGTATTCTTTTTATTCCTCTGCTTAATGGGCACATTATAGGAAACTGAAACAGGCACTCTGGAATCATTATCTGTCTGTTCTCCCCTGGGTTCCACCTGAAATCCCTTGTCATTTATCTTATCCTTAGTCTTAAGATACTCTACTTGCTCTAAAGTAACAACCTTTGGAGATGCCACAACCCAAACCGTGCCCTCCGCAGCGCCTGTCTGCTTTCCCCCAGGTTCTAGTTTAAAGTCTGCTCTATTACATTTTTAATTTTTAGCGCCAGCAGCCGGGTTCCATTCTGGTTAAGGTGGAGCCCATCCCATTTGTATAGGTTCTCCTTTCCACAGGAAAGTTCCAGTTCCACAAGAAAGTTTCCACATGAAAGTAGCCAGTTCCAGTTGTGGCAGTGGCTTCCTGGAACTCGAAGGACCTGATCTGACTGCAAGAGCAACACCTGGAACATCGCCCAGGAGTCAGCCTCATTTTATGGAGGCCAGTCCAGGTGTTGATTCCTGTAGCAGCATAGTGTCTTAGGAAATGACTCTGGCAGCAGCAGTATTTCCGGGTGCTGAATGTGTTTATAGAAGTAAGCAGGTGTGAAGGCATTATCCGCTGGAGAATCAAATTAAACTAATCAAAAAAATTTGGGTTAGAAGGCTTGAACTCCTGGACTAGAAGGGTAAGACTGGTGTGATGCCCAGTGTTGGGATGACCAATTCCTTTTGACCCACCTATCTAACAATTTTATTATTAAGTATTTATATGACACCAGCAATGTACCTGGCACTCAACAATCATTAGAGACAAGGGCTTACAGTCTAGGGGAGACAAGGAAGAGGGAAGCATAGAGACAGGGATACATTCACAAAGCTGAGAAATCCCAGGTGCACGTACTCTGCTTTGTGTCAGAGAAGGGAACCCTGAGTGAAAGGCAGTAGAGGGGGATGAGGAGTGAGGGAAAACCATGTGGAAGAGGTAGGTTTTCAAGGATGATTTTAATATGGTTCAGATAGGGAATTCCAGGCACAGGGTGCAGCACTGAAGGGCTGGGGATGATTCAGGGAGTGGGAGGCTCAGGGGCAGGTAAGGATAGTGGCAGAGGAGAGACAAAGCTCCTGGGTGGGAATGTAGTGGGAAACAAATAGCAGGATGCAGAAAGATGGGGGAGCAAGACCATGAAGAGTCTTGAAGGTAGGGGCGGGAGTTGTAGGTTCTCAGTTTTTATCAGTTTTGGTCTCTGTCTACTGGTTCTCCTATCAGTTCTCATGTCTCTTGGTATCAGATTTTTAACATTGTGGTTTTCCCCATTGACTTCTATGGGGAAAACCACAACGTTAAAAATCATTTTAAAAAAACCAGTGCAAAAGATCCGATACTGCCAAAACTGAGAAAGAACCGAAATATCGGATTAATTCAATATAGCCGTTATCAGGTACTTGTGGTTCTCAGCAACACTGAAAGTCCCATCCCTACTTGAAGGTAAAGACAAGGAGTTTGTGCTGAATAAAAAAGGGGACAGGTAGGCAATGGAGTGAGCAAAGAACAATTTTAGTTGAGCATCCCTTGTTTAAACCAGTTTCTAAGACCTCATCTTATGTGTCCATACTTGTTATATCCCCTGATGCAGACATAGTTTTAGGATGATACATAACAGTGACGTGATTAGTCTGAAATATTGAAAAGATTAATAGCTTACTTATTTTCTCTTCTTTGCACCTTTCCAAATCAGGTTAAACTTTCTACTAACAATCATTTCAGATAAATAAACTAAAGCTTAAATAGTTAAGAAAATTTTTAAAAGATGTTTCTAGATTTCCTCTTATTCTTCAGATCTATATTAAGCATTATTCCTGATGAAAAATATATCTTACACTGAGCAGGTGTTATTCAAAAGCAAATATTTGACACTGTGGAAAACTCCATCTCATGCTTCTGTTTTTCAAATTATAGTCCTTGGATACCTTGAATCTTAACTATGTTCCTGAAATTACTCTGCTATGATTTTCAATGTGATTAGCAGTCTATGTCTATCTTGGGAAGAATAATCATCCCTAGCAATACTCGTTACATATAACCTGAATAGCACATTAAGAAGGTTCACTAATTAATTCTCACAACATCCCCATGCAGCAAATATGTACATATTATTATCCCCTCCCTCAGGTTAAGGATGAGAATTTGTATAACTCCTTCACCACCCTCATACACTCCAGTGTCCCTGGCTTCCAGAAATGTCTTTTTCCCTTTTCCCATGCTTCCCCTTTGCCCAGAAGCCCCTTCCTGAACATATTAAATCTGTTTCCTCCTCCCTCCCATCACTTCCAGCAGCGCGGGGAGCATATAAACACTCCCCGCGCTGCTTTTCTCTCAACGCGGGACTCAGGAGGTGCTTTTCAGCTCCTCGTTTAAAAGCGGCCTAAGTCCCTTAGGGTAGGGACTTGTCTCTAATTAGGGCTGAAACCAAACTTCTGATTGTTCTGATTTTTTATCGGAATGGATCGGTTTGCCTGTTCTGACTGAAAATCAGAACAATCAATATTTCATCCAATTCTGAATGGAATTGGATGATTATTTTTAAAAATCATATTTTTTATTAATAATATTGTAACTTACATTCTTTGACTTTCTTCACACTTCTGTGTGATATCAGGATTTATATACATAAAAAGAAAAAGTAGTTTTGGGATAATGCATATAACTTAACAAACTAAACATAACCAATTATGTCTGACACACTCTAATTGCTGTTGTAATAGGTATAGCCTGGAATTAGTTAGACTGTACACTCTAGTAAATATGATTTGGCATCTTCTGTTAACATATGTCCTTGTATACTTTCCACACATGCGAACCATTTTGTTGCAAAGTCTTTGTAGTTATCAGTGAGGAGAGCATTCACCTTCACCTTCTCCATGGAGTATATATACCCAGACTCTTTTGAGCCATTCACCCTCAGTTAAATCACGTGTGCTTCTCTAGTTTCTAGCGATAATGTTGATTGCTGGAAGCGACATCAGTTTACAGGTGTCTTGGTGATGTTCCATGATTGGAATAGCAGGATATATGCCCAGTAATGCTGTTTCAGGTCGGAAAGGTATTATTAACCTTGTCGCTTTGTTCATATAGTTACACACTGTGCGCTAGAGTGACTGGACTCTAGGGCAGCTCCACCAACAATGTAGGTAAGTACCCTGCTCCCCGCAATCACACCAACAGAGGTCTGACCCAGATTTAGTCATTGCTTTAAGGTGGTGGGGTGTTAAGTAATATCTTAGAATTAGTTTAATTTGTGGTTCTTTGATCTCAAGTGCATTGGCACAAGAGTGCATTTGTTGCCAGATCTTTTGTGTTTGTGCTGTTTCGAATGTTTTCCCCAGATCCTGTTCACATTTTTTAATGTACGGAGTTTCTGTATTTGTTTCTATCTGGGTCAACTCTCCGTAGATTCTGGCTATCATTCCTTTGTTTGAGGAATAGTTCAATAGTATTTTTTCTAACTCAGCAGGTGGTCTCCTGTAAAGTTCTGGTTTTTTGTACGTGAATCCTTTTTATCGGGTAATTTAAGGCTTTTACATTTAGAGATAAGAATTTTAACTTGGGGCTATTAATGCCAGTTAGGTGGGCCATCATTTTATTTAACAATTTTTTGCCTTGAGTTAATATTTATTTTTTTAAAATTTTTTTAATCTTGTGCTTTGACATAGTACTCCTAGGCTGAATTCCTGCAATGTCTATGGCTGAGCAAAGTGTCTGGATTTGCAATTGTGTCTGGCATAACTTACAAACTCTGTAACTTCAAACAAAATTATAAACAAATATGCTAACATCAAGTGTCTTAACCTTACAATATCACTTGAATATTTGGGGGAGATACATCCAATCATTTTTCCTTTTTCGAATCACCTCCTCCTGTAAACCCTTGCTATGCTTAAGGGCTTGCATATTAAGAGTGAGGAGATTTGCTCTCTCTGTTACCAAGTGTAAACACCCTTACTGTTTTTCTACAAACAAGTGAATGAAGAATAAAGCAGATAATATAATGCACAACAAATGGATAAAACTTATCTGATAGTCCTGGCTTAGTGTCTCTATAATTTTCATGAGGGCCATGATCATTTTTTTCAGGATTTGTTGCAGAGACTGTGGTTGTTGGGGCGGGGGTGGTGGTGGTTATTCTCACATTTATATGCTACCCTTTCCTGCACACGCATCTCGGGACAGCTAGCAACATTTTAAAACACATAATATAAAAGTCACCATTTAAAAATAACCCAACAATTAAAAAACCCACACTAGCCCAACCCACCCATCCCATCTCCCTCAACAAAGGCCCAGCAGAACAGTCAGGTCTTACACTGTCTAAGGAATAAGGGGAGGTCTGAGGCCAGGTTAACCTCCAATGGGAGGGAGTTCCACAGTCATGGAGCAGCCACGGAGAACACCCTCCTCATGGTTGACACCTCAAGGAGAGTGCCCCACACCGACCGCAGATGCCGATCCAGAATCCAGAGCGTGAGGCGGTCCTGCATATAAGTGGGGCCCAGGCCATTTAGGGCTTTAAAGGTCAAAACCAATAGGGATGTGCGAACGCGGTTCGGACATTCAGAGTTCGGACCGAACTCAGCCCGTTCGGACGACCAAACCGAACGACTGAACCGAACCCAAAGCGACCGAACTGAACTCGATCCAAACATGACCGAACACTTCAGTATCGTTTGGATGAATTTGGATGAGTTCGGGTGGGAAAAATGTGACTGGCAGGCAGGGGAGGCAGCTGAGGAGCAGACTTCCTTGCACCAGGGGTGGAGAGGCTTGGAGTAGCAGCCAGCCTGCCTAATCACCATCCCTTTTTGCCTCAGACCACTGGCTTCACAGTCTGCGATTGGCCACGGGCTAGGCTGCATGGAGCCAATGGGGTTTGTGGTAAGGTGGGTGCAGCAAGTAACAAAAGTCATTGACCTCCCCCCTTCCAATTCATTCGGAGCTAGCCATTGATCTTGTCAGAAGGCGTTTTCAGAAGTCTCCCTCTCCCAGCAGTTTGTCTTCCTAATCCATGGCCATCCTCCTCCTATTTCACCCATTCCCACACATTTACCTCCATAGTTTCATTTATTTAGATTAGATTAGATAGATTTAGGTGTTATTTTTATTTTTTACCCCTCCCTGTGTTCTTTCTCCCTACCCTCCATTGAATCCTTCCCTCCTCCCTGTATATATTACATCCCTGATCCCTTCCCCTGTTTTTGGATTTATTTAGAGTAGGATTAGATTGATTTAGGTTTCATTTCAGTTTTGTACCCCTCCCTGTGTTGCTTGTTGTGAGCTGTCTGTGTTTCCCCCCCATCCCTTTGTATATATATAGATATAGATATAGATATAGAAATTAGTTACTATAGATAGATAGTTGTAGGAGTTAGCTTAGTTATAGAGATAGATAGAGATAGAGTGTGGTAGTTATTCAGTTTTAATATTTTATAGAGTGTTTGTAGAACTAGGCCTTTGTAGATAAAATATTCCATTTAGTTCCATAGATTTTAGAATAGTAGTTAATAGCAGTTAGAGTTAGTGTAGTATATATACTGATGAAAGCCAGCCAGGAGACATTACGGCCATTGCTGGCTGGGGTGGTTAGTGCTTCCCTTCGGGAGGGCAAAGTGCCTGAATGCCTGAAGGAGGCTGTGGTTAGGTCCCTGCTCAAGAAACCATCTCTTGATGTTGATGCTCCCACCAGTTATCAGCCGGTCTCTAACCTTCCCTTTTAGGAAAGGTTATTGAATGGGCTGTGGCACGACAACTCCGGGAACATCTGAACTGCACTGGTTTCTTTGACCCCTCTCAGTCTGGGTTTCGGCCTGGGTATGGTACGAAGACTGCATTGGTGGCCTTGGTTGACGATTTCCGTCTGTCGTTGGACCAGGGTCGTCAGACCGTACCATTCTGCTAGACCTTTTGGCTGCGTTCAACACAGTCGATTATGAGGTGTTGTTGACTTGCCTGCGGGACCGTGCTGGGATTGGCGGAATGGTCTTGGACTGGTTTCATTTGTTCCTGGCCGGGAGAACTCGCCGGGTGGTCTTGGGGGAGTGTACGTCTTCCCCCCGGGACCTCACGTGTGGAGTCCCACAGGGTGCCATTCTGTCCCGCCTCTTGTTTAACATCTATATGCAGCCATTAGGGGAGATCATGAGAGGGTTTCAGGGCATGCAATGTCATCAGTATGCTGATGACACTCAGCTCTACTTCTCTTTTTCCATTGACCCAGGTCATGCAGTCTCTTTATTTTCCCAGTGCCTGTCGACTGGGGGCTTGGATGAGGTTGAGCCATCTGCAACTGAATCCTGACAAGACGGAGGTGATGTTGGTGGGCGAGGGCTTGGGGGGCCCACTTAGGAGTGTTGAATCTCCTCTTGTTGGGGGGGTTCGCCCTCCCATGGTCTGTCAGGCACAAAGTCTGGGTGTGCTCCTCGATTCACATCTCAGCCTGGAATCTCAGATTGTGGCCATGGCGGGGAGTGCATTTTGGCAGTTACATCTTGTCCGGAGGCTTCAGCCGTATCTCTCAGATGCTGACCTTGTCACCGTCATCCATTCCTTCATCACCTTGAGGCTGGATTACTGCAACGCGGTTTATGTGGGGCTGCCCGGGAAGCTGGTCTGGAGGCTGCAGCTTGTGCAGAATGCCACAACCCGTCTCCTTACAGGGGCAAGTCACAGGGAGCACATGACACCTGTGCTCCAGGCTCTGCACTGGCTGCCTATAAAGCCAGGTTCAAGGTGCTGGTTCTGACCTTTAAAGACCTTCACAGCTTGGGCCCTGCTTATCTGCAGGATTGCCTCACTCCCCATGTGCCCGTGCGACCCCTGAGATCATCCAGGAGGGCCTTTTTGGAAGTTCCCCAGGCAAGATGGGTGGCTACTGATGTCAGATCTTTTTCAGTGGCTGCCCCCGTGCTGTGGAACTCACTCCCGGAGGAGGCTCGGTTGGCCCCACCCTCCTGTCATTTCAAAGTTTGTGTAAGACCTGGCTGTTTCACCAGGCTTTTGGTTAGTGGGGTGGTTCAGGGGGTTGTGGGTTTTCTTATGTGTATGGGTTTTTAATTGTGAATTGTTTTAATGTTTTGAGTTGTTGTTCACTGTCCCGAGCTGCCCTGTGGGCTGGAGGGCTGGGATAGAAATCTTTTATAAATAAAAATAAAATTTAAAAAAAAAATATTCAAATTTTGTATAAATAAATATATATATATTAGATATATATATTATAAAGATATATATATAAAATCTTCCTCTGCATAATTCGGGAAGGAAAAATGGAGAAGGGAAGCAGGAGAGACCGGTCTGCTGCCCGTAAGGCAGGCAATAGGGCATGCGGCAGAGGTGGTAAGGGTTGTGCCAGTGGAGTGGCAGCTTGAGCCCATCACCATGCCCCAAGCTCCACAGGCCTGATTTTGGGTGACAGGCTTCCAAGGTTCCCAGCAGTGGCACTAGCCGGGGGGTGGTTCAGTGGTGCCTACTGCCAACATCCTCCACTGCCATGCAGGGAACTGGAAGGTCTGCATTCCAGGAGGCTGCAGCTGCAGGAGTAGGTGCTTCAGGGGCAGGGTCCGATGTTCACCATGGGCCACCATCATCCCCCATTATTGAGGCAATCCCCAGCAGTCCAGGGCTGGTGGATCCCACCCCGGCTGCTAGAGGCAGGGCCCAATCCCCAGGCAATAGCAGCAGGGAAAGGAGCATCGGTAGCAGCAGCAGCAGCTATAGGAGGCACAGGGAGAGCGGCAGCAGCATAGTGGTCAGTCCATCAGCCTCAGTGTCCCAGTACTCCCCTTCAAGGGACATCACTGTGATTGGGGTTAGCGAGGCAGACACTAGTCCCATGGAGGAGATGACTGGAGCTGAGGCTATGGCTGTCCCTCCGAGAGCTGTGTCACCACCATGTTCTCCCCTTCCGAGCACGCTGGCAGCAGCGCATCACCTGGTGCAAGCCAGAAGGCAGAAGGGGGCAAAAAATCCTCTGTCTGGGCACATTTTCAGTTGGTGCAGATGGATGATCCCAGGGAGGTGAAGTGCACTTTGTGCCAGAAGGTGGTGAAGCGTAGGCAGGTGTTCACCAACCTTGGCACAAATGCCATGGTGAGGTACCTTAAGGGATGCCACAGTGCTGTGCTGCTAAGTGGGCAGGCAGGGGCAGTGAATGCCATCGGGTTCCCGACTGCAGTGGCCAGTCATCTGCCTCCATCAGTGGGCAATTGTCCTGCCTCTAGCAGCAGGAGCGGTATTGCTGCTAGGGGGGAGCAGCAGCAGCAGCAGCAGCAGAAGCGTCAGTCCATCATGAATGAGCTGGGGTGGGGGCAGCTGCCAAGTCCCTCGTCAGCTGCAGGATGTGGAGGGCAGCGTGGCTTTCAAGCGAAAGCCACATGCATGTTGGGGGAAATGATCACCCTGGATGGGCAGCACTTCTCAGTGGTCGGGGACATGGGGTGCAGGAGCCTGATTGGGTTCCTGGCCCCCCAGTTTAAGCTGCCCTCGTGCACCACCCTGAGTCAGCAGGTGGTGCCAGCCTTGTACCAGACTTTAAAGGAGCGGGTGAGGGAGCAGCTGGAAGGGGCTGGGGGTGCCACCGTCCACTTGACACCAGACCTGTGGTTGAGTAGGAACGCTCAGCATGCCTACCTGGTGGTGATGGCACATTGGTGGTAGGACCAGGAGGCAGCATTTGGCAGTGGCAGGAGGGGTCCCAAAGCAGGGTATAGGTGAACCCTGCTTCAAGCGGAAGTAATGGACAGCCCCCACATGTCCCGGAACATTGAGGCAGCCCTGACTGCCATGGAGAGGGAGTGGGTCACACCAGGCACACCTTTCACCAAGGGGTGCATGGTCACCGATAACGTGGCCAACATGTTGAGGGCTGTCCATGAGGGGGGCTTCACTAGCATCCCTTGCACCGCACACATCCTTCACCCAGTGGTCAGGGATGCTCTGGGCTTGGGGGAGAAGGGGATTGGGGCAGGCACCCTTAGTTTCCTGATCGGGGGAGGAAGCTGGCCAGTTTCTTCAAGTGGAGCATGAAGGGCAGAGACCTCCTCCGGGCAAAGCATGCTGAGCAAGGCTTCCCAGTGCACCAGCTGGTGCAGGATGTGTCCATCAGGTGGAATTTGACCTTCCTGATGCTCAAACGGCTTCTTGAGGAGAAAGCCGCCTTGTATCAGGTACAACTGGAGATGGACAGTGGGACACCTCCAGGGTACAATGGGGCGGAATGGGAGATCCTGGCTCACACTGTCTTTGTGCTGAGACCTTTCCTGGATGTGACGGAGACCATAACCTCGTCCATGGCCACCATCATCCAGGTGACCCCTCTGGTCCAGAGTCTCCTCAGGAGGCTTGAGGAAATTCTCCAGGAGTGGGATTGTGGCCCTAAGGGAAAGAAGCTGGCTGATGAGATGGTTGACCTGGTGCAGCAGCTGATGGCAGGGCTGAAGGTGCGTTTCGATGAGCTCCTGCGGCGGGGGAATACATCTTGGCAACCATGCTGGAACCCAGGGTCAAGGGAAGCATGGCATGCTAGACACTCCTCTATGGCCACTGGAAGGGTGAACTGGTGGAGATGGTCTGACAGGTAGAGCGAGTTCTGGAGAGTGCGCGGCAGCAGCAGCAGCAGGACATCCTTGGGGATGGTGGGGGTGGGAGTGGGAGCAGCTACCCCTTTCAGCCAGCAGGGTCTATCCCTGCCCCCAGCCCTAGCAGTAGCAGCACCAGCAGCAGGCTGAGCAGCAGCAGCACCCCTATTGCCAGCAGCAGCCGCTCCTATGTGCAAGCCACTCTGGGGAGCATGGGGTCATGCACAACGGGCAAGCAGCATGGCTGAGGGCAGTGGTGGAGGTGGTCCCAGGCAGAGTTACCAGAGGGACTGTGATGGCGCCTCAGCAGCAGTGGAGAACTACCTGGAGAAGGAGCCATGCATCGAACCCAGCAGCAATCTGTTGGCCTACCGGGCTGGCAAGACCAACATGTGGCCAGCCCTGTCCAAAGCGGCCACGGGTCTCTTGTCCTGCCCACCAACCAGTGTCCCCAGCGAGCGGGTTNAGGAGGCACAGGGAGAGCGGCAGCAGCATAGTGGTCAGTCCATCAGCCTCAGTGTCCCAGTACTCCCCTTCAAGGGACATCACTGTGATTGGGGTTAGCGAGGCAGACACTAGTCCCATGGAGGAGATGACTGGAGCTGAGGCTATGGCTGTCCCTCCGAGAGCTGTGTCACCACCATGTTCTCCCCTTCCGAGCACGCTGGCAGCAGCGCATCACCTGGTGCAAGCCAGAAGGCAGAAGGGGGCAAAAAATCCTCTGTCTGGGCACATTTTCAGTTGGTGCAGATGGATGATCCCAGGGAGGTGAAGTGCACTTTGTGCCAGAAGGTGGTGAAGCGTAGGCAGGTGTTCACCAACCTTGGCACAAATGCCATGGTGAGGTACCTTAAGGGATGCCACAGTGCTGTGCTGCTAAGTGGGCAGGCAGGGGCAGTGAATGCCATCGGGTTCCCGACTGCAGTGGCCAGTCATCTGCCTCCATCAGTGGGCAATTGTCCTGCCTCTAGCAGCAGGAGCGGTATTGCTGCTAGGGGGGAGCAGCAGCAGCAGCAGCAGCAGAAGCGTCAGTCCATCATGAATGAGCTGGGGTGGGGGCAGCTGCCAAGTCCCTCGTCAGCTGCAGGATGTGGAGGGCAGCGTGGCTTTCAAGCGAAAGCCACATGCATGTTGGGGGAAATGATCACCCTGGATGGGCAGCACTTCTCAGTGGTCGGGGACATGGGGTGCAGGAGCCTGATTGGGTTCCTGGCCCCCCAGTTTAAGCTGCCCTCGTGCACCACCCTGAGTCAGCAGGTGGTGCCAGCCTTGTACCAGACTTTAAAGGAGCGGGTGAGGGAGCAGCTGGAAGGGGCTGGGGGTGCCACCGTCCACTTGACACCAGACCTGTGGTTGAGTAGGAACGCTCAGCATGCCTACCTGGTGGTGATGGCACATTGGTGGTAGGACCAGGAGGCAGCATTTGGCAGTGGCAGGAGGGGTCCCAAAGCAGGGTATAGGTGAACCCTGCTTCAAGCGGAAGTAATGGACAGCCCCCACATGTCCCGGAACATTGAGGCAGCCCTGACTGCCATGGAGAGGGAGTGGGTCACACCAGGCACACCTTTCACCAAGGGGTGCATGGTCACCGATAACGTGGCCAACATGTTGAGGGCTGTCCATGAGGGGGGCTTCACTAGCATCCCTTGCACCGCACACATCCTTCACCCAGTGGTCAGGGATGCTCTGGGCTTGGGGGAGAAGGGGATTGGGGCAGGCACCCTTAGTTTCCTGATCGGGGGAGGAAGCTGGCCAGTTTCTTCAAGTGGAGCATGAAGGGCAGAGACCTCCTCCGGGCAAAGCATGCTGAGCAAGGCTTCCCAGTGCACCAGCTGGTGCAGGATGTGTCCATCAGGTGGAATTTGACCTTCCTGATGCTCAAACGGCTTCTTGAGGAGAAAGCCGCCTTGTATCAGGTACAACTGGAGATGGACAGTGGGACACCTCCAGGGTACAATGGGGCGGAATGGGAGATCCTGGCTCACACTGTCTTTGTGCTGAGACCTTTCCTGGATGTGACGGAGACCATAACCTCGTCCATGGCCACCATCATCCAGGTGACCCCTCTGGTCCAGAGTCTCCTCAGGAGGCTTGAGGAAATTCTCCAGGAGTGGGATTGTGGCCCTAAGGGAAAGAAGCTGGCTGATGAGATGGTTGACCTGGTGCAGCAGCTGATGGCAGGGCTGAAGGTGCGTTTCGATGAGCTCCTGCGGCGGGGGAATACATCTTGGCAACCATGCTGGAACCCAGGGTCAAGGGAAGCATGGCATGCTAGACACTCCTCTATGGCCACTGGAAGGGTGAACTGGTGGAGATGGTCTGACAGGTAGAGCGAGTTCTGGAGAGTGCGCGGCAGCAGCAGCAGCAGGACATCCTTGGGGATGGTGGGGGTGGGAGTGGGAGCAGCTACCCCTTTCAGCCAGCAGGGTCTATCCCTGCCCCCAGCCCTAGCAGTAGCAGCACCAGCAGCAGGCTGAGCAGCAGCAGCACCCCTATTGCCAGCAGCAGCCGCTCCTATGTGCAAGCCACTCTGGGGAGCATGGGGTCATGCACAACGGGCAAGCAGCATGGCTGAGGGCAGTGGTGGAGGTGGTCCCAGGCAGAGTTACCAGAGGGACTGTGATGGCGCCTCAGCAGCAGTGGAGAACTACCTGGAGAAGGAGCCATGCATCGAACCCAGCAGCAATCTGTTGGCCTACCGGGCTGGCAAGACCAACATGTGGCCAGCCCTGTCCAAAGCGGCCACGGGTCTCTTGTCCTGCCCACCAACCAGTGTCCCCAGCGAGCGGGTTTTTCTCCATGGCGGGGGACATTTGCTCGCCGCACCGCCTGAGACTGGGGACCAAGTTGGTGGAGCAGTTGCTCTTCCTGAAGGTGAACCTTCCGCTGCTGGGATTCCCCAAGCTGGCCCTGGACACGGATTTATGGTGCAGTGGCACATGTCATCCTATGCCAGGGTCAGTCTTGGGACAGGGTTCCTCCTCAATCTGGGCTGCTGCTGCTGTGCTGAGGTGCTGCTCCTCACTCCCAATGCCTGGTGCCCACCCTTCCTGCCTCTCTCTCTCTCTCTCTCTCTCTCTCTCTCATACTGTTCTAAATTGGAACTGTTCTCTCTCAATCCTATCAGGGACAGGACTTAGACCACTGGCAGGCAGCTCCAATTTCGGGATCTGGGCAAAGGCACTATGAAACAGATTGCAAAAGTCCTTCAGATAGACAGATGTTTATTCAATATAAAAGAACTGAGAACAAGGCAGCAATACAGCACCTACAATACACTTGCATGTGGCATTTGCCTGCACCTACTCTAACAGCGAGCACACACACATAAATACATACATATGAGTTCTTACGTGTCAGAGGTCTCAGGTCTGGTCTCGAGAGAAGAGGCAGGGTGGGAGCCCAGGAGAAGCAGTTGTAGGACTTCCTAGGGAGAAGTCCCAGAGAGGACCAATCATCAAGCTAGCCAGCGCCCTGATAAGGGCTAGTGGACAAGCATCATGAAAGGCAGATTCTCTGTCTAGGGACTGACCTTTTATGCTGTTTCCCTTATGAGTTATCCAGAGCACGGGACCAACAGTTCCATGTCAAGAAAGTTCCTCCCATTGGTTATTCAGATGTGGGGGTTCTTTCTGCTTAGTCACTGTTTGGGATTTGGCATGACCAGATTAGGTCCTGCCTGTCCTCCTTCCGGAAGAAAGACATGACCTTAGGCCATAGTTCCCCCACACCCCTTCTCTGAGGCATCTCTCTGTCTGATCAAGTCATTTTCCCTTATTGCATTGCTTGGTTCTTATCTGCAACCTTGTTCTGGGAACGGACAGTTTTTACTAGTTCTGTTCTTACTGGGGCCTTTCCTTTTGTTGATGACAAGAATATATCCCTGTCAGCATATTTCTCTCTCCTCCTGCCAGCCTGTTTCTTACAATATGCATTTTTAATAATTCCTAAGCTAAAAATTACTATAAAGCATATAGCAAACAAATAAAGCATATAGGAAACTCATAGCATCCTTTCAATAGTTACAAATGTGTGCAATATTCTTTTGATTACAATTCAACAAAGAATGAGTTACAATGACATTCAATGTCTGTTCTGGCACATTTGTGTTAAAAGAAGCACTTCTGCTTTGGTTACATTGTAGCAAGGAAATTAGCATCTCTGTTAGATTTATGTCAATTCACAACAATACTAGACGGCCTCTGTCAGCTTATTTGACTGACCTCATGATGCAAAGTGGCATTGGGAAACTGTAAGCCTGCCAGCCAGCCTCTGGCTGGACAATCTCGGCCCACCTATGTGACTGACTCTCTCACGCTGCACAGTCTTTGCCAGCCTATCTGAATACCCTGCAAAGGTCCCAGCCTGCCTTCAATACTTCCTCTCATGTCACACTGCCTGTCTGCCTACCCAAGTTGCAAAGCTCGAACCCTGCCTCAGTCTGCCTGCCTCTCATGCCACGATGCCTGTCTGCCCACCCACCCAGGTGGCCTAGATCAAAGCATGTCTCAGCCTGCCTTCCCATGCTCATGCCACGCTGCCTGTCTGCTCACCCAGGTTGCCAAGCTCGAACCCTGCCTCAGTCTGCCTTCTGCTCATGCCAAGGTGCCTGTCTGTCTGCCCTGACAACCCTGGGTCATGTGCCCCACTGGCCTGGTAATCACACTGCTGCTGTCTGCTGGTCCATGGGTTCTCTGTCCTGGCAAATCCAAATGTGCCCATGCAATCCTGCTGCTGCCATCTGCTGCTGTATGGGAGCTCTTCCCTTGCAAATCCTACCATCCTGGCTCCATGGGTGCTGCGCACAGGCAAATCATGCTGCTGATGTCTCTACTGTTCCATGGGTTCTGTGCTTGGTCAATCCAATGGCTGCTGCTGCTGCCAATGCCGCCTCTGCTATCTGTGCCATGGGTTCTGTGCCCGGGTAATCCAATGTCCGCTGCTGCTGCCAATGCCTCCTCTGATGTCTGTGCCGGGGGTTCTGTGACCGGGCAATCCAATGTCCATTGCTGCTGCCAATGCCACCTCTGTTGTCAGTGCCATGGGTTCTGTGTCCGAGCAATCCAATGTCTGCTGCTGCTGCTGGTAATGCACGTCAGCCATTGTTCTTCAATCTTGTAGATGGCCATTGCTCGAATGAGTATGCCGGCGGCCAGGGGCTGGGTGAACATGAGATTCACCACCAGGCAAGGATTTGCAATAGAGCTTCTTGAGTTTGGTTGTGTTTGACGCAAGCCTGCAACACCTGGCCAAACAGGTGTGCCAGCCACCGAGCCCTGGACGAGCCTCTGCCGCTGTTCCACCAATGCCAGCCAGCCTGCAACACCCAGCCAAGCAGGGGTGCCAGCCACTGAGCCGTGGCCGGGCCTCTGCTCCACCAATTCCAGCCAGCCTGCAACGTCCGGCTGAGCAGGGGTGCCAAGCGCAGTTACTGTGCCCTGGCAATCCAATGTCTGCTACTGCTGCTGGTACTGCACGTCATCCATTTGCTCCTCAATCTTATAGATGGCCATAGCTCAGATGAGAGCACCAGTGGCCGGGGGGTGGGTGAACAATGGGGTGGAATGGGAGATCCTGGTTCACACAGTCTTTGTACTGAGACCGTTCCTGGCCATGACTAGCACTCACCTATCTCTTAGGACCAACTGACCCATGTTCAATGGCTGTTGAGAACAAGTAAGGAAAGTGATCAATACGATAATTAGTTTTTTCCACTCACATGGGGGCAGACTTGTGAGCCCTGCCCTGGCTCTATTTAGGGCTAAGGTGCTTGCCCAGCTCCTTTATGCTGTGGCTATTTGGGGCTTTCCGGTACTGGGAAAGCTTGAATACAGAATTGGTACAGAATTCTTTCCTGAGAGCAATCCTAGGTGCCCCGAAATCTGTCTCACAAGCTCTTCTTAGAGCAGAAGTGGGGATGATGCCAGTTCGCTCTATTGCACTGACCATGAGACTAAAATATTGGCTGAAGGTGGAAGTATTTCCCCGACCACCGAATTCGTTATTGAGATTTATTTATAATGACAATTTGGATGATGAATGGTGTCTGAGGGTGGAAGCTGAATTAACCAACTTGGGCTTATCCAAAGATATCCTGCTGCCCTTGGGTAGGAAGGGGGCAGGTTGTTTGATTGCCCAACTTATTGGAGATCAGGCTATACAGCAGGAATCATCTGCCCAAATAAGGCAACGGAGTGCTCCGGAGTACCATATTAGTAAAGCACCGGTGGCCTATCTGTTAGATTGGCCATCCTGGCCTCTCAGAAGGGCCTTTCTCTTAATGAGAATGAATGCTTTCCCCTCCGCAGTCCTAACGGGCAGGTATAACCAAATCCCCTACTCTCAGAGAGTGTGCGTTTTCTGCAACCTAGATTCTCCGGAGTCGGTAGCGCACATTCTACTACATTGTACCATGTTCCATGTGAACAGTAGGTCTACCAGGCATTAAGAGAGAAATATGTAGCCCCATATCTTGACTCCAACTTAAGGGGACAAAAGGATGAGGCCATAATATGTGTATTGCTAAAACCTAGCGGCCCTTGTGCAAAGCCAATAGCAAACTTCTGTCTCAGGGTCCTGTCGCTTAAAGCTCTCAAATGATACGTTTAGGTTTTATTTTATTTAAGCCCAGTATTATTTATTGACGTGGAAGGCTATATTGCCACTCTCCTGGAGGGGGTAACTATGATGTAGGTTCTAATATGGCTACATGCTGTCAGTTGGAAGTTTTAATTGTTAATAGTTTTGTTTTATAATTTTGTGTATGTATGTCTAATTTGAAACAGCCCATGAGGCTATTCAATAAAAACTTTTGGAGTTTGGACAATGGCTGTTCACATGGAACCCTTCTCCACTTCGGACTTCAAAGTTCTCCAGCCACTCCAGCCCCAGGACCCACCATCAGGTTTCTGGGGCCTACGTTCCAGGGAGGGCTGTTGTTCCAGTTCATCCAGAAGCTGCCACTCTAGTCCCCAGACTAGACTCAGGGTTCTGGGGCCGTCCTTCCACTCACAGGGAGCTGTCATTCCATGGCATCAAGAAACAGCCAACCACTCCAGCCCCAGGACCCACCATCAGGGTTCTGGGGCCTATGTTCTAGCCAGGGAAGGCTGTTGTTCCACTTCATCCAGAAGCTGCCACTCTAGCCCCAGGACTCACCATCAGGGTTCTGGGGCCGTCGTTCCACTCACAGGGAACTGTCATCCTACCATATCAAGAAGCAGCCACTCAAGTCCAAAGACCCACCATCAGGGTTCTGGGGCCTACACTCCAGGTAAGAAGGGCTGTCCATCCACATCATCCAGAAACTGCCACTCTAGTCCCAGGACCCACCCTCAGGGTTCTGGGGAAGTCATTCTGCTCACGGGGAGCTGTCATCCTACCGTATTAAGAAGCAGCCACTCCAGTCCCAGGATCCACCATCAGGGTTCTGGGGCCTTTGTTCCAGGCAGGGAGGGCTGTCACACCGCTGCATCCAGAAGCTGCCACTTCAGCCCCAGGACCCACCATCAGGGTTCTGGGGCTGTCATTCCACTCACAGGTAGGGCTGATGTGTCAGGAGCTTTTACCACACCGCAATTCCATCCTTAGGGATTTTGTTCCATAGTATGGTGCCTGATTTTAGGTCTGGTCTTTGGTTTTCTAAGACCACAGGGCTGATCCTTAGTTTGGGCTTTTCTGTGGAGTTCTTTGCTGCTAGGCCCTATCCTGAGGCGTTAGGCCTGGTCCACCTTCGGATTAGGGACCAGGAGCACCAAATAGAGAATGCCTTACTCTCTGCCCAAAAGGTCTGTTCTATGTACCCAGCTATTAGATTACCTCTTGGACGCTTGGGCTACCTTGATGACTGGACAAATTGGCAAGAACGCAGTGCCTATACCCTTTTTCGTCTTCAGGTGTTTCCATCTGCTTTGATTTTGGGGCGTTTTTAGGGCATACCTTGGCATCTAAGGTTTTGTGCCCGTAATACGCCTAAACAAGTCGAGTCACTGTTGCATGTTTTATTTGAATGCCCAATATTATGGTTACCTCGCTCTCGTTTTCTGCTGCCTTACATAGGAGACTGTTTACCCTGGGAAAGAGAGCTGGTAACAATTAGACTACTTTCTGGCTTGGACACTGAAATGACTAGGAATATGACAAAATTTTGCCTCTGGGTGTTGCTTATAAAACAGTCTACTTTGCATTTTGGTATACGTTGAATAGTGCTTTTGCTCTCAGTACGATTTCAATATCTTGTTTTATTGTTTTACTGCTGGGATTGTTTTCTTTTATTATATTTTGATGGAAATGTTTGTTGAATTTTTATTTGACAGTATTGTTGAAATTGGTTTTAGTAGACAAGTATAAGTTATTTTATGTAAACAAGCCATTGGGCTTAAGTTTGGTTGTTTAACTAAATTGTATTTGTACCTGTTTATCTCTTGGATGGTCGATCCTTATGTTTTGAAAGTATTTTGTTGGTCAATGACTTTTAGTCACGACCTTAATAAAAATATATGTATGTATGTATGGTTCCGCTCATTCCTCTCAGGGAGAAGCCAGCGGGTCATGTTGGGAGCTGAAACATCTTGCCCCCGCGCTTTATCCTGCGGCGTTCCGCAGGGTTCCATTCTGTCTCCATTGTTATTTAATGTATACATGCAGCCCTTTGGGGGAGGTTGTGAGAGGGTTCGAGGTGCGGTGTCACCAATATGCTGATGATACTCAGCTGTACCTCTCTTTTTCAACCGACCCAGACCCTGCCATCTCGTTGCTATCCCAGTGTCTGGAGGCCATGGCGGAATGGATGTGGCAGAGCAGACTGAAGCTCAACCCTGATAAGACAGAGGTGATGTTGGTGGGGAGAGCGAGGGAGGTGTCAGCCCCCTTGGTTGGGGGGGTGGGGTTTCGCACTCCTATAGCTCAGCAGGTTCGGAGTTTGGGGGTGACTCTGGACACGGATCTCCACCTGGAGCGACAGGTGGAGGTAGTGGCGAAGGTCGCCTTCTGCCAGTTATATCTGGTGAGGAGGCTGCGTCCATACATCTCCGGTCCGGACCCGGCCTCCCTCGTCCATGCCTTTGTCACCTCAAGGCTGGACTACTGCAACGCACTCTACATGGGGCTGCCCTTGTTCCTGGTTCAGAGGCTGCAGCTATTGCAGCAGCACCCCACAATGCAGGCAGGTGCACACCACAGCAGAGACATCAGGGTGGGAGCAGCCAGTGGGGACCGCCGCCCCCCTCCGGACCGGGGCGGGGGCCCACATGGGAGCATGACACCGGGGGGGCCGGGAGGAGCACAGGGAGTCACAGGCTGCCACTGGGGGCCACAGTGGGCCCAGGGCCCGGGTGCCCCACCCGGTGAACCAGGTGGGGCCAATGGAGCAAGCCCCGGCGGTACCCCTGCATGGACATGTGGTGCGCAATCAGGTAGTACGCCTCGAAGGGATC
>QEPC01011255.1:957418-977059 GCA_003113815.1 Sphenodon punctatus | reverse complement strand
CCTAGGGGCAGGGACCGTGTCTATTTTATTACTTTGTAAAGTGCCAGGTACACTGCTGGCGCTATATAAATGTTTGTTAATAATAATAATAATAATAAGCCATCTTGTGCCTCCTTCACCTCATGCCATGCAGAGTTAGGGTTCTGTGAAAAATGGTGGTGTGGGGCCCATGCTGAGGCCCTTTTCAAATGTGCTGGTGGTGCGAGGGGAGATGGGTTGAGGCCGTGGCGAGTGTGCAGCCCGTTGCACAGACGCACGCCCATCTCCACTGATATCCACGCACTGAGGAATCTCTGTTTTCTCCAATGCCTTCGTGCATGGGGGATCGGTGGAGATAGGTGGAGTGCGCCCCCCCATCCCCACTGGCGGTCGCACGGACACGTGGGCGAGGGGGGTTGGGCATCTCTTGTGAAAAGGGCGCAAGATAGGAATGTTTGATGGACACACATCCACTGACTCACCCATTATGAAAGGGACAGAGACATTGTAAATTTGATGTTCAATGAAAACAGTCAGGAGCTGGACTCCCAGCAATGCAGGCCCTGTGGGCCCATATATTACATACATGCTGTAATTTCTAATTTACTCGTGGGCTTGACATGTTGGGGGCACCCTCTCATGGGTTGGAGGTCCGAACCCCCACTTTACCGGGTTTGAGTGACTCAGTTTCCCTCGCGTACAGTCCACTTGAATCAGTTTTCTCTCTCTGGCTGATTCAAGCCTGCCACAGGGACAACCCCTTTGTCACCCAAGGGCCTGATCCTTCCCGTTTACAGACTCTTTAATCTCTGGGTTCGCAAGAGCTTGAGAGCCCTTGTTGCTCACTTGTGTTCCAATGTTAGACACAGACACTTCTTCATAAAGATAAGGAGTCAGTTTATTGAATACATAAGCAAGATTGTTGATACAGAGTGGTTAATGATTGGACAGTGATTGGACGCATTCCTAACCTATACTGGTTGAGTTCCTAAATAAGCATCTTACCCTACAAAGAAGCATAAGTTCTTCTCAGTCCTTGATGTAAGCGACTGGGTCTTCAGTCTTAGAGTTGCTAGAAAGTAAAGTCCTGTCTCTCATTTCATGGTTCAGCTCAGCCCTCCTGGCTGCAAGATGGTTAGTGAGTTTCTGATAGTCTTTTTTCCCTCTGGGGTACAACTCCTTATATTCCCAGGAGGAAACTCCTCGTATCTTCTCGAGGCTTCTAGAATTTCATTTGTTCTCTTATCAGGTTTCTGTGTCTGTTTGCACGTAGGCAATGTCAGCCTGCATTAACATATAAATGTATGTGGCCACTCATCTGGCCAGAGTTCTGCAATACACATTTTGGTATCTCTTTGTATTTCCTGTATCCTGGTGACGTGTCAGAGCCCTAATTTGAGTCTGACAGTTCTCAACTGTAACATCACATACATGTGGAACCTTCTGCGTTACATATTTGTCAGACTTGTAGTCTACATGTAGTCCCGTGTTACATGTGTGTGACCCTATGCTTCTCCGTGACAGAGATTCCAGGGAATTCTGGGTTCTGTGGCCTCCATCCAGTGCTAGAGAAAGGAAGGTTGGGAGGTGACATTATTATTGTTATTAATTATTTATATAGTGGAAGCAATGTGCATGACACTGAATGATCATTAATGCAGATAAGCCCCTGCTCCAGGAGTCTTACATTCTAGGATGGACAAGAGAAAGACAAGGGGTGTCTTTAGACATAATGGGGGTGCGTGTCTGTAACTGTGTTGTGAAAGTGGCTGGACATGAGAATGAATTCCATTTTTTCCTGTTTCTGCATTTAGACACACAAGAAAACCCTGATTTAATAAATGTTCAAAGTTACCGTACTTAGACATTCTCATGTTCTGATATTTCTGCCATCAGTTTGTGTAGAAGTACACATGCACAGCTCCCGTGGAGAACCCTCATGCTATCCTGGCATGCTTTCCCACCATATTTAGATGTGCACACAGGAGAAGTTGTCTGGCAGGCAAAGCAGCCAATCTCCGTGCAATAGTCGAGGGGGAGGTCTTGACAGAGGTTTTTGGAGGGTTTTGACTGATTTTCATCATTGTAGAGTTACAGCTTTTTCAGCTATCTCCTGTGGATCAGCTGTCAGATGCCTGAGCTGACAGGCAACTTGTTAGAAGTTGATTTCAGATCCAACTGATTTTTCCTGCAATAAATCTCTCCTGCTGTCTCATGTGCATTGTCTTGCATTAGCTTCCAGAACTGTCAGTACTTTTGATGATTTCTGTCCAGTTAGCTGGTAAGTGCAAAGTCATGGTTAAAGGTTTCTTTGTTTTGTTTTAACCATTATAGTAGTGAAACTTTGTTAATAAAAGTAGATTTTAGATTAATGATTTTTTCAATAAAGTCTTTTATTTTATTTGTTTCATAATTAAACTAGTGTTTTGTAGTGGTTGCATTTTTCTCTCTCTAAATTGAAGCTTTTCCACTTGAAGTCCATGTCACGGGTTGGAGATCCAAATCCCCACTTTACCAGGTTTGAGTGACTCAGTTTCCCTTGCTCACAACCCTCTTGAATTAGTTTCTCTCTCTGGCTAATTCAAGTCTGCCACAGGGAAACTCCTTTGTCACTCAAGGGCCTGATCCTTCCTGTTTACAGACTGTTTACTCTCTGGGTTCGCAAGAGCTTGAGGGCTCTTGTTGCTTACTTGTGTTCCAATGTTAGACACAGACACTTCTTCATAAAGATCAGAAGTACGTTTATTGATTACATAAGCAAGATAGTTGATACAGAGTGGTTACTAGAAATCAAAGGTAAATATAACACACTCCTGATCTATACTGATTGAGTTCCTAAATAAGCATCTTACCCTATAAAGGTCCATAAGCTTCTTGTTCCTCAGTCATAAAGGTAGAATGACTGGGCACTGGCTTCTTAGTTGGTAGAGAGCAAAATCATGCCTCTCTGCTCATGGTTTCTCCAGCCTGCTGCTGGCAGGCTTTTCGTATGCAGATGTAACTGCTGAGATGGCTAAGGGAGAGAACTCTTAAGATGACTCGCTGGCCTCTTTAAATAGTCTTTCTCCTTCTTTGTCTCTGTTCCCACCTTTGGGGAGACCTGCAATATCACGTAGGCAACCCAGGCAAACATAAAGGCCCATCTATATCTCCACAGGGTTCTGTCTGGCAAGTGTTCTCAAATACACATTTTTGGTATCTCTTTGCATTTTCTGTAGCTTGGTCACGTGTTACATCTCGGATTTGGGTTTTACCGTTCTCCATTGTAACATTACATACACGTGGAACCTTTTGTATTACATATTTGTCACATGTAGTCCCGTATTACACGTGTGTGACCCTATGTTTCTCCGTGACAGCCCACTCTTAAACTGAAACATCTCTGGCAAATTCAGGGGGAATCTATTTTTTCTTTGTGAAGCAAGAGAGATTTTATTGTGTATGTTCGCATGGGGTAGCTTATCAACCACAGCGATAAAATATGCCTCAGAATAAAGCATTGCAATCTAACCTCCTTATTAAAAAATAAAATCAAAACAAAACCCACAAAATGAAGTGAGTGTCTTACTGCATCTGTAACTGCAGCTGATTTCCTGTGTAAACAAAATATACAAATAAGTACAAAAGTAAATAAGTACTTTCAGTTCCAAATTACAGCATAGGAAAGCCACTGCAGAAGACTGAACCTTCAGAATAAATTTTCAGATCAGTTAGTGCTACAGCTATATTCCAGCCTGATTACAATTAGGATGGGGGACTAAGGGGGATTTCAGATGTTACACGGTCCCGAGTCACCACAGTGGATTTCCAGTGGTGGCGAGCCACCCAACCACCCCCCATGGTCAAAGAAAGCCCAGAACAGACGTGACAGGCCCGGGACCATGGCAGGTAATTGGGCCATCAGATCATGGGCCGGGGCAGCACAACAGATGTAACACTGATCCCCGGCCATGGTCAAAACACCCAGAAGGCACCAGGGAGGGGCGGGAGGCAGACATGGCTGAAACAGGGAAAACGAAGCCAAAAGCGCCCACAGGGAATGCCCACACAAGGGAACAGGAAGGGAGGGGGAAGACGGAGAAGAGCCCCCAGGGCAGCGCACACAACAGACACAGGGAAAGCGAGGTCACAGTGGAACACACGGCACAAACACATGCCCAGGTGCACACACACCTGCACGGGAAAGGAAGGAAAGGGGGGACACTGCTGGACAGACAACACACACAGCACAATGGGCACAGGAGGGAGAGAAGGAGGGTGGCCAGGGACAGGGAGAGGGGGGTCCACCCAGGGACCAGGGCAGGACAAGGGGAACAGCAAACTGGACCCCCACAACAGCACAGCTCGCACGGGCACCCCCACAGCAACACAGGCAGTCCCAGAATGGGGGGAGCCCCAGGGGCACAGCACAGTCACAGGGGGAGGCCATACGGACCAGGGAGTGGACCAGGAATGGTCCAGGAGGTAGACAGGGATCCTACACGATGGCTAGGGTGTGATGGATGGCAAGGAGGCGAGATAGAGATGAGAAGCAGGGCAGCCAGGCCAGCAACACGCACACACACCTGAGGATGGCGACCAGAGCCCCAGTCCGGGGGCCTTGGAACCCCACGGTCACACAGGCACCCGAGGGGGGGATGGGGACCCAGGCACAGAAGGGAGCAAGGCCGGAGCACAAAGGATAGTGGCAGGATACAGCCGCAGGAGAATACAGTAATGGAGGGGAACACCTGTTGCAGAGGTGGACGGGAGGGTGCGGATGGGGCCCAGAGCCACAGGCAGGGGCAGTGGAACCCCAAGAAATATCCAGCACAGCAGCGAGACAGGAACAGTAGGGATGGAAGGGGCAGTGACCCACAGCGTGAGGGCAGTGGCAGGAGCGCACACCAGGGCCGGTATCCAGGGCCTGGAAGGCAGGGGGGCCTCACAGCCAGCTGCAGGGGGGCACAAAGGGGCCCGGGGCTGGGTGGTCCACCAGGTGCACGAAGTGTGGCCACTGAAACATGCCCTGATGGAAACCCAGCTCAAACATGTGGTGGGCAACCAGGTAGTAAGCCTCGAAGGGATCATGGGTGGAGAGCCCCACCTGCACATCGGATTGGGACTATACACTGACGAGCGCTGCCACCTTTGCTTCAGAGGGCTCCGACAAGGCATAGTCCGCATGGAAGTTGACCCAGCTCCAACAGGCAGTGATAGATCACCCCACGGCACCGCTGGTAACCTCGGGCCCCGTGAACACAGTCAAAGAAGGACACAGCCAGGGAGCTCATACTCTCATAGGCACCGATGAGGCTGTCCGGGCAGCTCAGGAGCAATTGCACAGCTGGGGAATGCCACAGGTCACACAGGGAAATGGTCTCACGGAAGGTCCAGCTACATGGGGCACCTGGGGTTCTGGGGCTCGCAAGCCCGGGGGAAGCATGGCCAGCCATGGTCCAGCAAGCACCTGATACTACACACAATGAAAGGGGGACCCCACAATCCCTGGAGGGACAGGAGAGGAATCCGGGGGGCTCCAAGGCCAAGCGATAAGGCCACAGGCTACAACATTGTACAGATATAGAGCGAGGTGTGGGGTGTGGACCTAGCCCAGCTGCTGGAACAGAGCACACAGACAGGGCAGCCTACACACTAATCAGGGCGCTCAGGACAGCAGGCAGCTGACACAGAGAGTTGGGAGGTGATGACAGCAGGAATGCAGCAGCTGCCCACGCACGTCCGGCCAAGGGCATAATCAAGCAGCATGCCCCCTGCCGGGAAGGCATGTGCATGCATGGGCCCATCCATGGCCTCCCTGGCCCGCTCACCCTGCAGAAGCCGGGCCTGCTGGTCAGGGGGGCAGCCAGGGCAACCAAGGCCCCCAAGCCCAGTTGGCAGGGCATGACCAGGGGTGGGGCAACACTGGTACCAACCTAAAACATGTGCAGCCCCAACCCACCCAGGGCACCGGTCACCATGGAGCTGGGCCAGTTAGGTACCTGCGGGATGCACCTAGCCATGTGCGTGGAGTGGTACCACTCCCACACAGGCCTCCTGCAGATCCAGACCACTGAGGTGTACCTGGACACCCAGCTGCATGTGTGCATGGCCAGGAGTGCTGCCAGAGCCTGAAGAGCCCACCATGGGTGCAGGTGATCCCTGGCCCACCTCAGGGCCCAGCAGGTGTCCGGGGCATCCTGACAGGCCCTCCTCCGCACCCAGGGCTGGGCTGTGGTGCTCCGTGAGGTGGCCAAGTGGCTCCAGTGGTGGAGGGAGACCATGGGGCATGCTGCCCTGCTCACAATGCCCATTGACTGACATATATTGGTCACGGAGCGGGCACAGGGTTGGTGGGCCAGGGCCTAGCCTAATCAGACGAGGTCACCTGGAGGGCACACTTTTGGATGAACAGGCGCATCCTCCTGTGACTCACAGAGCTTTTAACGCCCTGGCTGGAGCGGCAGGCCACCCCCCATGCAGGCTCCCATACCCATGGTCCAGCGGGTCGCTATCAGGGTCTGGGCCCTTGTAACACCGGGCTCCTGTCACTCCATCTCGCAGCACTTCGGCGTTGGGGTGAGCACCATTGCACCTGACGAGGCGGATCAGCCGGGAGGCCGAGGGCTGAGGCCGCACACACACACACTATTCCAGGGCCCCCAGCAGCACCCTGGCTGCACCTCTACTCACCTCTGCACCCCCAACCCTGGGCCCACTTACAGACACACGGAGGTGACTATGGTTCCCATGCATTTATTGGTTCAGCCCTCTACATGTGCTTTCACCACCTCTCCCTCTCCCCACCCACCAGTGTGTTCCCCCTCATGTCACCCTCCCCCTTCCCCCCACCCCCTTCCCCCCCATCTCCAGGGTTGCCCTCACAGCTGGCCTATGGGCACTGTGGAGCTCTGTGAGCTCCCTTCCCCCCCTGCTGTCTGTGTCCCCAATGGTGTCCTGGGAGGCCTCGATGTCCTGAGGGTCGGGGCTGTGGTGGGAGGGTGGGCAGGCCTGGGGCCGGAGGGGGCCCCCTGGCCAGAAGCTCCCTCCAGAGGACTACAGGGACCAGTAGATGGAAGTGCGGCCCCAGCGAGCACACCTGTGGAAGCTGGGGTGGTGGGGGTGGGGGTGGAGGTGGGGGCGCCGAGGGGCCCAGCATCAGGGCTGGGTCAGGCAGGTTGCCCGGCAGGGTGGCTGCCATGACATAGGCACTCAAAGTACCCGCGTGTAGGAGCAGAGAGGTGCCTATGTCATGGGACCAGTCCGTCTTTGCAGAGTGCTCCCTGACCATCCGGTCTATGGGCTGCTCCAGCCACCCAAACGCCTCTACCTGCCTGCTGTGCTCCCGGCACTCCCACCTCTGTTCGAGGAGCACCTCCGCCTGGAGCCTCCAGTCCCTGGCCTCCGCCTGCTGCAAGGCCCTTTCCGTGGCCACCTCCATACGGTCTATGGCCGCGATCATCCGCTCGCCCTGCTCTGTGGTGGAGCAGACAATGTCCTCCACCTGCTCCTCCCTGAAGCGCTGTGCCCATACCCAATGCTCTCACATCCATTGTGCTGGGGGCACGGGTCAGCCTTGCTGGTCCCCGGTGGGTCGCCCTGTTGGGGTGCATGGTAGGGCATGGTTAGCCGCCCCAGCCTCCCACCCTCCATCCCATGCCGTGGGTGCTGGCTTCGGATCCTCCAGCTTCGGACCTTGGCCGGGGGCTCTTTGGGCTGGCGCGCTAGAGGGACCTGCTGGTCACTGAGGTCCCGGGGTGTTCCTCTTGGGGGGAGGGGCTCCTTGAGCTGGTGCCTTCAATGGGGTCAGTGAGGGGAGGGGGTACCTCAGCCTGTTTCCTGCCCTGGACCACCACTCTCACCACAAGGTGTGGGGTGACTATTGAGTCCTTCATGTGTAGGATGTGGTCCAGAGCTTCATAGTAAGGGGCGGTCCGGGCTCCGTGGCCGGACCACCGGTTGTTGTCCTTAATGGCCTTGTACCCCCTCTTCAGCTCTTTGGCCTTCGACCAGCACTGGGCCACTGTCCTGTGATGCCCTGCCACCTCCATGTCCTGCACGATCTCCTTGAAGACGTGCTCGTTCTGTTGGTTGACTGTTGAGCTCCAGCTGGTGCTCCAGGGTCCCCCAGATCTGGATAAAGTCCTGGGTTTCCCTGTGCCCCCATTGGCCCCCTTGATGGTATGGCCATCTCCCGCGGACTCCCTCCGGGTCTCGGTCTTCCCCCTCCTCCTCCTGCTCCTGCTTCTGCTCCTCCACCTTTCCTCTGGCCTTCTCCTCCTGGGGCTCAGGCTCCCGGGCACGTTTCTGTGTCTGCGGGTCATGAGGGGGGGGTTGGTGACCGGGTTGCCACAGCCCCCTGTCCCCCATTCCCCCCTTTCCGGACCGCCCACCTGCCTTGGAGCCCCTGCGCCACTGCCCCCTCCTTCCATCCCCTAACCCGTTTCTGGGGTGCCTCATCCCCCGGGCCGGCAGCAGGAGCCAGTTCGGCCCATCCCGGCTGCTGCTGCTGCTGTCCCTCCACCACCTCCAGTTGCAGCACAACCACCTCCTCCTCCGCCTGTGCCTCCACCACTACCTCCTCCACCTCCTCCTCCTCCTGCCTTGCTCTCTCTGTCACCACTCTCCTCTCCCTTTCCGCCTCGCTCTATCGCGCCACCTCCCCCTGTCACTGTGTGCCCTTTAAATCTCCCTCCCCAGCCTGTGTTGTTGCTGGTTGCCTGGCAGCAATGCTGCATGCTTTGTCCCTGGCTGGGAATCATTTTACTTGATTCCAGCCGGTGATTGCGATCCAGACGTTACTTTTTTATGTTTCCCATTGGGAATCGCTTTGACCACGCTTTCTGACATGGTGTATTTTCAGACATTACGAGATCACAGTTAACCACGCTCAATTCCGGGTGGTGGCTGTGATTCCGGAACGTCTGTTGGGGAAAACGGATGTTTCCCCACAGATGTTACTGTGGCATGGAATTACATTCACCACACGAGCGGCCAAAGCGGCGGGGCTGGAGGCCGTCATGTGTTGAATGTAATTCCACACCAGGGTGAACCCTGGCGTCACATCTGGTCAGGCGCCATGGCCCGGGATCACCGGCGGGATCCCAGGCCATGGCGAATCTGGCCAGACGCAGCGGCCTCATTGGCCCCACCNGCTCCTGTCACTCCATCTCGCAGCACTTCGGCGTTGGGGTGAGCACCATTGCACCTGACGAGGCGGATCAGCCGGGAGGCCGAGGGCTGAGGCCGCACACACACACACTATTCCAGGGCCCCCAGCAGCACCCTGGCTGCACCTCTACTCACCTCTGCACCCCCAACCCTGGGCCCACTTACAGACACACGGAGGTGACTATGGTTCCCATGCATTTATTGGTTCAGCCCTCTACATGTGCTTTCACCACCTCTCCCTCTCCCCACCCACCAGTGTGTTCCCCCTCATGTCACCCTCCCCCTTCCCCCCACCCCCTTCCCCCCCATCTCCAGGGTTGCCCTCACAGCTGGCCTATGGGCACTGTGGAGCTCTGTGAGCTCCCTTCCCCCCCTGCTGTCTGTGTCCCCAATGGTGTCCTGGGAGGCCTCGATGTCCTGAGGGTCGGGGCTGTGGTGGGAGGGTGGGCAGGCCTGGGGCCGGAGGGGGCCCCCTGGCCAGAAGCTCCCTCCAGAGGACTACAGGGACCAGTAGATGGAAGTGCGGCCCCAGCGAGCACACCTGTGGAAGCTGGGGTGGTGGGGGTGGGGGTGGAGGTGGGGGCGCCGAGGGGCCCAGCATCAGGGCTGGGTCAGGCAGGTTGCCCGGCAGGGTGGCTGCCATGACATAGGCACTCAAAGTACCCGCGTGTAGGAGCAGAGAGGTGCCTATGTCATGGGACCAGTCCGTCTTTGCAGAGTGCTCCCTGACCATCCGGTCTATGGGCTGCTCCAGCCACCCAAACGCCTCTACCTGCCTGCTGTGCTCCCGGCACTCCCACCTCTGTTCGAGGAGCACCTCCGCCTGGAGCCTCCAGTCCCTGGCCTCCGCCTGCTGCAAGGCCCTTTCCGTGGCCACCTCCATACGGTCTATGGCCGCGATCATCCGCTCGCCCTGCTCTGTGGTGGAGCAGACAATGTCCTCCACCTGCTCCTCCCTGAAGCGCTGTGCCCATACCCAATGCTCTCACATCCATTGTGCTGGGGGCACGGGTCAGCCTTGCTGGTCCCCGGTGGGTCGCCCTGTTGGGGTGCATGGTAGGGCATGGTTAGCCGCCCCAGCCTCCCACCCTCCATCCCATGCCGTGGGTGCTGGCTTCGGATCCTCCAGCTTAGGACCTTGGCCGGGGGCTCTTTGGGCTGGCGCGCTAGAGGGACCTGCTGGTCACTGAGGTCCCGGGGTGTTCCTCTTGGGGGGAGGGGCTCCTTGAGCTGGTGCCTTCAATGGGGTCAGTGAGGGGAGGGGGTACCTCAGCCTGTTTCCTGCCCTGGACCACCACTCTCACCACAAGGTGTGGGGTGACTATTGAGTCCTTCATGTGTAGGATGTGGTCCAGAGCTTCATAGTAAGGGGCGGTCCGGGCTCCGTGGCCGGACCACCGGTTGTTGTCCTTAATGGCCTTGTACCCCCTCTTCAGCTCTTTGGCCTTCGACCAGCACTGGGCCACTGTCCTGTGATGCCCTGCCACCTCCATGTCCTGCACGATCTCCTTGAAGACGTGCTCGTTCTGTTGGTTGACTGTTGAGCTCCAGCTGGTGCTCCAGGGTCCCCCAGATCTGGATAAAGTCCTGGGTTTCCCTGTGCCCCCATTGGCCCCCTTGATGGTATGGCCATCTCCCGCGGACTCCCTCCGGGTCTCGGTCTTCCCCCTCCTCCTCCTGCTCCTGCTTCTGCTCCTCCACCTTTCCTCTGGCCTTCTCCTCCTGGGGCTCAGGCTCCCGGGCACGTTTCTGTGTCTGCGGGTCATGAGGGGGGGGTTGGTGACCGGGTTGCCACAGCCCCCTGTCCCCCATTCCCCCCTTTCCGGACCGCCCACCTGCCTTGGAGCCCCTGCGCCACTGCCCCCTCCTTCCATCCCCTAACCCGTTTCTGGGGTGCCTCATCCCCCGGGCCGGCAGCAGGAGCCAGTTCGGCCCATCCCGGCTGCTGCTGCTGATGTCCCTCCACCACCTCCAGTTGCAGCACAACCACCTCCTCCTCCGCCTGTGCCTCCACCACTACCTCCTCCACCTCCTCCTCCTCCTGCCTTGCTCTCTCTGTCACCACTCTCCTCTCCCTTTCCGCCTCGCTCTATCGCGCCACCTCCCCCTGTCACTGTGTGCCCTTTAAATCTCCCTCCCCAGCCTGTGTTGTTGCTGGTTGCCTGGCAGCAATGCTGCATGCTTTGTCCCTGGCTGGGAATCATTTTACTTGATTCCAGCCGGTGATTGCGATCCAGACGTTACTTTTTTATGTTTCCCATTGGGAATCGCTTTGACCACGCTTTCTGACATGGTGTATTTTCAGACATTACGAGATCACAGTTAACCACGCTCAATTCCGGGTGGTGGCTGTGATTCCGGAACGTCTGTTGGGGAAAACGGATGTTTCCCCACAGATGTTACTGTGGCATGGAATTACATTCACCACACGAGCGGCCAAAGCGGCGGGGCTGGAGGCCGTCATGTGTTGAATGTAATTCCACACCAGGGTGAACCCTGGCGTCACATCTGGTCAGGCGCCATGGCCCGGGATCACCGGCGGGATCCCAGGCCATGGCGAATCTGGCCAGACGCAGCGGCCTCATTGGCCCCACCNATCAGGGTCTGGGCCCTTGTAACACCGGGCTCCTGTCACTCCATCTCGCAGCACTTCGGCGTTGGGGTGAGCACCATTGCACCTGACGAGGCGGATCAGCCGGGAGGCCGAGGGCTGAGGCCGCACACACACACACTATTCCAGGGCCCCCAGCAGCACCCTGGCTGCACCTCTACTCACCTCTGCACCCCCAACCCTGGGCCCACTTACAGACACACGGAGGTGACTATGGTTCCCATGCATTTATTGGTTCAGCCCTCTACATGTGCTTTCACCACCTCTCCCTCTCCCCACCCACCAGTGTGTTCCCCCTCATGTCACCCTCCCCCTTCCCCCCACCCCCTTCCCCCCCATCTCCAGGGTTGCCCTCACAGCTGGCCTATGGGCACTGTGGAGCTCTGTGAGCTCCCTTCCCCCCCTGCTGTCTGTGTCCCCAATGGTGTCCTGGGAGGCCTCGATGTCCTGAGGGTCGGGGCTGTGGTGGGAGGGTGGGCAGGCCTGGGGCCGGAGGGGGCCCCCTGGCCAGAAGCTCCCTCCAGAGGACTACAGGGACCAGTAGATGGAAGTGCGGCCCCAGCGAGCACACCTGTGGAAGCTGGGGTGGTGGGGGTGGGGGTGGAGGTGGGGGCGCCGAGGGGCCCAGCATCAGGGCTGGGTCAGGCAGGTTGCCCGGCAGGGTGGCTGCCATGACATAGGCACTCAAAGTACCCGCGTGTAGGAGCAGAGAGGTGCCTATGTCATGGGACCAGTCCGTCTTTGCAGAGTGCTCCCTGACCATCCGGTCTATGGGCTGCTCCAGCCACCCAAACGCCTCTACCTGCCTGCTGTGCTCCCGGCACTCCCACCTCTGTTCGAGGAGCACCTCCGCCTGGAGCCTCCAGTCCCTGGCCTCCGCCTGCTGCAAGGCCCTTTCCGTGGCCACCTCCATACGGTCTATGGCCGCGATCATCCGCTCGCCCTGCTCTGTGGTGGAGCAGACAATGTCCTCCACCTGCTCCTCCCTGAAGCGCTGTGCCCATACCCAATGCTCTCACATCCATTGTGCTGGGGGCACGGGTCAGCCTTGCTGGTCCCCGGTGGGTCGCCCTGTTGGGGTGCATGGTAGGGCATGGTTAGCCGCCCCAGCCTCCCACCCTCCATCCCATGCCGTGGGTGCTGGCTTCGGATCCTCCAGCTTTGGACCTTGGCCGGGGGCTCTTTGGGCTGGCGCGCTAGAGGGACCTGCTGGTCACTGAGGTCCCGGGGTGTTCCTCTTGGGGGGAGGGGCTCCTTGAGCTGGTGCCTTCAATGGGGTCAGTGAGGGGAGGGGGTACCTCAGCCTGTTTCCTGCCCTGGACCACCACTCTCACCACAAGGTGTGGGGTGACTATTGAGTCCTTCATGTGTAGGATGTGGTCCAGAGCTTCATAGTAAGGGGCGGTCCGGGCTCCGTGGCCAGACCACCGGTTGTTGTCCTTAATGGCCTTGTACCCCCTCTTCAGCTCTTTGGCCTTCGACCAGCACTGGGCCACTGTCCTGTGATGCCCTGCCACCTCCATGTCCTGCACGATCTCCTTGAAGACGTGCTCGTTCTGTTGGTTGACTGTTGAGCTCCAGCTGGTGCTCCAGGGTCCCCCAGATCTGGATAAAGTCCTGGGTTTCCCTGTGCCCCCATTGGCCCCCTTGATGGTATGGCCATCTCCCGCGGACTCCCTCCGGGTCTCGGTCTTCCCCCTCCTCCTCCTGCTCCTGCTTCTGCTCCTCCACCTTTCCTCTGGCCTTCTCCTCCTGGGGCTCAGGCTCCCGGGCACGTTTCTGTGTCTGCGGGTCATGAGGGGGGGGTTGGTGACCGGGTTGCCACAGCCCCCTGTCCCCCATTCCCCCCTTTCCGGACCGCCCACCTGCCTTGGAGCCCCTGCGCCACTGCCCCCTCCTTCCATCCCCTAACCCGTTTCTGGGGTGCCTCATCCCCCGGGCCGGCAGCAGGAGCCAGTTCGGCCCATCCCGGCTGCTGCTGCTGCTGTCCCTCCACCACCTCCAGTTGCAGCACAACCACCTCCTCCTCCGCCTGTGCCTCCACCACTACCTCCTCCACCTCCTCCTCCTCCTGCCTTGCTCTCTCTGTCACCACTCTCCTCTCCCTTTCCGCCTCGCTCTATCGCGCCACCTCCCCCTGTCACTGTGTGCCCTTTAAATCTCCCTCCCCAGCCTGTGTTGTTGCTGGTTGCCTGGCAGCAATGCTGCATGCTTTGTCCCTGGCTGGGAATCATTTTACTTGATTCCAGCCGGTGATTGCGATCCAGACGTTACTTTTTTATGTTTCCCATTGGGAATCGCTTTGACCACGCTTTCTGACATGGTGTATTTTCAGACATTACG
Organism: Sphenodon punctatus; assembly: GCA_003113815.1. Taxonomy (NCBI): domain Eukaryota; kingdom Metazoa; phylum Chordata; class Lepidosauria; order Sphenodontia; family Sphenodontidae; genus Sphenodon; species Sphenodon punctatus. The sequence goes on along the minus strand of QEPC01011255.1, from coordinate 962,976 downwards.
AGATCACAGTTAACCACGCTCAATTCCGGGTGGTGGCTGTGATTCCGGAACGTCTGTTGGGGAAAACGGATGTTTCCCCACAGATGTTACTGTGGCATGGAATTACATTCACCACACGAGCGGCCAAAGCGGCGGGGCTGGAGGCCGTCATGTGTTGAATGTAATTCCACACCAGGGTGAACCCTGGCGTCACATCTGGTCAGGCGCCATGGCCCGGGATCACCGGCGGGATCCCAGGCCATGGCGAATCTGGCCAGACGCAGCGGCCTCATTGGCCCCACCACCCGCCTGTCTCCCCAGAGGGCGGGCAGCGGGGCGCATGGAGGGGGCGGGGCCGTGCGGCCGCACGTTGCGCCGTGCGGCCCCACCCCCTCCCAGATTCCCCGCCGGGATCCCCCCGGCACTTCTGATACGGCGTGACGGGGTCATCCCGGCGGGGAATGGATAGGGTGTTTTCGGTACGGGGCCAACGGGCCCTGTAACATCTAAAAACACCCATGGTCCAGGCCGGAGCTCTGGAAGCATGATTGATTTTGACCCCTGCTGGGGATTGACTGTGGTGAACATCTGGCACCCGCGGAACAGACCTTCAGGGCACTTTGGCCCCACTACAGGATTGACTGTGGTTCACTGTGGTTCACTGTAATCTCGTAACATCTGAAAATACCCTAACATGCCTGTAAGTAATTGGAGAGGTTGTGAGTTGCCAATAGTGTAGTACAATATAGGACCTATTTATTTGGCATGACATTCAACAAGCATGTTTAGGAAACTGGTTTTATACTGCGAACTGTACATGTACACATATAATTATAGTTTAATTTTTTTTAATAAAGTTTCATGTGTTTTATCTTTCAATTTTTAAACTTGATGGTAGTCATCCTGAGTCTTCAGGGAGGGATGTGGTAAACATAAGTGTAAACACTGGGGACACATTGATATTGTCAACTTGCTATCCACATGACCATTTTTATATGGATGCCGCCCCCCTCTCTTGTTCCAGCGGGTGTTGGGGGGGAGGTCGTCCATGTAAACGGCTGACAGTGGTTGGGGGGATGGGTGTGTGCCAGGTCTGTGCCCGTGTAAACATCACAGGCGGTGGGTGTATGTGCATGCGCGCTCCCAGCACACACCCACTTACACCCATCTCCACCCACGGGCCCTCCGGAAAACTGGAGGAGGCCCTATGGGTGGAGGTGTGTGTGTGTCCATGTAAACGGTCACACACACACCTCCACCCACCGCAGCCAAACACCCAGGCACCCCAACTCCGTCCATGTAAACAAGGCCTAATTATAATATATTTATATATATATGTATATATTTATAATTGTATTGTATTTATTCATATATACCACATATACTATAAATGTTTTATAACATGTACATATGTTGGGACCTTTTTTAATTGTAAATTATAAATTAGTGATGGTTCATTATTGTTCAATTACTGTTAGTACTACAGAGTACTGTACAGTAGCCAAATAGGTAAAATGCAGGTTAAAATTTTTTTTCAGAAAAAACATTACTTAAACATATAAGCAGAAGAAAGAAAATTTGTTCTTCCAGGAAAAGTAGAATCTTGATATTCTCAGAAATACAACCAGTTATTGATGTCTTCTAAGACTTCCATGGGTATTTTCAGATGTGACGGGGCCGGTATTGGCCCCGTCACGGAATCACCTATTGATCCCCCGCCTAGATCAATACAGCACGGCCAATAGACGTGCCGGCTCATCCCGCCGGGGAATCAGGGGAGGGGGCATGGCTGCGTGGCTGAACGTGCGACTGCACAGCCCGACCCCCCCATGCTCCCTAGGCCAGCCATCCTCTGGGAGACGGGCAGGCGCCACGGCCAATGTGGCCGCAGCGCCTGCCCACCCCCCGGGGCATTGACCATGACCTGGAATCAGCGGCGGGCATGGCCGCTGATTCTGGTCCATGGTCAGGGGACAGACATTACGATCCCATGCTCAACCACAGTGAATTCCCTGTGGTTGAGCGTGGGAACGTCACATCTGTTGGCCCGAGCATGAGCTTCCCACCGGGTGTTCACCCCCGTGAATCATGGGTGGGAATCTCTTTGACCATGCAAACGGCGATGGTCTGGGCAGGACCGTTGTTTGCGTGGTCAAAGAGATTCCCGCCCATGATTCACGGGGTGAACATCTGGCGGGAATCTCTTGTCAGGCCAACAGACATTACGGTCCCTTGCTCACCATGTGGGCATTCACCGTGGTTGAGCGTGGGATCATAACGTCTGAAAATACCCCATGTCCTCTTGCTCTTCGGACTCTTGGAAGCCTTGCATGTTTAACTTATTTCCTTAAATATCTCATTTAGGATATTCGTTATGCTATGATTGTCTGCCTCTTGGACCATTCTGATTTCTGTAACTAAAAATGGATACAGAAAGAGTAATTAATAACAGGCATTCATAATGGCAACACATACCATACAACAACACTTAGCACTTCATCATTTCTCTGTAAAGTAGATTATTTCATACGGTCTGTAATGGGGGCATGTCATTTATTCTTTTTAAAAATAGTTTTCCTCTTTTATACAGCATAATATTACATAATGGATGTCATAACAATCATTGAAATCATGATAATGTCTTTTTAGGGTCCTTTCCGGTATTTCTAAAAGAGACCATGCAGAGCATGTAGTATTCATTCCATTACTGTCACTAAGGTAAATACCCAAAAGCAAAAGGGGGGGCGTGAGGGAGAGTGTTCCAGTACGGATACTTTTTGGGGTTGCAAATAGGAAAGCTATTTGGAGAAAACATCTCCTCCTCCTCTAGGCCTAGGAAATTGTCCATGGGGCCAGATATAATACATAGATGACAACACACTGAAATCCTCAGCCCAGTGTGCAGCAGCATTCAAAAAAACAAACAGAATGCTAGGAGTTATTCGCAAAGGGATAGAGAATAAAACTGAGGATGTCATAATGCCTCTATACAAATTGATGGTGAGACTGCACCTGGAATATTGTGTGCAGTTATGGTTGCCCCATCTCAAAAAAGACATAGCTGAACTAGAAAAAAAATAGAGAAGGGCAACGAGAATGATAAAGGGTATGGAACAGTTTCCGTACAAAAAGAGGCTTCACAAACTGGGTGTCTTCAGTTTATAGAAGAGAAGACTGAGAGGGGACATGATAGAAGTTTATAAAATCTTGAGTGGTATGGAACGAGTAGACAGGGAACAGTTATTTACCCTCTCAAATAGTACTAGAACTAGGGGACACTCCATGAAACTAGCTGCCGGCAGATTTAAAACAAATAAATGGAAGTACTTTTTCACTCAACACATAATTAACTTATGGAATTTGTTGTCAGAGGATGTTGTCAAGGCTAGTAGTATAGCTGGGTTTAAAATACGACTGAATACGTTCTTAGGGAATAGGTCCATTAATAGCTATTAACCAAGTAGCTTATGGGATGAACTTCTTACTGTCAGGAGCTGGGAGTGAACAATGGGGAATGGATTTCCCATTGTGATTGTTGGTTCTTCTCCCATGTGATCGAGATTGGCCACTGTCGGAGGACAGGATTCTGGGCTTGATGGACCATTGGTCTGACTCAGTATGGCACTACTTATGTTCTTAAATTCTTATACGGGCAATGGAAGGAAATATCAATAATGGATTTTGCTTTCTGATCATAAGGAAGAGGTTTACTTGCACTGACTCTAAAGACCTCTCCAATTAAATCAATTATAAGTATTTCTGAAATAAGAAACTAAGAGGAAGCTACCTTTGCAGGTGGTTTACAATTATACTTACCACCACTACATACATATGTCTGAGGTCATCTGCTACATAATCTCTCCATAAGCCACAAGGCTCTCCCCAGTTATCTGTATTCTTTGGATGGCTTCTTCTAGAACTGAAATTAATATAATAAAATAATAATAATTAATAATAGTTTTTATTTTACTCAACCAATTGGTTGTAACAAAATTAAACAAAGAACCATTTAAAATATTATACAAACATTTTACAAAGATTTACATCATATTCCCGTGGCAAAAATACATACCCACAAATTTTATAACATCTGCCGATCAATACATAAGGGTCAAAAACCAAACCGGAAGACCCTACAATTTGAATATCTCATTTAAATAGATCATTAACCAAGGGATTATACTATAAATAATATTCCATCCGAATAATCAGCCTAAAGCCTCTCTATGATAAGACCTATGCAGTCTCTAGCGGCTGCAATGCTTGCTTACACTGGCTGTTTTCAGATGTTACGAGATCACAGTGAACCACACTCAAACCCACAGCGGGGTCAAAGCGGCCCGAATGTCTGTTCAGCAGCTGCCAGATGTTCACCACAGTCAATACCCACCAGGGGTAAAAATCAACCATGCTTCCGGAACTCCAGCCCGGACCATCGCCGAAAGCATGGTCAATGCGATTCCCACCAGGAAACAATAAAAAGTAACATCTGAACGGCAACCACCAGCCGGAAGCAAACAAAATGATTCCCAGCTGGGGACAAAGCACACAGCATCGCTGCCAGGCAACCAGCAACAACACAGGCTGTGGAGGGAGATTTAAAGGGCACACAGTAGCAGGGAAACGTGGTGGGATGGAGCAAGGTGGAAGGAAGAGGAAAGCGGCGGGCGAGAGAGCAAGGGAGGAGGAGCAGGAGGAGGAGGAGGTGGTCGTGCTGCACATGGAGGAGGTGGAGGGACAGCAGCATCAGCATCAGCAGCAGCTGCAGCAGCCGGGACGGGCCATCCCGGGGACAACAACCAGGCCAGGGGAGGAGGCACCCCAGAAACGGGTAAGGGGACTGAAGGGGAGGCGACCCAGTGGCACAGGGGCACCCAGTGGGGAGGGCCAGCTGGCCGGCCAGCAGGAGAGGGGGGGGGCAGGAACAGCAAACAACCACCACCCCTATGTCCCACAGACACAGACATGGGCCCGGGAGCCCAAGACCCCGGAGTAGACAGGCGCAGCCCAGGCAGAGAAGGAGGAGGAGCAGGAGCAGGAGGAGTAACCGGAGGGAGCATGGGGGAGATGGCCCTACCACAGAGGGGGGCAATGGGGCTCAGGGAGTCCCAGGAGTTTATTCGCATCTGGGGAACCCTGGAGCATCAACTGGAGGTCGCGCTCAATCAGCACAACGAACACGTGTTCCAGGAGATCATGCGGGAAATGGAGGTGGCAGGGCATCACAGGACTGTGACACAGTGCCAGTCAAAGGCCAAGAAACTAGTGGTGGGACCCCGGGCCCATTACCGGCTACCGGATTTACCGGTTACCGGTTCTGCGAAAACCGGAGTCCCGGATTAAATCCGGTATGCCGGTACCGGATTTATTTCATTGATTTCAATGGGGCGCTGTGTCCCCATTGAAACCAATGAAATAAATTAATTCCCTCCCCCTCCCCCTCCCAGGCTGCGCGGGTGGAAGGGGGGACACCCCCCACCCACCCTGCCCAGCCTGGATTTTTGTTTTAAAAAAGAGTAAAGAAAAGACCCAGAGGCGAGGCGAGGCGAGCCCACCCCCCAGCACCAGCGGCCGCGGCG
>QEPC01011255.1:912812-926574 GCA_003113815.1 Sphenodon punctatus | reverse complement strand
ACTCTCACTGCGATTGGGGATCAAGAGGGAGAAACAAGCTACAAACACACCTATTTATACTTAATGATGAAGGCGGGACATGTGTCTCTGGGAAAGCCCTAGCCAATGAAATTGGGCATGTGGGTGTCATCAACAGGGTCCGAGGGTTGATCATGCCACCGGGTCTCGTGATACCTTGTATTCTGGGTGGTGGAAACATGATACAATGATCAGATAACCACAAAGATTCCGCGATCGATGAAAAGGGGAGTTGGTGCCATTTCTTATTGGAATCCACAAAAGTTCCACTTCCGTTCACCAGTTCAAATGCCGTGGCACCATTTGCGGCAAACCGCAGCCACAGCCGTTGGAGAGCTGTCTCTGCCGAACTGTGCCGCGATGTGTGGAATAGGGGTTTCCGTCGGTAACAGCTGCTGCAGTGGTATGCCGCTACAGCCCTACTTACGGGCAGCAGACCGGCCTCTTCTGCTTCCCTTCTCCATTTCTGCTGCTGCTGCACCACTAACAGTGCTGATGGGAGTGGCAGAACATAGTGGCCACACAGCTCTCGGAGGGATGTGTGGCCAGTCCTGTCCAAAGTGGCCAAGGGTCTGTTGTCCTGCTCACCAACAACTGTGCCCAGTGAGCAGGTGTTCTCTATGGTGGGGGACATTTGCTCGCCACACCACCTGAGACTGGGGGTCAAGTTGGTGGAGCAGTTGCTTTTCATCAAGGGGTCTGGCTGGTGCTGCTGCTGCTGCCACCATGGGTTCTGCTACCCAGAAATCCAATGTCCGCTGCTGCTGCCAATGCCACCTCAGCTGTCTGTGCCACGGGTTCTGTGCCTGGGCTATCCAATGTCCACTGCTGCTGCCTCTGCTGTGCCACGAGTACTGTGCCCCGGAAATGAAGAGTTTATGCTGGATGTGAAGGAAGAGAGGGATGAGTGGAGGGAGCACAGGAGGGTTGAACAGGATCAAATGATTGTCAGCAAGGGTCAAGGTTAGAGTGGGGAAGTCCAGTAAGAAGTAGGCAGTGCTGGCTGGTGGATTTTTAGGCTGGGGTGGGGAGCAGTAGGTGGAGCCATACATTTTTTTATTTTTTATTTTTATTTCAATAGATTTCTACCCCGCCCCTCCTGCAAAAGCAGCCCGGGCTTTGACACTTTGAAGTTGTCAAAGTGGGACAACCCAAATCAAACAAACCGTAACCCCACAGCAAAGCCTTTTTAAAACAAAAAATAAAAACACTCACCCACAGCAAAGCTTTAAACAAAACCACACACACAAGCAAGAAAGTTTAAATTAAATTAAAAAATCAACACCCACCCAGGCACAGCAAAGCTTTAAAAAACACACACACACATGAAAAATGGGGAGGGAGAAGGGGAGGGCAGGAGGGGGAAAGACGGGGAGGGGGAAGGGAAACGTGAGAAACAGAAGGGAGAGATGGAGAAGAAATAGAGAGAGATGGGGGAGGCAGGGAGAGAGGGGTAAGAAATAGAGGGGGGGATGGGGAAAGCAGAGAGAGAGCAAAACGAGGGGATAAGTCAGGGAGAGGGAAGAAAGTCAGGGAAGATATTAAGTTTGAATTGATGGCGAAACATCCAAGTGGAGATCTTGGAGAAACAGCTGGTGCTATGAGACTGGATGGTGGGGGTTGAGAGGTAGAGTTTAGTGTCATCTGCATAGAGGTGACACTGGAAGCTATGAGATACAATGGGTGCCTACAGACTCCTGCTCTGATCCACCCCCAGGTGGCCTGTCCATGCAACGGTGGGCCACCCTTGGGTGAGGCAGAGGAGGAGCAGAGCAGGTACTGCCTACTCTAGGCCAGCTCTGCTCACGGTGCTCCAGAACATTCCAGAGCATGGCAAGAGGAGCAGGCTACCCAAATCCAGAGCACCAGCTGGGGGCAGAGCAGAGGTCTGCAAGACAGCCGGCCACTACAGCTACACTCCCAGCCACAGGTTGCCCCAGAAATGGCCGTAGAGCTGCAGGCAGCAGCCTAGAGTGGATGTCGATCTGCCGACAGCTCTATGGCAAATGAGAGGGGGCATGACGGCAGACTGCATTTCAACCTGTTGCCGCCAGAGCCTGGAAGCCCTCCCCCCTTCCAAAAAGTAGACTCTGTGGTGGCCATCCCGGGGTCTGTCTAGAAGCACCCACTGAGTTGGCCCAGGGACAGAGTGTAAAGCGAAAAGAGAAGAGGGTGGGGGAACTGAGAGGAAAAAGGAGGTGAAGGAAGTACCAGCTAGAGGGGCACTGGTAGAGTGATCAGAGAGATAGAAAGATGTTTTTATTGCTCTGTTGTTTTATATTATTGTATTTTGTACCTATTGAAAACCCCCTCGAGTCGCTGTTAGCAAGAGGGTCAGGGTAAAAATGAAAATAATAAATAAATAAGAGATGAGGAAGTTAAGAGAATCAAGGAGGAAGGTTTGGTTGGCATCATCAAAGGCGACAGAGAAATCAAGCAGGATGTGGATAGAAAAATAGAGGCCATTAGGCTTGGCTATGAGGTTACTGTATACGTGAATAAGTACTAGGGATGGGCAATTCATTTAATGGTGAAGTTCCATTCATTTTAGTAACTAACTAATGTTCTGATAATGAATAAATTAGTAAATTACGAATGTTTCTTTTTATTCATTTTTGTTTGGGGTTTTTTTGGTTTAATTTAATAAAAAATATAAATATTTTTAAAAATCACTGTACATGCACGAAATGTTCACCAGGGTATCCATCTCTTTTTGTAATTGCCTCCAGCTGGTCCATACCCGCTCCTCCCAATCTAATCCTTAGTGTTGTGGGGGGGAAATCCATCACCCTCCCTCCTCAACATTGCAAGTCCGATCCCTGGGCTTGCAGTGCATATGGGCTTGCAGTGCATAACACTTCTGCTCCCTACCTAGATCATCAGGGAGGAGTGCTGTGCTCCACCTGTACTGCAGGCCCCAAGCTAGGACCTGCAATGAGGACAGGGAGAGGATGCTCCTGCTTCAACCCAGATGACTGGTGGGAAGCAGGAGTCTCAGGATCCCAGACCTAGCCTTCTGGGGCAGCTATGAGGGTTCCAGCTCCCCACAAGACCCATTGAGAGAAATTTAGTGCCTTCATGCATCCTTATAGCTAGGATACCCCAGGTTCTATCAGTACCATCACAAATTTTTAAGTCATTTTCTGGAGACCATACTGGTACTTTATTTACATTTGTGTTACTTGCAACTATTATTTTACTCATTCTATTTTAATGTACATTAGGAAAGAAAACTACTGACTTTTTTTGGAGGCCACTGTGTTTGGGGTCCAGTACCATTCTACTCTCACTCCCCTTTGCCAGGCTTGACTTCTCCTCACCTATACTCCACTCACCTTCAGTCCTTTACTCCAGCCTGTGCTCAAGACCTTATCCCGGGCAGGCCTCGTTGGACTCACCCCTGCTTCTGGTCCCCTGACTCTGTTTTGCTTCTGGATTGTCTCTCTAGCATGCCTTACCAAATTGTCTACTGGCTCTGACCTGCTTCCTGCCATTTCCTCCTGGTTTAACCTTTTGGCTTGGTTTTTTGGTACTGGACTATGATCCAGTTTGTGCTCTGACTGCCTCTTACAGGATGTCTTGCAGTGCTAAAGGGCTGGAAGACCCCCTTTCCTATAGCAATCCTGGCCTGAGCACAAAGAGTCTGGGCAAATTCAAAGCATATTGACTGTACCCTGCCTGCGAGTTCTGAGTACAGGCCTGTCTCTTGCAGAACACAGTGATGTCACGGTGCTCCACAAGTTGTGGGACATATCAGAAAGAGGAGCGATGATGTCATGCCATGTTGCTGCAGCACCCCTTTCACCTTCTAATGGAGCCCTGCTCTTTGCAGAGTGTCATGGGGCACAATACTCTGCTAGGAGCAAATCCTGACCAGTCTGCAATCCATTCCAGCCTGAACCAGAACAGGTTGGATGAAAGTTACAATTTATCCAGCCCTGACCCGACATTTGCAGCTGTGTCTCATTGGGCATGAAGCAAGCTGCAGACGTCTAGGATGAGGAGAACGGCTGCTTTGCTATGATGGAGTTAAATATGTATGAACCAGACATGTAAAATCCACTGTCGAAGCTATGGGAAGGCAGTGTAATCATCTCATTACCAGAACAATCTCATTTGGCACACAGGTAAGAAGTCAGTCAACTGCAGCGAAGGTCTAGTGAAGAGGAAGTAGAGGAAAAGAGCAAGCGAAAGCAGCAGGAGGAGCAGAGTGGAGAGCACTCCAGCAATCAAGATACAATTATTTTAGTTAGTGTCTGAAATGCATCAAGTTCTTCCACCAATTGTAATTCTCTCTCCACTTCGGAGGAGCAAAGGTAACAAATGGTAGTTAAGGATTGTTCGGATCTGGCTCATGGTGACTGAACAGAACATCTTCAGGCTGCCAGGAAGGAATATATTTGATTCTTTTTTCATATGGGTCATTTGAAAAGTGCTTTAAGTCTTTGTTTACTTGAAGGTGAAAGTGAATACAGTGGGACAGCTGGAATCTTGGATGACTCACCAGGTAATGAACAGAGAGACAAAGTGGTTCGAATGATATCTTTTATTGGACCAAGTCTTGTTGGTGGAAATAAGCAAGCTTTGGGGCCACACAGGGCCCTTCCTCAGGCATGTAGCATAGCCAGTAGAAATATATATAAAATGAGCAAATGTAGGACAGGTATATATGAGGGGGCGTGGAATAGTTGGGAGTGGATAGGACACGGTAGCAAGTGGGGAGGGGGATAAAGAGAGAGAGGGAGATGTGCCAGGGAATGAACTGAAGACCTTTTTCTCGAGTTCAAACTGCAGAGCAGTGGTTTCTAAAACATTTTCCTGTGTGACTCTACTTTAAGACTTGAATATAGTCCCATGACTATAGGGACATAGCTAGGTGGGAATAGGCCCTGGAATGTGGGGGCACTCGACTGCAGTGTGCATATGTATTCTACATGTATGTGAGCCCCACAGTTTTCAAAAAAAGAACAGAGTCCAGTGGCACTTTAAAGACTAACAAATATTTATTAGTGCATGAGCTCATGCACTAATAAATATTTGTTAGTCTTTAAAGTGCCACTGGACTCTCTGTTCTTGTTATAACTAATGACGAACATGGCTACATTTCTAGTGGTTTCAAAAAAGGATACATTCTTAGAGGCTAGATCAATAAAAGGCTATTAGACAAGCTGGCCAGGGGGTGAGATCTCTGACTGTGGAGGGCTGAGAGTGAATAGCTGGAAATGAATCACTCCATTATGTGCACTTCTCTAAAGCAACTGAAGCTGACCACTGTTGGGAAAAGGATGCTGGGCTAGATGGACCATTGGTCTAACCCAGGATGACACTTCTTATGTTCTTAAGTATAAAGTAAGATATACTTTAAAATTTGGGTATATCAAATATCCATGACCCAAAATCTGGGAAACTGCTGCTGGAGAGGCTCATACTTTTCACTAAAGAACCAGGTTGCCTAAAGAAGTCATAGTGGACTCATATCTGACACATAGTGACCAGTGGGTTATAACAGCATTTAGTGGAAGTGGACAAAATAACTGCCAGTTGGTTAATTTTCTAAAGACTGTATATTCCCAATTCAAATGAGGGAAAGCAACTAATAAAGAGACAGAAGTTTAATTGTGATGTTATGCAGTGTCCTTGAACCCTCCAGAACTGATCGAGGGATCATGTTGGGAAAATACAGCTGCTGAGACAGCAATTCTAGCATCAATGTATTTTGATAAGAGATGCGTGCCAGATGGAGCTGGAAGTCACACCTGAACAGATGTGTTGAGTGCCAACTCAGTGGCTAAACTGTTTGATCAAACATTTTGGTCACTTAGAACTGTGGAGAGCAAACAATTTTCAGTTACAGTCGCAGGATGTAGAAAAACACCAGAGACAATCTAGTGTAAAGAACAACCCAGGCTCAAAGCCAAAATCAAATCAACAAGCATCTCTTGCTTATGCGCTATCTTTGTGCTTTCCACATGCTTTTTGCATGGGTGTGCATCTTGAATGCAGCTGAAAGGTACCTATAAGGATGCAATGGGTTAGCTGCTTATAAAGCACAGAAGCATTCCAGGCAGAAATTTGGTTTTGTATTGAACCAGCTCTGCAGGGTTTCATAGACGTGTAGAATGTAAGTGACTAGTGGACATAGGAGTATTCTTGCAGAAAATGACAAGAGGTTGCTGGTCAAGTCCTTGATTTTACACCTCATCTGAAAACAACAACTAAAAGAACAGAGGATCCCATAAGCCCAGGTTGTGCCATGAATCCATTAGCACAGAAGGGAGAGTGTCACATTCTTTAATCGCTTCCTGAAGCTTCCTGGAGGTGTCCTACCAAAGATATGACCTGGCAAAGCCCATGAGTGAGATCTGAAGAAAACAGCTGTAATTGTAGGGCTTCAGCTGGCTCTCTCTGTTTCAGGGATTCAGCAATGATAGAAAACAAAAATTTACCCATATCTTATACTAGTATGTTAACTAGGTAGCATTCGATTTTTATCCTGTTCTTCCCCAAAGGTTCAGGGAGGCTAACAATGAACAACATCATAAAAACATACATATAAAATAGACAAAATATAACTCATAAACCACATATAAAATATCAAATCCTAACCCTGCCTGCTAAATGACTGACCAAATAAATAGGTCTTGCATTACCTTCAGAAGATGCTCAGGTGACAGCTTGGGGAACGCCAACAGAAAAAAGTTCCAGAGCTGTGGAACAGCCACTGAGAACACTTCTCTGCATGCTGGTGTAATTATGGAAATTACAAGAAAGCACTCTCAGCTAATCTTAAAGGGTGCAAGAGGATATAAGGGGGGAGGTCATCCTTTAGATATGTAGGGCCTATGGCACTTAGGGCATTATAGGTAAGGCGGCCATACCTCCCCTTTAAAACAGACCATTTATGAAAAATACATGGCGCAGGGCTGCACTGGAACCAATGCAGCCCTGCACCATGTATTTTTCATGTGTCCTCTTTTAAAAGGGAGGTATGGCCACCCTAATTATAGGTCAAAACAGCACTGTCAATTGTGCCTGGAACACGACTGAAGACTCTGAAGCACTAGTGTAATATGCTCCTATCAATCCACCCCCATCAGGAGGCATGTTGCCACATTCTGCACAGCTGCAGTCCTCAACAGTCTTCAAAGGCAACCCCACATAGAGAGCATTGCAGCAGTCTAGTCTCAAGGTAGTGAAGGCAAAGGTGACTGTGGCCCGTTCTGTCACCTGATCCTGAAAGAGTTGCAGCCTTCTCATCAGGTGGAGTAGACAAAAGGCATTCCTGGCTACAGCTGCGACCTGATGTTCCAGATGCAGAACAGGATCCAGAAGCATCCCAAGGCTGCAAACCTGAGTAACCAGGGAGGATGTGAACTATCAGTTATGAGTATCCCAATCCCCTTCAGGTCACAGGGCCAGCCAACCATTATCACTTCAATCTTGTCTGGATTCAGCTTTGATTGGCGTACCTGCATCCAGTCCCCAGGCACTGAGTAAGCACTGAGACTGCAGGACTTAGGTTGAATGAAAAAGATAAATAGATCTGCATGTTGTCAGCATATTGATGGCAGCAGAGATATTTCTTAGGAGGCTTTGTGGAGTATTCCCCACAGTGAAATAGGAACTAGACTAGATTTTATTTATTTAAATTTTTATCCCACCCTTCCCTCAAAAAACTCAGGGCGGCTTACAAAATAAAAAACATAAACATAACATATATAAACATATTAAAAGATAAAAGATAAAAACATTAAAATACAAAGAACGCCCCAAACCCCCCAGAACCCTCCTCATACCTCTACCCCAAACCCACTCATCAAGCACCCATCCCCTATCTCCCTCCCCCCACCAAATACTTTTGAAGCATCGGGAGAGAGGAGTTCCACAGGGGCAGTGACTAAGAATGCCCTCCTGTACACTCACGTGAAGAGTAGCAAATGGAACATACAAGAGGGTCATTACCTTCTGAAGGCTCAGATCCCAGCCCTCCTATAACCTCGTCAGGGCGGTGGTCTGCCCTGGGATATTAATGGATGCAATTGGTTTCCAGAACTCTCTTTGAGATATTATTTATTTATTTATTTATGTTGTTAAATTTCTTAACCACCCCTTCCTGCTACAGTAGCGGCAACATATTTAAAAACATATAAAATATAATCTTTCAATAAATAACAAAGTTAAAAACAAGCAAAAATCAGTAATAAATACCCCTAGGCGGATCCAACAACCCCTCCTGCTCCCAACCCCTCCACCCATCACCCGTCTCCCTTGTCAAAAGCATGGTGGAACAGCCAGGTCTTACACTGTCTTTGGAAAGAGGGGAGGTCTGGGGCCAGATGGACTTCCATCGGGAGGGAGTTCCACAACTGCAGTGGAACCACCAAGAACACCCCCCTCATCATTGCCACCCAAGATACCCAGGGGATTCCAAGTGCTTGTGGCCTTGGTTGATGATCTGTGCCTGGAGAGCCTGGAGACTGAAAGGGGAATTCCACCCTGTTGATATGCCTACTGACCTTGACAGCTACTCTGTTGATGACCTGGTCGCCTTGTGGAATGACATCTTGACCATGGCCATCGACACGGTTACACCCAGGTGTCTGCTCCCATCACTTTGAAAGAACAGACACTCTTGGTGTACAGAGGAACTGAGACAACCAATGCAGGAAGGTAAGCAGTTAGAGTGCAGGTGGTGCTCAACTTGCACTGAAGCCGACTGATTGTGGCACAAATTATATTTGAAGGACTATGCCGTGGCTGTGATGGCAGCAAAGAGAGGGTTTTTTCTCTGCCATCATATCATCTGCAAAGTCTCATCTGGCAGAGATATTCCAGGTGGCGAGAGGCCTGGTTGATATGACCTGTCTCCACCAGGAAATGGAGTGACTGCAGGATCAAAGTTTGGGGTTATGGAAGCTCAGTCTTGTCCTGTATATTTTGAATGGTTTCAATTGATCTCACCCGCCAATGCAGGGGAGGTGCTTGGACTGCTGAGGGGAACCAGTTGTGAATTAGATCCTTGTCCAGCCAGCCAGATCCTTGCCCATCCAGCCAGGAGATGCTGGACTGTTGCTGGCTGGGGTGGTCAACACCTCTGTTTGGGAGGGTAGGGTGTTGGATGTTCTTAAAACTGTGGTTGTCCGACCCCTGCTTAAGAAACCATCTATGGTCATTGACACCCTGGGCAGATACCAGCCTGTCTCTAACCATTTCTTTTTTGGAAAGGTTATTGCATGGGTGGTTGCCTTACATCTGCAGGCTCATCTCAATACCATTGGATTCCTGGACCTGTTTTAATCAGGCTTTTGTCCTGGGTATGGCACAGAGACTGTGCTTGTGGCCCTGGTTGATGACCTGTGCCTGGAAATTGAAAGGGAAATTCCACCCTGTTGATCTTGTTAGATCTTTCTGTGACCTTTGATACAGTTTGTCGTGTTGCGTGTCTCTTTTTTACAAAACGAAAGAGAGCTATGTTTCCCAGCAGATCTGGTCTAACTGGATTGGGCCACTCTTTTCCAAGTTTTATAAAATGAGTTTCCACTTTACTTTGATGTCAAGCTAGCAAAGCAAGTATTGTAAAATGACAGTGTATTTATAAATAAATGGAACATGAGACTCAGAATGTATAACAAAATAGGCATAGTTTACTTAAATTTAAATAGAAAATATCAGTAGCTTACATAAAATGGTATTGATAGCCAATCAAAGTTACATGATCTAAAAAACATTTCTATTTTAAGAAAATAGCTTCTAAAAGCTTAACATATGTTCAATTCATTGGCTCAAAGATATCAAGAATAATATATTACATTCTTCCCAGTTCTTCCCTTTTTCTGCCATGATGGTGAGAGAGAAACCCCAACATAGTGTAGGATTTCAGTCTGAAAAAGCAAAGCTAGTGTCTGTCTCCTTTCTTAAAGCAAAGTTTTCCAGAAGCTGACACTCCTGAGCAGTGATGCTGATGACATCAGTTAGCATGGAAATACACATGATTCTAATTGGCTCTCTTTATTCTGAGCAAGTAAAGAGACTAAACAGAGAGTCATATTTCCTTCAAAGTTTGAACAAAACCTCATATTTCCATCAAAATTGATTGTCAGATTACAGAGAGACCTGACCACAGCTTCAAGGTTTTTTAACCAATTAGTGGACACAGGTGTGCTAGCTAGGAAAAACTAACTTAAAACTTCTCACTTTGGAGATGTTCATGTCTGGTACCATTTGTCATTTAGACATATAGACTGATAAGGCCCGTGGTCTGGCCTCCAAATTTAGCCATTTTTTTCTGTTTCCTTGGATACAGTGAAAAGTTCACTGAAAAGTTTAAAAAAAGTTCATTGGAACACAGCTGAGGAGGCCTCAGCCTGAACCAAGGTACATATAGAAACTGATTTTAAAAATCAATGCAGTAAAACACAAGTTCAATACATTGAAACAGAAAGTTAATATATTGAAACTCAAAATCAATACATTAGGAACACAGATGGTCAAAAAATATATGCTTATAATAGGAAATACATGACAAGTTGATCATGAGGTGTTGTTGACATGACTGTGGGAAATGGTGGGGGTGGGACTACTCTTGAGGGGTTCCACTCCTTTTTGTCAGGAAGGTCCCAGAGAGTGGTGATGGGCAATTGCTCGCTGTCCTCTCACGACCTCCCCTGTGGAGTCCCACAGGGTTCTATTCTGTCTCCCCTCTTGTTTAATGTGTATAGGAGGCCACTGGATTAGGTCAATTGGAGGTCTGTGTACAAGTGCCATCAATATGCTGATGACACCCAGCTCTACCTCTCTTTTTCATCAGACCCAGGCCCTGCAGTCTTGGTACTTACCCGATGCCTGGCTGCTGTCAGGGACTGGGTGAGGAAGAGTCAATTGAAGATGAATCCAGACAAGACAGGTGTTGAGATTGGCTGGCCTTGTAACCTGGAACAGATTGAGACTCCTGTTATTGATTGAGTCCAGTCCCCTCTGGTCAATCAGGTTCACAGCCTTGGAGTGCTTCTGGAGTCTGGACCCCTTGCTGCACCTGGATTATCAGGTTGCGGTGGTGGCCAGGAGCACTTTTCACCGACTTCATCTGGTGAGGAAGCTGCAGCCTTTTCTTTCTGATTTGGATCTGGCCACTGTCGTCCACGGTTTCATCTCTTCGAGGCCAGATTACTACAACACGTTTTATATGGAGCTGCCCCTGATGATTGTTCAGAAGCTGCAGCTGGTGCTTCAAAGTTTGTACTGGCTGCCTATAGTCTTCCACGCAATTCAAGGTGCTGGTGCTCCATATATCTGAAGGACTGCCTGTCCTACCATGTTGCATTGTGACCCATGCAGTCAGACAGGAGTGCTCTCTTGTAGGTTCCATTTGTTAGTCTTGTGCGTAGGATGCGGGTGCACAGCAGGGTGTTCTTGGTCACTTCCCCGGTGCTGTGGAACTCCCTTTGGACAGGGATTTGTCTGAGCCCAGACCTAAGCATATTCCAGATGCAGTGCAAAATGTTTTGGTTTGGAGAGGGGAGAGGGATAGGGGCTGGTTGTGAGGTTTTGGGTGGGATTGAGAATTGTGGGAAAGGGTTTCAGACATGAAGGTGGAGCAGGGTGGGGTGGGACTGGAGAGGGGTGAGGGGAAAGATTGTTGGGGAGGTTGGGGGTTTTCTGCTGTTTTATTTTTTATATATGTTTGTAAGCTGCTCTGAGCCATTTAGGAAAGGAGGGGTAAAAGAGAGAGAGGGAGGGACAGACAGACAGACAGATAATGTAGCCAGTAAACTCCTTCAGGGACACACAGAATGTCTGTCCCAATGGAAAGTTAGCTTGCAGAGATCAACATATTTTACAGGTTTCAGGGGAAGATCTTGGCTCACATGCAAACCCACATGAAAGCAGACATAATATCCCTCCCTGGCTACTGCCACTACCAAAATCCCCAAAGAGGGTGGAGGGAAACAGCATTTATATTCAACCCTACCCCACCTTCCCTTACTATCAGTCAGCTCCAATGGCCTGGGATGATGATGATTGATGATATATATGTTATTTATTATTATTTTATTAGTATAAATATATTACAATAAATATATTTATTATTGTGTATTGTTTACTAATTATTTTATTATTAATTTATTATTAATTATTATTATTATTATTTATATAGCTCCAGCAATGTACCTGGTATTGTACAGTCAGTAGTTACAGACAGGTCCCTACTTCCCCTTTTCAAGGTTGCCATAGTGTGCATTTTCCCAGTTAAGCCTAAGAACTACCCTGCAGCCCCCGCAAACTTCACCTACACGAGGTGCAGTGAAAGGCTGCAGGCACTCAGGCGTGCAAGTGCCCCACTGGCACAGAAAGCTGCATGGGGCAACGGCACGCCCCATCCAATGCGACCCACTGAGCCCACACACCCCACAGCCTGGGGGATGGAGCAGGAGCCATGCCTGCTTCATCCCCCCGGCTGCGGGGTGTGTGGGCTCAGGGGGTCACATTGGATGGGACATGCTGCTGCCCTGTGCTGCTATCTGTGCACGCGGGGCACATGCATATTTGAGCATCGTCAGTTAGATCTCCACTGCACCTGCCGCCAGCATAAGCCGGCAGCAGGATTGCACCCATAATGTAAAGCAGGTTTAAAGCTACGTAAAAACATAAGAACTACCATATTGGCTCAGACCAATGGTCTGCTGAAGACCAATGGTCTTCAGCAGTTACCAGCACTGGATTCTTCCGGGGACATGTACTACAGAGGTGAATCATTCCCTGTCATTCACTCCCAGTTTCCAGTAGCAAAAGGCTTCAACCCCCACCATGTTGCTAAAAGCGACTGAAGGTGTCCTCCATGTACTGCCCAATCTTTTTTGAATCCAGTTATACAACTGGTTTTCATGACCATCTATAACAATGAGTTCCACACTAATTGTGCCTTGTGTACTAATAAGTACTTTCTTCTGTTTTAACTCTCTGCTGCTTATTCCTTTTGTTAGAGTTTTCCCTCAATCTGGTAATTATGAGAAAGGGTAAATAACAGCTCCCCAATATCTTTCTCACAGCATTCATGATTTTATAAACCTCTATCACCAGAAGTGCCCAAACCTTTGCCTGTGGCACCCTATTCTGAGACTTAACCCAATCGAAGGGGGTCAAAGGAGGAATCTGAAGAGAGGAAATCAAGACTGCGCATGTAGACAGTCAGCTCCAGGAGCTTGGAAGTAAAGGGTAGGAATAAAATGGAAGGGTCGGAGGGGTCAAGAGTGGCCTTCTTGAGGATAGGGGAGATGGTGGCATGTTTGAAGGCCAGTGGAAATGACCCAGTAGTAAGGGAGAGATTGATGATGTGCAGCAGAAACGGGGGCAATTGCTGTTAGGAGGCGAGAGGGGAAGGGGTCAAGGGGTTGGATGAAGAGAGGAGGGAGGTGACCTCATCAAGGGATGCTAGGGAGAAGGAGAAGAGTGACAGGAGGGGGAATAGCAGGGAAGGAAATGGGGAGGGAGAGGATTGAGAAGCATAGCAAAGTGAAGTTTATCAATCTTGTTGAAAAAGGAGCAAAGATCCTGTGCAGAGAGAGAGGAAGACAGGGGAGGACAGGAAGCAGGGGCAGATTGGGAAATCAAAGTAGCCCGAGAAAATATAGTCTTAGTGGCCCTGTGCCGGTGGCAAAGCCGCCGGCGGGCCGGAAATGGGCCAAGATTTGGGGCCTAGCACAGCTGAGTCCCCAGACTCAGATCCTCAGCAGCCTGGCAGGGGTGA
>QEPC01011255.1:896363-912712 GCA_003113815.1 Sphenodon punctatus | reverse complement strand
CCCCCCAGCAGGCCCTACCTGCTGCCCCTGAGACTCCGTCCTCCCCTGCCTTGTGGAGCTCGAGACCATCACGTGATCCCTACAGTGAGCGTGCACAACGCAGTTGACTTGAGAGAATGTTGGGAGCCATCTCGAAGAACCTTCTCTACAAGGTAGCAACCTTCTGATCAGCACATGGGGAGGGGAGGAGGAGCTGTGTTTGTAAACACAGCCTTATCTCCGAGCCAGATCGAGTCCCTGCTGCTGATGCAGCTGCTGCTTTGCTCCTAGGAGGGAGAGGCACTCAGGCAGGTGAGGCCTCCCCCCACCCGGCCCCACAGGGGTCGGGACCAACAATTTTTTAAAAAATAATTAATTTATTTTTTTTTAAATACAGTGGGACCGGCCCTCCAGCCCAGCCCACCAGGAATCCTCCCGGTGGGTTCAATGGCCAATCCACCCCTGACAGGAAGGTCTCAGAAGGGAAGCAAATGTTGAGAAGAGACGCTGGGCATTGCGGGAGTGAGATTTGATTAATATGGAGAAATAGTGGTCTTTGGCCAGGGAATGTGCATTGCTAAATTCAGAAAGAGCAAACTTTAAAGTGGAGGAAGTCAGCAAACTCACAAGACTTCTGCCAGAGGCACTCAGCAGCTCCCAAGCCAGATGGATGGTGGTGAATGATAGGGGTGAGCCAAGGATGCGGGTTCATGGTATGGAAGGGATGGCACAAGAGGGGAGCAAAGGAGTCAAGGGTGGAGGAAAGGGATGAGTTGGAGGCAGAGATATCAAAGGGTTAACAGATCACATTCTGTGTGGCTGGCCCATCCAGTCCTGCCGTGAGGCAGGTTCTGAGGATTGGTCCTGGAGGTGCATATGCCTCCAACTTGCCTAAAAGCTGATTGGAGGAGGTGGGTCACACACACTCCTGCCACACATCCAACAGCTGGTCGGGGCCCTGGAAGAGCATCCATGCTCCTCCCACCCACCTAACAGTTGATCATGGGAGAAGCATCTGCGTGTGCTCCTCCCACCTACCCAACAGCTTATCAGAGCCCTGGAGGAGTGTGCACACTCCTCCCACCTGCCTAACAGCTAGGCCCTTTTCACACAGACACTCTAACACTGATAAAATGGGTGTTACATTTTATTATACATGTTGCAGGGCACCCATAGAGCACACCTGCAGCCCTGCAACATGTGTAATAAAATGTAACACCCATTTTATCAGTATTAGAGTGTCTGTGTGAAAAGGGCCCTATTCAGGGGGAGGGCGGTCCATACACGCTCCTCCCAGCCTGTGTTCACTCCTCCCACCTACCCACCAGCTGAAACAGCTGATCGGGGGAGGGGAGGCCCTGGAAGAGTGCACAGGCTCCTCTCCCCCAATCAGCTGGTGGGTGGGTGGAAGGAGATTGTGCGCTCCTCCAGGCCCCTTTCCCCCAATCTGCTGATGGGTGGGTGAGAGGAACATGTGGGGGGGTCCCCTCCCCCAATAAGCTGTTGGCCCACTGGTGGGAACAGCGGGCATGCACTCCTCTGCCCCCCCATCAGCTGCGCCCTGGGCCGGGCAGGGTATGGGGCTTATCCCATCTCATGAGGCTGTACTCCTTGTCTCTTGCTATGTTCATCTCTCCCTTGACTTCCCTCCCTTGTCTTTCTTAGACTGTATGTCCCTTGGGGTAGGGGCCTCTCTATAACTATTAATTGTACAGCGCTAGGTACATTGCTGGTGCTATATAAATAATTAATAATAATGATGATGATGTACTGACAAACCTCAATATATCTTGAGTCAGAAAGAGATTAGGCAGATTGCTGATATGCGGAGGTGGGAAGATGACAGAATGCCAGCCTTTCATCGTCAAAGCTTGATATTAATGGATTACAAACAAACTTGTTCACTCTTACTAATTGATTTTGGCAAGAGTGTTGTGTATCTGGTACTGTTAGAAATATGATTACATTGTGGCAATTTTTAGAAAGAAGCACAGGAAGGTCAAGGAGCAAGGTTAAAAATACGCAGCATTGTCTTGTAGCCAGAAGAGCTTCATTCCTCCATTTAATGATATTTAACAGATGTCTTCCCTGCCCGCCTACTAAAGCACCCAGGGTACCATCCAACCATTATATGTTTAGAAACATTGTTTTTAAATAGCTCATTCAGAAAAGAGCAATAGATTTATAGATTGCTTCCTTTTTATTATCCTATTATTTTCTTAATGCTGTAAAATGTGAATTCACCAACACTCTGTATATAGACGAACTCAAAAAGTTTTGCGCAGACAACAGAATATGGCTGGGGGAGTGTCAGGGACCTGGCGGATATATCCTAAGTCAGGAGCCAGTGGGTAAGAGCTGTATCAAGGTAGGTGAATACACCGCATCGGGAGCCAGGGAGCAAAAATCAAATTGGAGAATCAGGACAAAGGTGGGATCAGGGGGCAAGGATCACAGCATGACTGGGAGCCAATTACCAAGACAGGAGCAGGGAACCAAATGCGCACAACAGGGTCCGGGTCTAGCTGACAGGCTGGGTGGTTATCACACTGAATGGACAACTTTCTGATTCCTGTTGGAGCCCTATATGGCCAAAGGCAGCCAATGAGAAGTCAGGGAGGAAGAGCCTATGAGAGTCAACTAGGAAGCAATAGGTTTCTCAGGGGTAGGGCCAGGCACCAGGGCCTAAGCAGCCAAGTGATCAAGGCACCTATCTGAACTTCTGAGGCCCCAGGTTTAAGCTCTGCTCCACCACTGTATTATTAAAGGGAGGGAAAGAACCACAGAAACTCTATTAGGAGTTTGTGATTGTACTGTCAGTGCTGATCTATCAACCGTGTGTAGGGTGTTCTTTGAACAATTTGTCCTTACTATGATCCACAAAGAGCTAGCACACAGACCAGCTTTGCCACTCATGCAGATGGAATTACATAACAGCCCCCACTAAAACTGGAAGCACAGCAGTTCCCAGCTTGGTGGGCCTGCCATAGCCTCTATGCCTCTGAACAAATGTGATCCTAACTGTGTGTATGGTGAACAGTAAGATGCCAATGATATTTTGGCAAGTGAGCCAACATTCATGTTTCTGAAAATTGTGAAGGGTGGCATAATCACCTGAGTCATATTTTACAAATGAAGTTCTCAGTTTTCACTCTGGATAATGGAAGTTTTCACACCATTCCACTTCCATCTCTATTAAACATGCATGTGGATCATTAAATTTCCCAAAAAGCATCTGTGATAATGGCTTGCCTTTTGGATTATTCCTAAATGCATGTGGAAAAATTTCTTGGCTCATAGACTGTCTGAAAGAGATTTTGTGTGAAGTCAATATATTGCAGTGTTCGTCAGTCAAGTTCAATAATTTTTACACTAAGGGCCAATCACTACAGCAGAATGTTTCACTGAGTTTCTTTGATAGAACTAAATGTGTGTATCTACATCTGTCTTTTTTCTTGGAGATTAACATTTCCCAATAGAGTAGACTCCAGTTGTGCTAAATGAAATTAAATGATGTGCTGTAGAACAATTTGTTTGGGAGGGAGGAGGTTTTTAAAAAGGTGAACTAAAGAGATTTGGGGGGAAGAAAAAACACTTTAATGAAGACCGTAACTTATAAATAACAATCACACTTATAGCATATGGGAATTTATGTTCCTCCATTGCCTGCTTCTGAAGCGATTTATTTGTTTATTTATTTTTAAAATTTATACCCCACACCCATCCTGTCTCAGGCAGCTCAGGGAGGGTAACAAAACGGCTCATAAAACATATAAATAGATAAAAACAATTCATAATAAATAGTCAACAAATAATGAACACTAAAATCAAATATATCAACATCAGTAAATACAGTCTGCAGGAGCTCAAAAACATACCCTCTCAACCCAATCCCCCCACCCACTACCCATCTCCCCCACCAAAACCTGGCAGAAGAGCCAGGTCTTACAATGTCAACAGAAGGAGGGGCTGGGAGCCAGGAGGAAAGGTCTGGGGACAGACAAACCTCCACTGGGAGGGAGTTCCACAGCCTTGGTGTGCTCACTGAGAATGCCCTCTCCATGGTTGCCACCCGCAACACCCCGGGAGGACGTGTGCTCCCAGCAGACCACGGGGGTGGATCCAGAACCCAGGGCATGAGGCGGTCCTGCAGTTGGGGGGGGGGGCAGACCATGTAAGACTTTATAGGTCAACATCAACACCTTGAATGGGCGCGGAAGACTATAGGCAGCCAGTGCAATGAACGGCGCACCAGTGTTATGTGCTCTTGGCACATCCTAGGAGTCTAGGAGGTTTTTAAGGAAAATTTTAACAATCTCCAAACCCCAATTAACGAACACTTGGGGTTACAGAAGGGAGGCATTGACCACCCCAGCCAGCAACAGCCCCAACATCTCCTGGCTGGCTTTAACCAGTCAGGATGGGCATGGATCTAATTCACAAGATGTGGCTCTAACCAGCCCAAGAACATCCCCCACATCAGTGGATGACACCCACTGAAATTGATCCCACAAAACTGGACAAGACGGGGCATCCATTTCCTCTGGTTCTCCTATCCTTCAAGCACAGCATAGAAGTCATGGTGAATGCAAGAGATTTTATCCACAAAATGGTCAATAAACATGTCACAGTGAGTGCTGGGAGATTCCAGCTCCAGGCAGAGGGAGGCCGGACTAACCAGCCCCCTCACCACCCGGGAAAGCTCCACTGGACAAGACTTCACGGATGCTATGAGAGCAGCAAAGAACCTCTTCTTTGCTGCCTGTACAGCCACGGCATAAGTTTTTAAACTAACTGCTGCAATCTGTTGTCAATGGGTATTTTCAGATGTGACAGGGCCGATTGGCCCCAGCACAGAAACAACCCTTTGATTCCCCGCTGGGGCCACCATGTCACGGGCTAACAGACGCGGTGGCCGATCCCGGCGGGGAATCCGGGGAGGGGGCGGGGCTGCGTGGCGCAGCATGCGGCTGCACAGCCCCGCCCCCCATGCTACCCCAGCCGCCCACCCTCCAGGAGACGGGTGGGCGCCGTGGCCAATGCAGCCGCAGTGCCTGGCCACGCCCCCCCGACATTGACCACAGCCCGGAATCCCGACGCGGATTCCGGGCTGTGGTCAGGGGATAGACGTTACTGTCCCCTTCATCACGGGGGGAAATCTCATTCACCACGCGATAGGGGATGGTCCGGGCAGGACCTCCAATCGCGTGGTGGATCTGATTCCCCGCTGCGATTGACTGTGGTAAACATCTGGGGGGGAACTTCCGGTTCCCCAACAGACGTTACAAGGCCATTCCCCACCACAGGGTATTGACTGTGGTTGAGCGTGGTCTCGTAACATCTGAAAATACCCATTGTCTTCAGTGCAAATACGACACCACTGCCACTCTAACTGCCTCCCTTCCTGCTTCAGCTGCCGCAGGTCCTCCATAAACCATGGGGACCTGCATTGCCAATGCCCATGGAGTGGTCATCACGTAGGAGCTGTCTGGCTGATGGCCTCCATCAGCAAGGTGTTCTAAAGGGCCACAAGGTCATTGAGTGAATGGCTGTCACGGTCAAAGGGTAATTCCTGAAGAGCATTCTGGAATCTTACCAATTCCATAAGCCTCCGGGAATGGACCAACTGAACTGGTCCAGCACCTTTCCAGGGACTGACATATGCAAGGAGATCAGTCCGCAGGAGGTAATGATCTGTCCATGACAAGGGCACCAACAACACGTCCCCCACCAACAGATCCCCCACCTCAAGGCCAGTGCAAAAAACCAAGTCCAAGGTATGTCTACCNCTCCATGCCATCCAGCTTTGGCATGCATATTGAAGTTCCCGAAGACCACCGTCCTTGGGGACCACAAGACCACCTCTGACACCAGCTCAGCTAGAGTGTGCAGAGATGCTGCAGCACAGGTAGGTGCACAGTATACTAGCAGTATCGCCAGTCCATCTCCGGCCAAATCAGCCACGAGATGGAGGTCCGCAATATTTGCACCAGATACCTCCTAATGGACCAGGTCTCCCTAAAAATAATGACTACACTGCCCATCCCACCATCCCTCAGGCCAGGGTTGATGTTGTACGGAGTGCCCGGCTGGGACAAGGTTAGCCAGAATTGACCCCGACTCAGTGTCCAGCCAGGTCTCCATAATACAAATGAGGTTTTCACCCCCCTCAATAAAATAAGAGATGTTCCCCCCTGACCCCGCCATGGCCCATGCCCAAGGGCTCTTTAGTCACAGCCCTTTGATGTGTGGCCTGTGGCGTGTTCCTGCAGTGCTGCCAAGCAGCAAGTCGCTTTTGATGTCCTGGGACCTGGAGGTCTCCCCAGGGAGCCCTGCCCCCTCTCCTCCTACAAAGGGGGGGTAAAAGAATGTCACCTGAGTCCCAGGCAGGATGTCTCCTGGAGTGGATGGGGTGAGCCCCTGAAGGGGCTCACAGTCTGGTGGAGTCCCAGCGGCGGCAGCAGCAGGAGGATGGGAAGCAGGAACAGCTTATCAAATTTCAAACATATCAGAATCCCTTGGTTTTTATTTGACTTTACTTGTTTAGGA
Source organism: Sphenodon punctatus (assembly GCA_003113815.1). Lineage (NCBI taxonomy): Eukaryota > Metazoa > Chordata > Lepidosauria > Sphenodontia > Sphenodontidae > Sphenodon > Sphenodon punctatus. Next base: position 906,184 of record QEPC01011255.1, on the reverse strand, counting down.
ACTGGGTCTCATTTACAAAATTCTGGTATAGAAGAATTTGAGTTTATATTTTAACTATCCCAAAGGTTTGCTGTTCTTCTGATATAGGAGTTTTGAGTTAGGCCCCACACTAGCATTAAGCAATTAATTTTCTGAGTTAATTTTCATTAAAATATATTTAGGGAGAGACACATGCCATATCCATTGGTAGCTGAAGAGTTGGAAAAAGGTAAATAGCATGGTCCCTCCGGATCTTCATTCTGCACTTCGGCTGATGCTGGTAAACATATTCTATAGGGCCTAAGAGTAGTCAATAAGGAGAGACTGAGTTGGCTGAGAAGGATGAGCAGAGTGCACTGCTTTCCCACTCTGGAGCCCAACTAATAAAGAAAACATTAAATGTAATTCAGAGTGAGATCTTTACAGTCACTTCATTGTCACACTTATGCCACATTATATAAGTTGCTTAGGAAGCAAAAAGACACCCCCCTCCCCAGGCATATTATGGAGCTCCACAACCACTGCCAAGCAATGCACAGGGAACAACACTGTTCACTGCAACACTGATCTTCTTGACAGTTATCTCTACTCTGTGAGAAGAGATGAAAAGCTGCTGAGGAATCAGTGAAGGATTATTTGAATTCCATGGATCTAGCATTAAATTGGCAATAGCCACACACCATCACCCTCTCCCCCATGCAACTGTGGTATGGCCATGAAGTTAATCTCTGTTCTGCCTCTTGGTTGGAAGGAGGAATTGTCTCTCCCTAGGTTCTTAATTAATTAGCCTTCACATTGACTAGGGTGGCCAGATATACAAATTTTAGAGGCTACTTATGAGAAGTACAGGTTGCAGGAATGCATTTCTCGTAAGTGTCCTCTAGAATTTGCATATCTCTAGGGGTGAGACATCAGGCCAATTACCGGTTACCGGTTTTACCAGTTACTGGATTAAAAAAGCCAGATTACCGGATTTGTACCGGTTTACCGGTACCGGATTTGTTCCATTGATTTCAATGGGGAACTGTCCCCACTGAAATCAATGGGGAAAAAAACAAAAACCTCCCCCCTCTCCCTCCAAAACTGTGCGGGGGGAAGAGGGGGCACCCCCCCAACCACCCTGCCCAGCCTGGATTTTAAAAAAATTGTTTAAGTCCCACTGCCTACTAGTGCGGGCTCCGGGCTGCCGCTGGTGACCCGGAGCCCGCACCAGCAGGTACTAGGGTGATCCCTGGGGTGGGGGTGGTTTAACACCCACCCCCACCCCAGGGATCACCCTAGTACAGTACTAGTACAAGTACCTATACCTAGTCCTACCTACCTGCTGGTGCAGGCTCTGGGTCGCCGGCGGCGGCCCACAGCCCACACTAGCAGGGACTTCGGGGGGGAATTATTATTTTTTTAATTCAGACTGGGCAGGGTGGGTGGGGGGTGTCCCCCCTTCCACCCATGCAGCCTGGACTGGGGAGGGAAAGTGGGGGGGTGTTGTGTGGGTTTTTTTACATTGCAGCCATTCATTTGAATGGCCGCAATGTAAAAAATTCGGTACAGGGAATCCGGTAAATTACCCTGGATTACTGGGTTTAATCCGATACTGCCGGTACACCAAATACCGGCAATATCGGATACCGGAAGATCCAGAATTCCCACCCCTACTGGTCACCCTAACATTGACACTAACAGAAATCCCATGAATATAGGGCCAAGCTTAGGGATATTAATATATTCTCTGCCTCTCTGGTACTTCCTTTCCCTCTTGAGATAATTCATTCCTGTATTTGTTGCATGCCACAGATGAATGTAGGGGATCTATTGATTCTTGTCTGTTTTTGGCTTCTCAGTTACAGCCTTCTGTCCATGCCTGAGTGATCTCACACAATGGTCTTCTTGCTGGTCTTTCAGCTTCCTTTATGAGCAGTCTATAGACAACTCTAAACAGCATCCTCTAGTTTAATTGGATGATATTAATATTATTCTCAGTTCCTCCCACCATTGGTTACAATAGCCCTGCTGACCTCAGAAATAGAATCAGGAATACATGTTTCTACAAAAATACATACAGGCTCCTTATCATGAAAGCAGTTTCAGTCTGGAAAGGAACCAACATCATTTTGTTCAGTTCAGACTAATCCCCCAAGACAACCCTGTTCATTCATACTGGATCCTCTGCAGTCAAAATCCTTTCAGAACCAGGAGATGAGAACCTTTGTCTTTTTCTTTTTACCCATGTTGATAATAAATACCTGATATAGATTTAGTTCTTCTTTTTCTTTAACCCTTAGTCAGGGACCCGTTTTCCTCCTCGGTGGCTATGGGCAAAACACAGTGAACACAGGACCCTGTCTAACGGTTCTCCAATGGATAGACAGTGGCTACTCATTCTTCAATACATCCAGTTACTGAACATGTCTGTGACTTAGTGGGCCTATCTGTAACATGCAGATGCTCTCTCAGAAATATCACAACAAAATGTATTAGATGAATAGACTGGTTGATTGATGCATTTCTTTTTTCCTTGCTTGATTTTGTCCACCAAAACTCTGTCTTCTAAATGTTTTGCTCCCTCCCATAGTGTTTTCTTTACTTCAGATAGCTTGTGCCTGAACTTTCTATAGGCAAGAGTAAATGTGACATTGAGTGTAAACAGAAGGACCCCAGGGTGGTGTTATCCCAAGATTCTTACAGGAATTAGCTCCACTATGGGGTCAGTTTCCTCACCAAAAAGTCACAATAGACAATTATTATGACTAAGATACTACAATTTATTCCCTGAAAAAATGGCTTACACATACACACTACTATAAAAGCACTACGGAAGCACGCGAAAAAGGTTATTGGTTACAAAATATATATTCTTGGAAAATATATCTCACCAAACAGATATCGCAGGTCCCATAAAAGTTGCTCAGGGTCTGTGGGGTCCTGCTGAGGAAGATAAGATGTTAACTTGCTGCTATGATGAAGACTTGGGGTAATTTCAGACATGATGGGCCTCTTGGCCTGCCATGCTGAACCCTGGACCGGGACCCATCTTGGATCCTGGGCCATGATCAGGCCGGCCGGCCTTTAAATGTACCGGCCTGATCTCTACTGGGGTTTAAGGAGGGGGAGGGGCTGTGCGGTGGTACGTGCGGCTGCAAAGCCCCACCCCCCCATGCTCCCTCGGCCGCCCACCCATGGGGTGACAGGCGGGTGTAGTGGTCAATGAGCCTGCTGCGCCCAATCCTATATTGTGGTTCAGGACATGATTCTGGAATGGGGCAAGGTAACTGATGTTACTTTTGCCCTTTTCCAGATCGTGGCCAATCTAACCACGGTTCTGGTCAGGTCCAGAACCGTGGTTAGCTGTGACCCCTGCCAGAGATTCACTGTGGTGAACATCTGGTGGGGATCACACAGATGTTCATGAGATCACCACCATCACACTGGATCCACTGTGGGTGATTTCAGACGTTATGGGTGCCTAAATCACCACAGTGGATTCCCAGTGGTGGTGACCCATCTAACCACCCCCAGTGGTCAAGAAAGGCCCCAAACAGACGTGACAGGACCGGGACCATGGCAGGGAATCGGGCCACCAGACCATGGCCTGGGGCAGCGCAACAGATGTTACACTGATCCTGGGCCATGGTCAAAACACCTGGAAGGCTCCGGGGGGGGGGCGGGACATAGACATGGCCGGCTGAGGGCAAATGAAGCCAAGAGTGCCTACAGGGAATGCCCACACAAGGGAAATGGGAAGGGATGGGGAAGAGGGAGAAGAGCCGCCAAGGGAGCACACACAACAGGCACAGGGAATACGAACGAGGTCACAGTGGAACACACCGCACAGACACATGCCCAGGCGCACACACCTCCACATGGGAAAGGAAGGAAAGGGGGGACACATTGGGACATACAACACACATGGCACAACGGGCACAGGAGGGAAGGGAAGGCATGGACAGGGCGAGGGGGGGAACTGGCCAAGGGGTCAGGGCAGGACATGGGGAACAGCAACCAGACCCCCACAACAGCACAGCCTGCACGGGCACCCCCACAGCTACACTGCCCGTCCCAGAATGGGGGGACCTCGCAGGGGCAGAGCACAGGCACAGAGGGAGGCCACACAGTCCAGGGAGAAGCCTGGGATTGGTCCAGGAGGCTGTCAGGGAGCCCATGCGCTGGCCAGGGAGCGATGGATGGGATGGAGGCGAGCTGGGGCCAAAGAGCGGAGCAACCCTTCACCAAGCCTGCCCCCCCCCGGGAGGATGCCAGGAGGTGCAGTCTGGGGGCCCCAGCCCCCATCAGTCACAGAGGCACCCAAGGGGGGAGGGGGGGCACAGGCACAGGAGGGATCAAGGCCGGATCAGGAAGGACAGCAGCACCCGGGGCGCCAGGAACCACCTCAGCGTTCAGGAAACAGCCACAGGAGAAGGCAGTCATGGAGTGGAACACCAGTCACAGAGGTGGACAGAGAGGCCCACGGAGGGGGCACAGAGCCACAGGCAGGGGCAGCAGGACCCCAGACACCAGCCAGCATAGCACCGAGCCTGGGACATCATGGAGGGAGCAGGCAGTGACTCACGGCAGCAGAGCAGAGCCAGGAGCCCACAGCTGGGCCAGCATCCAGGGTCCAGAAGAAAAGGGGGGCCTCACAGTCAGCTGCAGGGGACCACGGAGGGGCCCGGGGCCGGGTGGCCCACCAGGTGCATGAAGTGGGGCCACTGAAGCATGCCCCGACAGTACCCCAGTGCAGACATGTGGTGGGTGACCAGGTAGTATGTCTCGAAGGAATCCTGAGTGGTGAGCCCCACCTGCACATTGTATTGGGACCACACACCAGCCAGTGCTGACACCTCTGCTTCAGAGGGCTCCAACAAGCCATAGTCAGCAGGTGGGGACCACGGAAGGTGACTCAGCTCCAACAGGCGGTGATAGATTGCCCTGCGGGACCACTGGTAACCCCGGGCCCCGTGAACACAGCCAAAGAAGGACACAGTCAAGGCAGGGCCCCCCTCTACTAGACAGGCCATGTAGGCAGCCAGGCTGCACACAGATCGGGTGGATATGGTCTCCGCCACCATCCACCCCACATGCGAGCACCTGATCTCCGGGATGCCCCCGTTGGGAAAGGGACAGGCCCAGTGCCTCCGCATGCAGCTGGCAATCGTGGGCGCTCACCACATAGCTATAGTACTGCAGCCCAGAGCTCATACTCTCATAGGCACCTGTGAGGCTGTTCAGGCAGCTCAAAAGCAATTTCATGGCTGGGGAATGCCACATGTCACACAGTGCCATGGTCTCGTGGAAGGTCCAGCTATGGGGGGCCGCGGGCGCACTGAGGCCTGGGAGCCCTGGGGAAGAGCGGCCAGCCATGGTCCAGCAAGCGATGGATATGAAGTGCAAGGAAAGGAGGACCCCACAATCCCTGGAGGGATGGGAGAGGAAGCAGGGGAGCTCCAAGGCCAAGCGATAAGGGCACACGCTGCAACACTGTATGGCTACAGAGCGAGGCATGGGGTGTGGACCCAGCACAGCTGCTGGAGCAGAGCACACAGACAGAACAGTCTACACACTACTCAGAGCCCCGAGGACAACAGGCAGCTGACACCGGGAGGTGGGGGTGATGACAGTAGGAATGCAGGTGCTGCCCGCACTCCCGGCCGAAGGCAGGACCATGCACCATACCCCCTTCAGGGAAGACATGTGTGTGCCACCCCACCTGCTCGCCCTGCAGGATCCAGGCCTGCCGGTCAGGGGGCCAGCCAGGGTGACCCGGGGCCCCGGGCCCGGTTGGCAGGGCACGACTGGGGGGTGGGGCAACACAGGTCCCAACCTACCACAGGTGCGGCCCCAACCCACCCAGGGCACCGGTCACCTTGGAGCTAGGCTGGTTGGGTGCCTGCGGAATGCACCTAGCCGTGTGCGTGGAGTGGTACTGCTCTCCCACAGACCTCTTGCATATTCAGACCGCAGAGGTGCACCCGGTCACCCGGATGCACGTGTGCATGGCCAGGAGCGCTGCCAGAGCCCAGAGAACCCATCACAGGTGCAGGTGCTCCCTGACCCACCTCAGGGCCTAGCAGGTGTCTGGGGCGGCCCGACAGGCCCTCCTCCACACCCGAGGCCGGGCTGCTGCGCTCCACGAGGTGGCCGGCTGACTCCAGTGATGGAGGGAGACCATGGGGTGCACTGCGATGCTCGCAATGCTCATTGACCAGCAGGTATGGGTCACAGAGCAGGTACAGGGGTGGTGGGCCAGGGCACTAGCCCAATGGGACGAGGCCACCTGGAGAGTGCACTTTCGGATGGACATGTGCATCCTCCTGCGACTCGCAGAGCTGTTAACGCCCTGGCTGGAGTGGCAGGCCACCCCCATGCGGGCCCCCCATACCCATGGTCCAGCAGGTGGCCATCAGGCTCTGGACCCTTGCAACACCCGACTCCTGCCGTTCCGTCTCACAACACTTTGGCGTTGGGGTGAACACCGTCACCGGGATCCTGCGGAATGTCTGCGACGTGGTGGAGGGCATGCTGCTGGACTGAGTGATCCAGCTGGTGGACCAGGAGGCCGTGATGGCCGGCTTCATGGCTGGGGGATTTCCCAACTGCATGGGTGCCATGGATGGCACCCACATAGAGATTATGCGCCCATCCACTGGGGAGGCCTTGGAATATGTCAACTGACACGGGTACCATTCCCTGCAGCTGCAGGCGGTCATGGACCACCAGGGTCAGTGCATAGACATTTACATGGACCACTCTGGTTGTAGCCACGATGCCCGGATCATGACCATCTCTTCCCCCAGATGTACCACGGAGACTTGGCAGACATGGTGATGACCCAAATCGAGGGGGTGACAATGCCCCCCTGCATCCTCAGGGACCCTGCCTATCCACTTACCCGCTGGCTGATGAAGGCATACCCGGTTGCCAGGAACCCTGCAGAAGCGCTCTTCAATACCCGCCTGTGTGCAAGCCAGACCGTGGTCGAGAGGGCCTTTGGGGCCCTCAAGCAGCGTTGGAGGAGCCTCGTGGGCTACCTGAACTACACGGTGGAGACCTCCTCCCTCATGATCAGAGCCTGCTGTGTGCTGCACAATGAGTGCGAGACCTAGGGGGCTACCCTTGACTACCCCGTGCCCCGGCGCCCTCCTGGCCCTGTGCCTCTCTATGTGAATGCAGAGAATCCGCAGGAGTACTGATACGCAAAGCATATCCATGCCAGATCAGCCAGGAGGCTGAGGGATGAGGCCACACATTCCCCTACCACCACCACTCCGGGGCCCCCAGCAGTACCCTGGCTGCACCCCTACACACCTATGTGCTCCCAACCCCAGGCCCATGAACAGACACATAGAGGTGACTGTGGTGCCCGTGCATTTATTCTTTAACCCTTCTACAAGTGCTCCCGCCACCTCGCCCACTCCCCACCTCCCAGTGATAACCCCCCCTTAAGCTGCCCTCCTCCTTACCTCCCATCCTCCCCTTCCCCCCATCTCTGGGGCCTCCCTCGTGGCCACCCGATGGGCCCCATGGAGCTCTTGGAGCTACCCTCCCCCCTCCCTGCTGTCTGTGTCCCCAACAGTGTCCTGGAAGGCCTCGGTGTCCTGAGGTTCTGGCAGTAGTGGGAGGGCAGGCAGGCCTGGGGTCGGAGGGGCCTCCCTGGCCAGCAGCTCCCTCCAGAGGCCTACAGGTCAGAGGTGGTGGGGGTGCTGAGGGGCCCAGCATCGGGGCTGGGGCAGGCAGGTTGCCCAGCGGGGCAGCTGCCATCACATAGGCACTCATAGTACCTGTAGGAGCAGCAAGGTGCCTATGTCATGTGACTGGTCCATCTTTGCTGAGTGCTCCGTGACCATCTGGTCGATTGCCTATTCCCACCGCCTGATTGCCTCCACCTGCCTGATGTGGTCCCAGTGCTCCTGCCTCCATTCGAGGCGCACCTCCTCCTGCAGCCTCCGGTCCCTGGCCTCTGCCTCCTGCATGGCCCTTTCGGTGGCCGTCTCCATGCGGTCGATGGCCTCGATCAACCACTCCCCCTGCTCTGTGGTGGAGCGGACTATGTCCTCCACCTGCTTCTCCCTGCAGCAGCATACCCGTGCCCAGTGCGCCCTCATCTGTTGGGCCAGGGGCACGGGTCTGCCTTGCTGGTCCTTGGCAGGTCACCCTGTTGGGGTGGATGGTAGGGGATGGTTAGCCGCCCCAGTCGCCCTCCCCCCTCCTGTGCCACCAATGGGGGGCCCTGGTCCCCCCCCCTTCAGGAGGGCAGCTGGTGCCCTCCCCCAGCTGCCCCCTGTGGCTGCCCCAAACCCAGGGCTCGGTTTCCCCACCCTGGCGCCCCACCCCCCCTTGTCATGTTGCCTCACCTGGGGCCTCTGATTGCTCCAGGGGCTGCTCGCCTCCATCCCCCTCGCCAGACTGTCACAGGTGCCGGGGCATGCCATGACCTGTGCGGGAATGGGGAGGGGTGGGTGGGGGTTGGTGGTCTGTGTCCCCCGGCGGTCCCCAGGTCCCTTCTTTGGCATTTGGGGCACATGGGGGTTGCTTAGGGTGGACCCGTGGCCCTTGTGCCCCCTCCCCCCCCCTCAGGCCTTCCCCCCGGTCCGTGTCTCGTCCCGTTCCACCCACCTGCCTACCCTCTATGTCGGTCTCGGAGCCCTCTGAGGCCGGCCCCTCGGTGTGGCTGAAGTCCCCCTGTGTCCACTGGCTGATGGTGACCAGGGTGCCAGCCTCGAATCCTCCTGCTATGGACAGTTGTACAGCATGCCATAGTTCACAAGAAAGGAAAAGAATAGAAAGAAAATTGATTCCATGGTGTATTCTGAAACATGAACACTTTAAATCTTTGATGGATTTTATCCATAGTTAGGATGGAATTGTAAATCTTAGACATGAGTAGACTCTATAAGGAATCCCTCTTTCTCAGCTGGGCACTTCCTGGGCACTCTATTTGATCCAGTATTGCTTTCAGAAAACACAGCACACAATATGTCTAAAAGATGTCACCTGGTTTAAAGACTATGGCTTCTTTTGCCAAACCATTACCCACTTAACAAAACACCCACTATTTGAGGTTCAAAAACTCACATACCTATATCCTAAAATTGAATAGGTTTTGAATAGGTCCTAAAAGCATTGATAGATTTTAACATAGGAACAAAGAAAACAGGATTTTCCAGGCATATGGCCAACAAATAGATAAGTAAGAACATTTTTAATAAACACCTTTCAGCACAGAACCAAAAACTGACCATTTTAAACTGACCTGTCTTTTAGCAATTCAAAGGCTGAAATGGGCCTACTTTTCAGAATTGTTCAGACCTAAATTTCCTAGCTACAATTCCTCCCCTTGATACTGGCCATACAAAGGACGGTCAGTATCACAATCTAGATACTGACTTCCACAGGGAATATTCTGTTTGTTTACTGGAATTTTTTTTTCTTCCTATTTTTAAAAACAACAACAACAACAAATTTCATCTCTTGTTACTTCTGTAACTCCATGCTGGATCCATTGAAAAAGACTAGGTCCACTGCTGAGTCACAACCCAAAGGGTGAGCCCCATTAAATTCCAAATAAAGGGGGTTGACTGTGTAAAAAAAGATATTTTGTGCCAGGGCATCTACCAACAATAAGTTCCTCCTAGAGGGTCTACAGTCATTTATGGACTAAGGTCTCTGACATATCTCAAGGTATATTATTATTTATTATTATTATTATTATTATAAACATTTATATAGCGCCAGCCATGTGCCTGGCACTGTACAGAACATAGAAATAGACACGGTCCCTGCCTGTGGCTTACAATCTAAAAGACAAGGAGGGGGAGACAGGGAGAGGGGACAGTGGGAGAGACAGG
>QEPC01011255.1:877421-892244 GCA_003113815.1 Sphenodon punctatus | reverse complement strand
AGGGAGAGACAAGGGATGCAACATTCATGAGGATGTGAGAACTCAGGTACACGTTCTTGGCTTGGTTACAGTAAATTGGGAGTTTGCAGTTAACAGGTGGGGGATAATCCTGGGAGGGGATGATTAGCAGGAGTTAGGAATGACAGAGCGGGAAAGGTGAGTTTTGAGGAGGGACTTGAAGGTGTGGAGGGTGGGAACAAGGCAGACGATGCCAGGAAGGGAGTTCTGGGCATGCGGGGCAGCGAGGGAGAAGGGATGAAGGCAGTTGGGGGAGCAGGGGAGGCGTGGGAGGGTGAGGGAGGGGATGGAAGAGGAGTGGAGTGCTCAAACAGGGGTTCGGACGGAGATCAGAGCAGAGAGGTAGGGGGAAGTGAGGTTATGAAGGGCTTTGTAGGTGAAGACGAGGAGCTTGTGCAGAATACGCTCAGGAAGGGAGAGTCAGTGGAAAGAGGAAAGGAGAGGCTGCACATGGTCAAAGCGACAGGCTAGGTGGATGATCCTGGCAGCAGAGTTTTGAACAGAGATGAGGGAAGAAAGGTGAGAGCGGGGAAGGCCAGCGAGGAGGAGGTTACCTCGAGGAGTCGAGGCGTGAGATGACTAGGGCATGGGTGAGAGTTTTGGCAGAGGAGACAGACAGAAAAGGGCAGATTTTAGCAATGTTGTGGAGGGAGAAAGACGTTACTGTCTAAAGTCTGAGTATAACTTCTTCTCATAAGCAGATTCCATTGCCAAATGCTGATGTAGTGCTGCCTTCCTGGCATCAAAACGATTGATGATAGCGTAACCCAGTAACAAATTTAGATCGTAGTAACAATGGAACCCAGCTGGAGAACACATGATCAAATTTAGAAAAATCCAATCTAAATTAAAATCTGAACCTATCTTAGAAATTAGAAATCCAATTTAGAAATTTCCAATTTAAATTCAAAATCAGATTAAAATTAAATTTAGAAATCAAAATTCAACAAAAAAATTCAAATTCAACAACAAAAAAATCTAATCCAAAATCTAATTGAATCTCAAAATCCAATTAAGGTAGGATTTCCTATCATTAAAGCTGAGAAACTTCCTTCTCCCCTTTCAAGATGTTGGCAATCAATCATATTCCCATACATTTCCTAGCTACAATGGCCACCTCTGGACCTGCTCTGGGGGTGCATCCCGGTGTCTACCCACATTCAGTTTATACAAACCCAGCAGCTGCTGTGAGCTCTACAGCATTGCTCAGGGCAACCCGCAGCCTGGAGCAGAGCTGCAGTGGCCATCCACAAGTAGATGGACTGCAGCTCTGCCTCCAGCTGTGCCCTAGGTTTGGGCGGCCCACTCTGCTTGTGATACTATGGGATGTTTCAGACCACCGCTAGCAAGGCTGGAGTGGAGCAGGCACTGCCTGCTCCACTTCTGTCTGCCTGTACATCTGGTGGCCCGCCTTTACACAGACAGGCCACCCAGATGTGAGGCAGAGCAGAGCCGTAGGTGCTGTCCGTGTAAAAGCACCCATTGCCTCATGTAAGTTCTTCTTTAAGATATCAGACTTTTTCCTTCCAAAAACTGTTCGTGCAGTATTCTCTTTGGGGAAATGTCCATCCAGATCATACAGTTTACCCATTTCAACTGAGCTTTAATCAACCTCGCTCAATGCTAGACACTTGTCCCTTCTTGAGGACCTCAGTATCTAAAACATAATCCTGCCACTTAATACTAAGGATCTTATGCAGGCAACAAACTTGAAATTGTTCTATGTGACAGATACGCTGCCTTTAGGGAATCCAAGTTGCACGGCCAAGAATGTTCCTATTTGCCTTGCCACTAGCTAAATGGATGCTTAAGAGAAGGCACTGAATGTTCTAAAGAAAAATGTATTCTGCTATTTCTCACTTTCCATTCAGTCACATCCATCCTTAAACTATTTATATTTGATGTCAATGAGAGTTTTGCTTTCCTATAGACTGAGTAAAGAAAGTGGCCCCCATCTGCCTAGAACTACATCACTCACTTGGCTGGAAATAACAGGGTTCCCTCTTTGGCAGCAGAATGGTTATGCACTGCTCAAGTTTAAGTCCACAGCTGCTGTTACTCTGCAATATTTGTAGCTCCATATGACAGGTGTCACTCCTATTGAGGTAACAGGTGAAAATACCTTCATCTCCATCGCTAATTTGTGCATATCACAAAATCACTGTACAGTTGATTTTGTTCATGGTCCACTTGAGAGATCATTTGCCAATTTAATTTTTGTGTCATCTTTAACTTGGCTTCTCTGCAGTGCTCTAACTAAAGGGAAGCTCAGGATTAAAATAAGTTGCTGTGGGTAATACTGAAGCCCACTGGCAGAGCTGTGTGTTAGTAGTACTCTGTTGATTTCTCCATCAGTTGCAGGAGCAACTAATCTCAATGACAAATTAAGGTTTGTATGTGCACATTTGTTTCCTTCTGGGAATACAGTTCAAAGGCAAAAATAACCTAAGTAGTTACATGGAACTGCATGATGCTGCTGTTATCGCAGGTGGGTTTTAAGAGTATGTTGTGAAGAGATTGTGTGAAGTCTGCATCACTCATAACAGCTGAACTGTTAACTTGAGCAAGTGATGCCCTTTCTAACACTCATTGCCTACTTTGAAACTTGAAAAAACCCTTCCTAATTCTATCAAGGCCCTTTCTCAGGCACCTTCCAATGGACTGTGGCATACTGGGATGCATGTGTAGATGTGCACATTCTGTGCATTTCATTGGTTCATAAATCATCTTTCATCCAAAGACTTGTCTGCATTCAGATATCCTTTTTGTAGCATGGCACAGAAACAGGCCCCAACAACAGAACCAGGAGGCAAAGAGACTATGGGTAATTTCAGACAAAACGAGACCACGGTCAACCACAGTGAATCCACTGTGGTGGCTGTGAGTCCCGTAATGTCTTTTTGCTCCCCACCTTATGTTCTCCACAGTTAATCACTGGTGGGGATCAAAATGACCATGGTTCTGGACCTCCGGCTGCCCAGAGGTCCAGAATCATGGTTAGATTGGCCATTGTCCGTGATGGGCCAGAAGTTACGTCTGTTACATTTGGTCCATCCAGAATCGTGGCCCAGTCCACGATATGGGATCGGGTGCTGCGGCCAGATTGGCCACTGTGCCCGCCCATCTCCCGGAGGGAGGGCGGCCAGGGGAGCACGGGGGGCGTGGTTGTGCGGCCGCATGTCACGCCACACAGCGCCTCCCCCTCCCTGAGCCCCAGCGAGAATCAGGCCAGCACATCTAAAGGACGGCCGGACTGATTCCTGACTGGGATCCAAAATGGATTCCGGTCCATGGTTCAGCGTGGCGGGCCTCTGGGCCCATTACGTCTGAAATTATCCTATGGGTGCAGCCACAAGAGCTGTGGAGAACCCAATTCCCACCCAGCTCAGTGGCAGGCAAACATAGGTGCCACACTGCAGGGTCAGCATGGGGAGCAGGACAGACAGTCAGGCCCCTGCAGGGAAGCTGGGTGGGTGGGCTGCTGTTGGACCACCCACCAGGGCACAAGGCAGGCCGAGGTGCCAGCCACATGAGAGGGCACCTGGTTCTGCACTGCCCCATTCCTTCCCCTGGCCCGACCACTATCCCACCCCTGGCCGTGACATGGCCATATGGGACTGGAGCGAGTGGCCACCACTCAAAGCCCCACAGCAGACCTCGTAGCATGGTGGGGCAAATGGCAAACATGCAGACAAGATGCCACACCTTGGGCAGCCTTACCTCATTTTGGGTAGTATGTAGGAGGAATTACCTCCTACATATTCACTCCTACATACTACGTCCTCAGTCTTTTTCTGTGGGCAAGAGGGGCGGGATATAAATTTTAAATAAATAAATAAAAATGTAGCAGCCAGCTGCTCACTCCACCATGCAGTAGGGGAAACATCTGGTGGCCACTAGCCACACAATGCATTGCATGGTGTGATAAAGCTGCCCGGAGTGAGGTAAGACTGCCCAAGGCACTTTATTGTTGTAGAGTAAGTAATAAGTAAAAGAAGTTTATTTGCAGGGCACAGCCCTTTAACAAATTACATGACAATAGGTACAAAGGTAAAAAAAACATCAGTATACATCGGACATAGTATTCAGAACCCAAGATGTAGCCGGGAACCAGCTTAAACAGGTCACCTTGCATGTACTCCTGCTGTCGTTCAATCTTATGCAAAAGCCTTCCTCGAAACCAAGCTGCTTGGCACACAAAAGAATGGGCGGCGGATGTTCCAAACGGCCACTCCAAATCTTGCCACTGCTCTAGAATGTACTGAGGCAGTGGGCCCATGTAAGCTCTGAATATCTTTGTGTAGGAGAAGGGACTCCAAAAAAGGGCCCTTTAGGAATTTAATTCTGGGGCCTATAAGAGCAGGGAAATGGAAAAAAACATGATCTGTTGTGTCTATCGCCTTCAGCTGGCATAATGGACATAGGCCCATGGCCCATGGGGTCTGCTTATATCGCCCCTCCATAATTGCCGAAGGGAGTGTATTGGTCCTTAATCTGAAATACGCCATGCGTTCTTCGACATTCTCCCAAACGAAAAGATAGTAGGGGTCAGAGCACTGGGGATTAGGAGGAATGTATGCAGGGGCTATCTTTTGAGAGGACAAGAGAGCTCCCTCCAGTTGGATCGTCTGATCTTGGATTCGTCTCTTGATCAGAGTTCTTGTAGCTACCTGGCCTAGGTTAGCAAGGGATTCGGGAGAGAATCCCAGCAGGGCAACTTCTTCTTTACCTGGCGTAACCAGGAATCTCCCAGCCCATTCCTCAACACTAGGGAAAAGAGGGAGCCCTCCTGGTGGTGAAACAAAGTTGCTTTAGCCCAGAGCATGACCACTGCTTGAAGGGCATACGCCCTTAGTGGAAGGCACCGTACCTCAGTCCGTAGGATAGCTTGGGGAGTACCCCTAGGAGCTCCTGTAATACGCCGTAGAAAACCGTTTTGAAGGGGTTCTAGGAGATCAAGAAAGGAGAGGCCCCAAATGGGGAATGCATATAGTAACTGGCCAAGGACCTTAGCCTTAAAAAGGTGAAGGGCCGGTAGAACTAATTTCCCCCCTTTACTTAGAAAAAACCTCAGAATTGCCAAGGTGGATTTTTTGGCAAGTACCTGGGTCGCCATAAAGTGTTCTATCCAGCCCCCGTTGGAAGCAAATATTACCCCCAAGTACTTGTAAGACCGAACTTGCTCGATGGAATTTGGGCCAATAGACCAAAAGTGGCGTTTCCAAATTCCCCTAGCCCCTACCACCAGAACCTTCATTTTAGTGAAGTTAATTGATAATAATTCGGCCTGACAGTAGTCACCAAAAGATTGCATGGCCCACCTCAGGCCTATTTTTGTCTGGGAAATTAAAACTGTATCGTTGGCGTAAAGCAATAGTGGGATCTTGCGGTCTCCTATTTTAGGGGTGTGCGTGTCTGTTTGCTTTAGGATATACACTGAGTTATTTAGATAAAGATTGAAGAGGGCAGGGGCCAGCAGGTATCCCTGTCGCACTCCCACTCGCACCCCTATTGCTTGGGATAGAGCCCCATCGGTGTTATAATGAACCCGGAGGGAATTTCGCTCATGTAATTTCATAATTAAGTACAAAAGTCTGGGTTTGATATCGAGGGATCTTAGTTTCATCCACAGGCGCTCTCTACAAACTGAGTCGAATGCTTTCTCAAGATCTATAAAGCATAGAAATAATTTCCTGCGATGGGAAGTATATTTTGTCATTAAGGTAGATAAAGTAAATATATGATCAGTGGTAGCCATCCCCCCACAGAAGCCTGCTTGCTCTGGCTCAATAATACGGTTCTTATCCGTCCATAATTGTAGTCTGTTCAGTAAAAGCTTGGAGTATAATTTGACCACTATGCTAAGGAGACTTATAGGCCGGTAGTTCTCTGGGAGTTTTGGGTTCCCTTTTTTATGAATGGGGACTACTATACTGGATGCCCAAGTCTGTGGGAGGATGTCCGTGTTGTTAACATGGGTAAAAAGAGGGGCTAACACCTTAGCCCACCCCACTGGGTTACTCTTTAGCACCTCTGGAGATAGAAAGTCTGGGCATGGGGCTTTCCCTGTTTTGAGACCTGCTATAAGCTCTATTACTTCTTCCATGGTGACCGGCGGCCATTCCTGAAATCTGCTTATGGGAGCTATATCTGGCTCTATGCCAACAATCTTAATGTGGGAAAACAAGGCCTCATAGTAGTGTTGCCAAACCTGCGGATGAAGACTATATCTACCAAGATTAGTGCCCCTGGACTGGGATGTTCTTATGAATGCCCAGAATTTACGAGAGTCCCCAGATGTAGCCGCCCTAATAAGGCAAGCCCATTGTTCTTTATTGTAAGTACTTAATTTAGATGCGAATAGCCTCCGATACTCACTACGGCGAAGAGATAGTTGCGTTCTTGCCGCACAACTAGGGTCTACTTTAAGTTTCCTGGCCAAACGGCGAAGAACTGCCCTTGCCCTATGACATTCTCCATCAAACCAGCTTGGGACGGGCCTCCCCAGCGGAGGCACCTTTCGGGCAACGCTATGGACAGTAATTAATGGAATCAATTTCTCTAGCAGGGACTCGTACCAAATTATGATGTTTGATCCCTGTTCCCCCGCCTTCTCTATGAAAACATTCCCAGGGGAAGCGTCAAAAAAAGCTGCCACCATGGTTGCCTGCTTATCTGTCCATTTGACACGGACCAAGGGGGCGGGCTCTTCCCGCAAATCCCCAGACAACTCAGAGGTAAAAGGAATACATTGGGTGAATGTGAAAGTCAAGGAAAGGCTTATGGGGAAGTGATTAGTTAGGAACAAAGGCACCACCTCTAAACTCGATACTGCAGAAAACATACTTGGGGAGATCAAGAAAAGATCTAGGACACTGGACCCTTGAGGGGAATGGAAAGTAAAATTACCTTCCAAATCACCCCTAGCTCTCCCATTAATAATAATAAGATCGAGATTAGTCATCAGGTCCTGCATGAGGGCCTTCCAGGGGCCAACTACACTATCCTTAGCATGACGGCAAGGGATATCTAAAGGATCCATTGATTCCTCTAGCACCAAGGTGGAATGTAAAGTAGCTGGATTCCCCAAACGTGCATTGAAGTCTACCCCACAAATCAGAAGAGCAGTGGGGAATCTGTCAGATGCTGCCTGAACCAACTCTATGATATTAACCCATATCTCTGGGTTATAATAAGGAGAACTGGCCGGGGGAATATAGACATTAGCGAGTATCATTTCCAGTCCATCAGTAAACTTACAGTAAAGTAATAAAAAATATGCCTTAATAGATCCCAAACACTCAATCACTTCAACTTTTGTAGAAACAAACAAACCAAGTCCTCCACTAGGTCTTCCATACAAATCAGAACTACTCGCCTCTACCCAAAAAGTATTAAACCCTCTCCAAGTCCCAGAAAACGGGGGTTCTATCAGCCAGGTTTCTTGCAAAAAGATTATGTCCTGTCCTTCGAAAAAGCGGATAAAATCAGAGTCAAGATAGTGCGATTTCCATCCCGCAATGTTCCAAGATGACAATACCCAGGTCCTTTCCTCTAGTCACTGGTTATTAGTGATCAGAGGTTTGGGTCTCTGCCTTAGTACTCTGCCTACCTGCGGGGGAGATTTTACAGCACATACTTCTGACAAATTTGTTGGTAAACTTGGGGCAGCATCTAAAAGGGGAGATCCTACTATTATGGGGGGACTAGATAGAGACAGCCTCCCCTGGGCAATCTCCTTGGCTGGTCTGGCCTGGGAGTTCCTCAG
This sequence comes from Sphenodon punctatus, assembly GCA_003113815.1. NCBI lineage: Eukaryota > Metazoa > Chordata > Lepidosauria > Sphenodontia > Sphenodontidae > Sphenodon > Sphenodon punctatus. Next base: position 884,458 of record QEPC01011255.1, on the reverse strand, counting down.
TGAATGGTGAGCGGAGTAGGGGAGCTCCTGGTCACTACCTGATATCACATAGGGGGATCCCAGTAAATTAGATGTAACCACTGGCGTAAGTGGACCCTCCTCATCTAACGTTGTTCTCACTTCCATACTTATCCCCTGCAAAGGGCGACAAGTAGAGGTGTGTATTGCCGATAAACGGCCCACAACAAAGGCTGAGGCACCCTGAGGGTTTGAGGAGTATTTAACCTGGGCCTTTTGGGGGGCCATTAGGAGGGGACCAGCCTTAAGTTCCCCTAACTGGACATACAATGCCTCTAGGTGCTGCAAACATTGGACCTGAGGAGAAATTAAGGATACGTGAGCTGCTACTAGCTCTGGCTCCGGCTCTGGCTCTGGCTCTAGGTCGAGGTCTGGCAGCTTCATAGGGGCCGGGTCCACGTCCGTGCCTCTTCGGGGTGCTCGCATGGCCAATAAAGGGGGACGAGGAATCTGGGCCGTCTTGATACCAGGTAAGTGAGAAGAGGTGCACGCCACCGACTTCTGCCTTCTAGGTTTAGAATGATTAGCAGGTATCGGGGGGCACTTGTCCCCCACCACTCGGGATGGACGTGTGGGGGCTTGCATAGGGACTGCTGGCATTCCTTCCCTACCCTCTTGAGTCAAGACCATAGGATTCTGAGCACTCCCTCTGACCTGGTTGGGGAGCACCTGGTACACCCGGCTTATTACGATAGCTCGGGCCTCGAATCTGGATCTATGCTTTATGAGTATAGGGGGAAGTCTAAGGGAAGTAAATGTAACCAGAACAACCTGCCTGTCTGTAGAATTTATTAGGTGATCCACTGTTAGAATGCCTCTACTGGTAATCACCACCTTCTTAAAAAAAGGTCTGAGGTGTTCAGCTACATCCCGTGGGGAGCCCCAAATGGGAGGTCTGCGACCGTGGAGGGGAGAGATAGAAAAAATTAAAGAAGAAGGCATCTGCTCATAGGACTCCGCCAACTCTGAGCACACTATGGGTGGGGGTTCAGGCAAATTTAGGTGGGATTGAATTGGGGGTAAAACAGAAGCATACTCCCGCTGAGGTGTCCTGGTGGGACTCTCATTCTGAGGTGGGGGGGCCCTCGTATTTGCTTGCAAGGAGCTGTCATCCTGCCCTGATCTATCCCCTGGAGAAGTCCCGTCATGATATCCAACCTATCTTGAATTAGCGACATTTTACCAAACATAAATTTAAGAGTCTCAGTGGTAAGGAGAACGTGGTCTGTTAAAAAAATGTCTAACTTCTCCCCCTCCTTGATTGCCAATTTCTTGGGGTCTGACTCAGCAGACTCTTGCTGAGGTGACCTTTCTCTGGGGGAAGCGTCAAAATGGGTGGAGCTTAGATTGGGGGGGCCCACAAGGGGTTGATAGTAATTAGAGGTGGAAATGGTAACCGCTGTTGTCACAGCCCCACTGCCTGAGCACCCTACAGTCATGAAGTTTTCAAGCCTTTGCTGCTTCAGGGCTCTCGGGGGTCATGCTCCTCTCTGCATGACCAGGCTGTTTCCCTGTAATCTGGCTGACAAAGCACTTGGCCCGGGCTCCGGGGCACGCCGAAGGGCACGCCAAAGGGCTTGCACCCTTTTGCTCATGACCCTTCAGCGCGTGCACTAGGCGCACGCCTACGACACTGCCGTAGGCTAACCTGCCTTTTTGTACTGTCCCACAGGTCGGGGCTCCGCCCCTTCGTCGGGTCCAGCTGCTGCCAAAGTACTGTCAGGTAAGTCGCAGGTTTGTGGAAAGCCTTGAGACCCCGCAATCCAGGAAAACGCTGCCTTCCCCCTCGCGCTGCCGTAGGCTAACCTGCCTTTTTGTACTGTCCCGCAGGTCGGGGCTCCACCCCTTCATCGGGTCCAGCTGCTGCCAAAGTGCTGTCAGGTAAGTCGCAGGTTTGTGGCAAGCCTTGAGACCCCGCAATCCAGGAAAACGCTGCCTTCCCCCTCTCTTGTTGTAGAGTAAGAGAAAGGAAAAAGCTTATTAGCATCCAGATACCATAGCAATGTGCGTGCTATAAAATATCTAGACAGACAAACAGGCTTCAAGGAGAGGGCATACATGTATAGGATGTGCATGTACTTCCAGGGACCCATGCTCACTGTTTAAATGCAGTGAACATGCGTTCCTGATTACATCTTTTCTTGCCCTAAAAATTAAATATTTTAAAACTCTTCCTATGTTCAAGCACAAGTGATAAATTAGTGTTCAGATAAGAACTGCAGCAGCTTGATATCACACAGCTTGGGCTAGTTACTCAACAAAAGCACTGGGAATCTCCCAAAGGACTACAAGCTTATTCCACATCTTGCCACCTGCCCAGGTATAATTCCCTCTTGAGAATTATCAGGGAGTTGAAATGGGCAAGCATGTCTGTTCTGTAAAGAGCTGGAAGTACAAAATTCTTATGAATTTTCTATTGTCTGACAAAGAGAGCTGTCAGGGGAAGCATGTGGGCAGTGTGACGTTTGTGATCACAGCAACAGCCCCCTACCTCCACCTCCAGCTGTGGTGAAACATCCTGCTTATATGTGCTAGGATATTAATCAGTTGCAGCTCTCCTTTCTGACCAGCTAATGTTTGTTCAAGCTCAAGAGCATGTTTGAAAAACAAGGCAGATTTCAGAGTAGAGGGTATACTCTTGAAAATAGCAATTATTGTGCCCCCTTAATTGACTGGAAGATTAGACTTCTTTTGTTTACCCATAATACTGTTTTCAATTAAGTATTCACAAATGCTAATCAGTTTCCATAACAACTTGATTCATCATTTGTGCAATATCCTTTTTATCATACTTTGCAACTGCAATTGCATTGGTCATAAAGTACATTATTTAAATTGGTTCACTCTTGTGCTTTTGCTCTTGAAGAGAAAGCTGTTTCCTCCCTAGGTTTCTTAACATTGGAAATAATTAAAAACATATAATGCATCTTGCCAAAAGCATTCTTGTTAGTGAGACTAGACATCTACTTTCAACCTATGCAAGAGACACCTGCTGTAGAGAAATTAAAACCAAATGGTGGAACTCCTGATAAATGCACTGATAAAAAAAAAGATACCAATTGATGGCAGAGCTGTTCAGGAATTTTTCAAATGAAGCCTCTTCCAACAAAAAGGATGCTTTCCTTGGGAATATTTTTTAAAAGCACAGCATTCTTTGTAGCTCATTTTTTCTATGATGCATATATACAGTGCATCCAAAACTAAACATTTTTTGCAGGGGAGGAATAGTGAGGGAGGGAATAACAATCAAAGTGAAATTTAAATTGTTATTTAGAAAAAATAAAGAATTTTAAGTTTTATCCTGAGTTAGGGTGAAAATGTTCATTTTTTAAAAAGAAATTCTGTTTCCCAATCATCTTTAGGAAAATTAATTACAAGCCCTCAGAGAGGTCAGCTCAGATGTGGATAAGATTTTTTTCATCAACACAGTAATGCAGGACATTCCATTACGCAGTCTATAAGCAGTTTGAACTGGCCAAGAAAGCATTTCCTGTAGCAATGTGATTTGAAAGTTTTATTATATTACCCATTGCTTTCTCATATCAGATTACTGTTTTCACTAATACAGTTTGAGAGACATCAATAAAAGAAAGAGATTTTTGCACTCTAATGGGATGATTATACTCCACGTTCATTTTATCAAATGTAAACGGCTGCAGCACCATATAAAACAACAAATGGCTACATTGCAAAAAGTTTCTGGGATTGACCACAATGGAAAGAGAAAGGCGCTCCTGTTGTTAACCTCAAAATGAAGCCAGACATTTCTCTGCACTTTTCCTGAGTAATTTTCAAGACTGCTTTTAAAGAAATAATGCGGAATTAGGAGCAGCACGCTGACATCAGAGGAGAAATGTTGAAATTATTTCCAGGAAATTACATTGCTTCCACTAACTCAAAAGTGGAAGCCTTTGCGATTCATCTTTCATAAAATAAGGTGTTAACAGAAGTGATGGTGGCATGCCACCATCACACCATGATCTGAACTGGGAACCTGCTGGCAACAAGGTCAGGATAGGGTATGGCCACCCAACAAAAATGCTGGTGGCTGGGCTGCCAAAGAGGGTTGGGAGCCACCCCTGCACTGTGCCCCACTTCCACCATGATGGGCACCAATGGTGGCCAATGGTGGTCGCTATTGTCATGTATCCTGTATATAAGGCATATATTTTTGACCATTTGTGTTTCAATATATTGGAAATCAGAATTAGCCTCTCTGTATGATGACTTCCTAAAGAGCTGTCCTATAATGACCTTTCTACTGAACTCTTGACCAGATACTGGAAAATCAGCCTGTATACTGGAATAGAAGATATAATCAAGTCTGTCTCTTAAAGAAATAAACATTAACTGATGACTAGAGTCAAGATAAGTGACTAACAAGCAGGGCAGGAAGAGGCCTTGTTTGTTTGGAGTTTATTCAATGTTAATCCTATCTTATATGATAGCAACCAGTTTTAGAATGTATCAATAGGCTTCTTACTATGTATTTTGAGAAAGCCCTCCCTGTCAGCAGTCTTGACCTGACGTCATTTTTAGCTGACCTCCAAGCATCTTTTTCTCTATAAGAAGAGGGAGGAAAGGTGGATTTTTCAGAAAGTTTCCTTTCCTGAAACTTCTCTCACTTCTTTCATATGGCAGTATGGGACAAAGGACTGGGTAATATATTAATATGATGTATTGAGTCAACCATAGCAATAATACTTAGAGCATGTGTTATATCTTATAGATGTTAAGATCTTTGAACTTGTAACAGAGCTGTTATTTGAACGGAAATGTCCTCTTAAAATCATGTACTTTTAAATGACACTGTTTCTTTTGTACTATGTCTTTATTTGAACTTAAGTAAACTATTGCGTCATATATTTATAATATTCCTTCTGTCATAGCTTCATTTATATAAATAAATGGTCTTTACAATACTTTGCTGAGCTGGTTGGCTTATTAGCAAAGCGTAAACTGAGTTTCCACATATTGGAAAAGAGCACCCTATATCCAGACCAGATCATGTCAGGTCTAGACCACTAAGCGCAAATTCCTTTTGAGGAAACTGAAGCACAACGTGACACTATGGCAGCCAGTCATGGCAGACTCGATCCGGCCCATGCCATGGTGGGCTATAACAAACGGAACCTGAATATACAACCCTAGTATTAGTGTTTCAAATATGGAACTCAAACAGTTTGTTTTTGCGTTTGTGTTTTATCAAAACCTGAATGTACATCTCTAGTATTTTACTATTATACTAAAGATGCCAGAATTTTAATTTACCAATAGAAATGCTTGACACCATCATTAAACAACCTAGACTCCATAGTCTGATTTTTACCTGATCCATTGATATAGGTATGTCTGGCCTGTGTTTTCACTCTTAAACATACAGTAATTGTCACATCAACCCTTTTAGAGCTACCCTTTTTGTTATGAAGCTATGTCAAAATTTCATAACAAAATGAAAGGCAGGTGAAAAATGCAATATACGTAGCACTGTATTCTTCTTTGAAATTTCATTGAAGTTATCCAACTTTTCCCATCTTCATCCTTCTTACCTCTATACTCAACTAAGGACTAAGTCTTATACTTAAACTGTCACATTGCTTGGGAATGTCTGAAAAATATCTACTATCATGCCAACTTGTTTATGCCAACATTAACCATCACTCCACAGGAACCTCTGCATAAATAGATGTAAAACAACAGTTCATATGTAAGTATGTCTTTTTGTGGAAGAGTGTTTTTTCAAATTTCATTCTGAGGTTTTCCTGATGCATTTTCCTTAATAAAATCTGTTGACTAAGTCTACCTAATAGACAATATAATATAATACGATGGTACCTACTCCATGAGCCTCAGGAAAAGAGCATGATATAAATTTAAATAAATATAGTATTTAGCTCATTATGTAGAAAATCCAAACAGTAGAATCCTGTCACTCAAATAACAGATATTTGTTCCCATTCAGACTGTGGAGGCTTTTGATCCAGAGAGGACTTATGAAAAGTTTGATTGTGCCCCAAACCCATTACTAGCAGAGAAGAAGGGATTGAGGGGGAGGATGGTGTCACGGGTTTGGGAGTCTGCACCCCCACTTTACCGGGTTTGAGTGACTCAGTTTCCCTTGCGCACTGTTCTCTTGAATCAGTTTCTCTCACTGGCTAATTCAAGTGTGCCACAATGAAACTTCTTGTCATACAAGGGCCCGATTCTTCCCGTTTATAGACTCTTTACTCTCTGGGTTCGCAAGAGCTTGAGGGCTCTTGTAGCTCACTTGTGTTCCAATATTAGACTCTTCCACTTCTTTATGAAATAAGAAGTAACTTTATTGATTACATAAACAAGATAGTTAAACAGAGCGGTAATTAGAAATCAAAGGTAAATATAACGCATTCCTAACTTAAACTGTTGAGTTCCTAAGTTATTCATCTTACCCTAAGCAAGGTCCATAAGTTCTGGTTTCTCAGCCATAAGGTAATGACTGGGCACTGGCTTCTTATTTGGCAAAGAGCAAAAATCATCTCTCTCAGTTCCTGATATCCCAGCCTGCTGCTGTTCAGGCTGGTCCGATTCGTATGTAGATGTTCAAGATGGCTTTTGCAAGAAGTCTCTTAATAAGCAGCTCCCCCCTCTGGGATCTCTGTCCTTATATATCCTGGAGGAAACTCTTAGCCCATTCTCCAGGCTTCTAGAATTCCCTTTGTTCTCTTATCAGGCTTCTATGTGTCTTTTTGCACGTAGCCCATGGCTACCTTCATTAGCATTGTTGATGTCCCTGGCCATCCGTCTGGCCCCAATACACATTGGTATCTCTTTGTATCCTGTGTAGCCTGGTGACGTGTCAAAGCCCTAATTTGAGTTGTACAGTTCTCAGAGTTAACATTACAAACATGTGGAACCTTTGACATTACATAGTGTACATGTATAGTAACATTGCATACATGTGAAACCCTTGGCACCACACATTTACCAAACATGTAGTCCCGTGTTACACGTGTGTGACCCCATGTTTCTCCGTGACAGCC
>QEPC01011255.1:824981-863063 GCA_003113815.1 Sphenodon punctatus | reverse complement strand
CCCCCTCTCTACCCTGCCCTCCCACCCTCTCCTCCCAAGGCCTGGGAGAACAGCCAGGTCTTACAGTCTCGACAAAAAGCCATCAGACCCAGGGCCAGGTGAGCTTCCTCTGGGAGGGAGTTCCAAAGCTGCGGCCCGGCCACCGAGAACGCCCTCGCCATCATGGCCCCCCATTTAACACGGGGGACCTCCAGGAAGGCCACAGGGGCCTCCCTGGGGCACGGAAGGTGAGGCGGTCCCCAAGATATATGGGGCCCAGACCGTATAGGGCTTTATTCTGCACCAGCTGCAGCCTCCAAATCAGAACCAAGGGAAGCCCCACGTAGAGCGTGTGGCAGCAATCTAGCCTCGAGGTGATGAAGGCATGAATAAGAGTGGCCAGGTCGGGCCCGGAGATGTATGGGTACAGCCTCCGCACCAGATACAGCTGGCAGAAGGCGGATTTAGCCACCGCCTCCACCTGCCAATCCAGACGGAGACCCGGATCCAACACCACCCCCAGACTCCGAACCTGCTGGGCTATGGGAGGGCAGACCCCCCCCGAGGGGTCGGTACCTCCCTCGCCCTACCCACCACCATCACCTCCGTCTTATCAGGATTGAGCTTCAGTCTGCTCTGCCGCATCCAATCCGCCACAGCCTCCAAACATTGGGAAAGCAACGAGACAGCAGGACCTGGGTCAGTCGAAAACGAGAGGTACAGCTGAGTATCATCAGCATATTGGTGACAACGCACCCTGAACCCTCTCACGATCTCCCTCAGGGGCTGCATATATACATTAAACAAAAGTGGAGATAGAACCGAACCCTGTGGAACGCCGCAGGTCAAGGCCCAAGGGCTAGATGTTTCAGCCCCCAGAACCACCCACTGGCTTTTCCCCGAGAGGAATGAGCGGAACCACCCAAGGACAGGCCCGTCCAGATCCCCCAGGTCTCGCAGCCATCTCAGCAGCAGCCCATGGTCCACAGTATCAAAGGCGGTCGAGAAACCAACAGGATCAAGAATGTAGAACATTCTGCATCCATCTCCCGGCAGAGATTGTCCACCAAAGCCACCATCACCGTCTCAGTGTCATAGCCAGGGTGGAACACAGATTGAAAAGGATCAAGGAAACCGATATGGTCCAGATGTGCCTGGAGCTGCAGAGCCACTGCCCATTCAATAACCTTCCCTAAAAAGGGAAGCTTAGAGACAGGACGGTAACTGGTGAGTGCGTCCACATCCAGCGAAGGCTTCTTCAGCAGGGAACGCACCACAGTCTCCTTGAGATTGGGCAACAACTTCCCCTGCTGAAGGGACGCATTAACCACCCTCGCCAGAACCGACCCTAATGTCTCCCTGGAAGCTTTTACCAACCAGGACGGGCACGGATCTAATTCACAACTTGTGGTACGAACAGATCCCAAGATATCCACCACATCGGCCAGCATCACTTCCTGAAACTCCTCCCAGAAAGATCGACCAGACGGTGCCTCCATAACCTCATGCTCCTCTCCTACTGTATCCAACCCTGTGTCAAAGTTACTCTGGATCTGAGCAATTTTGTCTGCAAAGTAGGTGGCAAACTTCTCACAGCGGGCCTGGGACAAGTCCCTGTCCAGGCGGAGGGAGGTCAGACTGACCAGCCCCCGCACCACCTGAAACAGCTCCGCTGGACACGACTTTGCAGACGCTATGAGGGCAGCATTTATGATGCATATATCATGCATTTATGATTATGCCTCTAGTTCTCCCTCCTTGGGGTGCTAGGAATGGCAACTGGAGACGGTGACCCAGGCTGGCTGGCATGTGCAAATCCTGCCCTTCTTTGGGTGCTGGGGAGGGATGGCAATGGGGAGACCCTGGCTTGCTGGTACGTGCAAATCCTGCCCTCCTTGGGGTGCTAGTAGGGGATGCTAGGGATGGAAAATGAAGAGACCCTTGCTGGCAAGGCCAAATCCTGCCCTCCTTGGGACACTATGGATGACAACTGGAAAGACCCTGGCTGGCACGTGCAAATCCTGCCCTTGTTTGGGGGTGCATGGGAATGGCAACTGAAGAGTGGAGACCCTTGCTAGCCTGGCACATGTTTGGGTGGGGGTGCTCATGCTCGTGCTCGTGCCTGACTGCTGGAAGAGCCCCACACACTACCGTACCCTCTCTCTCTGTGGCAGACGTCTGCTGCCACCCGTTTATGCCCACTGTTTGTGCCTGACTGCCCACCACCCACGCACCCACACACACACCAGTGAGCTCGCTCTAAAGGATAGTATTCTTCTTGTCCTCAAAGTAAAAAAAAGGTTTATACACCTGGCAGCAGTGGCAGCACCTCCTGTACCCGCCGGCTCTTGCTCCTCTTCCACCACCAAAGGTCCAGAAGCAGTAGCAGGAACCTCTTCCTCCTCCACCACCAGCTCTGCCACCTTGGCTTTCCCCCAGGCCCAGCGTTTAACGGTCACCTTCTTCATGTTTTATTTTTTTTAAACAAGCACTCGCCAACAGTCACCAACCAACTCTCACCAACCAGCCAAACCAACAGTCAAACCAAAACCAACACACAGTCCAACACAAACACAGCCAAAACACACAAAACACCAAGCCAGCCACAACACACACACTCTCTCACCACACAGATCTGCACGCACTCAAATTTCTGGTTTCCGACACGATCACAGGATCATGCAATACCTATTTTCGAACGACCGAACCGAACACCACCGAACCAAACCGAATGACCGAACCTGAACTCAGCGACCGAACCCAACGACCGGACCAAACCGGACCGAACACAATGACCGAACCTGAACTACAATCTGTTCGCACATCCCTAAACTCCAAATGTTTACAATAACCCTTTTGCACTGCAGTTCTTCTCTTTGGACCAGCTACACTAGCCACAGAGAGAGATTCTACTGATAGTTCAGAAGCACACTGAAAAATGTGAACTTTATTTATTTTTATTTATTTATTTAAAACTTATATCCCGCCCCTCCTGCCCAAAGGCAGCTCGGGGTGGTGAACAACACACACACACACACACACACACGCACACACACACACAATTCAACAATAAAACATTTTAAAACAAATCCACAATTTTTAAAAAACTCACTCTCCCTCCCAACCCCCCCCCACCCTACCCCCACCCCCCTCGTCAAAGGCCTGGCGGAACATAAACTTCATAAACTACTAGCTTTTGTTAAAGAGGAAATGAATAATTCAGGGCATTTTTACACGGACCACGCCGGGGGGGGGGGCGGTTTGTGTGCATGTCATTGTGGGGGCTGTGAGTGGGGGGAGATGTCAGATGGGCACACACCCATTTCCACCTGCCTCCATGCATGGAGAACCCAGCTTTTCACCAGTTGCTCTGTGCATGGAGATGGGCGGAGGTGGGTGGGTTCCGGGAGCATGCGCCCAGCAAACTGTCACTTTCACAGGGGTGCTCCCCCACTGAGTGGACATGTGTGGGAGTGTCTTGTGTAAAAACAGTCTCAGAATAGTATAACCCTCCTGAATCTTTGCACATGTGGCTCAGTTAAGTAGACCTAGAAAGAACAAAGGAGCAGTAGTACCTGTTCCTATTTCAAGACTCTAGACTAGAACCTAGGGCTCCAACATGGTAAGCCCACCCTTGAGCTACTGAACCACGTTACTAATTCTGCTACAGCCCCCTAGCAAAAAACTGTGCAAGCTACTAATATTTTCAGACAAGACACTTCACACCCACCACCCACCCACTATACATGTTACAGGGCACCCATAGGGGAACACTGCAGCCTTGCAACATGTATAGTGGGTGGGTGGGTTAGGGTAGAGCAGCCCCAATCAAACAGTACTACGGACCAGAACAAGCTTGTTCGAGAAGCTACTACGGTAGCTTCTCGAACAAGGACTGGTGCTCAGGCTTGAGGGGATACACCATGAGAGTCATGTTGTTTGCATCTGCATCAGTTTCAAATACATGTTGATTCCAGCACCACCAGCAGCGCTGGAGTCATCGCTGCCGGCGAAAGTGCACCCTACAGGGGTCGAGGCCATTCGGGTGGCGGATCTCCTCAGCTGATGGAGGGCCAACTGAGAAGAAGGTGAAGCAGACCTAGTGGAGCCCTCTGACCTGGATACAGCTGGTGACCTGTGGATTGCTCGGGATCCCACCTGCTCGTGGACTTGTTTCATCTGGTGAGAGAAGCGGTGCCGAGCGTGCAGGCGCCTAGGGCAGAGCCGCCCCAGCGGGACCTGCAAAGGCTGCCTGATACTCCGGCGTCTCCATCCCTTTGGTTCCTGGTCCAAGGTTTTGGTGGCTGCTGGGGAGAGGTTGGGGTTCTTGGGTGCCATTTTGGTTTACCATGCAGACTAGGAAGTGCACGTGCATGAGCAAGGCTATGGACAAAGTACAGTCCAAGCAAAGGATATTGGATGATTTTTTGCCAACCAGTCATATTCCTTCCAAGGGGAAAGGAAGGAAGATCTCGGCTGAGTTCCCTTCCCCTCCTTCCAGGACCCATTTGACCCTTTGTTCCCCTCTTCAAAGGGCAACATTGGTGCTTGGCCTGATACCCGGCAGGATTTTCCCATTAAAACAGTTCATTCCTGTGTTTCATGACCCTCCGTCTCTCCTTCTTTGAGTTCTATCTGGTTATGTTCTCTGAATGTGGCTGGTTGGCATAGACATAGAGAGGAGGTAGCTAGTTTAGTGGCCCGCGAGAACTGTCACATTCTTTTAGTGCAGGAGACCTGGGCAAAGGATCCTATAGAACTGGAAGGTTTTAGGGTCCTCAAGCTTTCCGCAATTAAATACCATGCCCGGAGGCAGCCATGTGGGGGTCTGGGCTGCTTTTTGGATAATTCCCTGCCATTAAAGGATCCCATAGTTGTATCTGTTCCACAGTTAGTCCTGGGGTTTGTGGGTAAATTGGGTGGAGTTACTCTTATTGTCCTTACGATTTACATTCCTCCCTGCAATGCAGGATCCTATAGGAGGGACATGTGGCAGAGGCTTGAGGACTTTTTGAGCCAGTAGTCTCTGGATTACCCGGAGGGAGTGATTTTAATTACTGAGGACTTTAATGCCAGAATGGGCCCAGACAATGCTGCCCTCGAGCCTTTTTTAGATGTGGACCTAGGAGGCCGCTCTGAGGCTTTGAACTCCAGGAGGTCTAAGGACAGGTGTATTAACTCCTCGGATATAAAGTTGTTCAATTTTACCCTTGCCCATAATCTTTTTATTCTTAATGGGGCTGAGTTTGGCGACCCCATTGGTGAATTTACTTATTTAGGCCCACAAGGCTCCAGTGCTGTAGACTATGTCTTAGTCACTGCATCTGCTCTCACCTACGTTGTTAATTTTATCGTAGGGTCTACGTTAACTGAGGATCATCTTCCTCAGTTAAAGGAAGATTCATCTTCCTTTAGGCTCCTCGACCTAAATTTTGATAACTTAGTTTTAGCTCATACTAGTTTGCAACCTGAGAATTTTTCTTCCCTGGCTATTTTTAGGGTTCTTCAGTGGAGTCAGGAGTTGGTCGAGCCTCTTACCGATCTTCTCACCCGGCCGGACATCCTCGGTTTTAGAATGCAGCCGGTTGCTGCTGTGAGTGACGAGGGAGCAGTTGCTTCCTTTCAACAACTTACGGCTGTTTTTGTTCAATTTATTCAGGATCTGGCCAAGATATATCCATCTGGGAGACCGGGTGGAAAGTTTGGTTTGATAAGGAATGCCATTGTGCCCGTGCTAGACTTCACTCCCTTTATTACGATTACAGAAGGGGACCTTCTAATAAACTCCCACCTGAGTATTATCTCCAGAGGGCTCAATATAGGAAACTGTTGAGAGATAAAAAGAGAGGGTATTTAGATGCCAAATGGGCGGATTTGCTATGTGCAGCTGACACCAAGGACGCGAGGAAATGCTGGCGACTGGTCAATGACTCCATAAATAGGGGAATGAGGGCCTCCTGTTTCCCAGTTCCTGTCTATTCATGGACAGAGCATTTTACTCACCTGTTTGATGTTGGGGGGGAACATTCCTTGGATAATTTTATTCCTGACATATCGATAGAGGAGTTACCCTTCTGGCCTCCAGTAACAGAGCTCGAGGTGGAAGTCTTTATAGATTCTTTTAAAAATGCCCTGGCTTGGATGCTATTCTCATTGAATTTATTAAAACTTTTAAGGACTGGTGACTTCTGGTACTGGCAGTACTTTTTACTGCCATAAACAACTCAGGTAGAATTCCGGAAGACTGGCCTAGGACTGTTGTAATTCCCATCTACAAAAAAGGCCCCAGAACAGACCCGTCAAATTACAGACCGATCAGTTTACTACCAGTGATCGGGAAAATCTATGCTAAGCTTCTGCTTCATAAGCTCATAGCCTGGATGTCAGAAGCAAATACCCTTGCTAAAGAACAAGCAGGTTTTCAGTGGGGTCACTTGACCATCGAACAGTGCTTCGTTTTATTCCAACTTTTGTCTAAATACAGATCTCATAATGGTGCCTTCTATGTGGCTTTTTTGGACTTAAAAGCCGCATTTGATACAGTAGATCGAAGTATTTTTTGGAAGAAGTTTGGGGACTCCTCTGTCAATAAAAGGTTGGCTAGTTTAATTTGCTTTGCACGCTAACTCCTCTCTGGTGGTTAGGGTGGATGATGGTGGCCACATTGCCCCCCCCCCAGTTAAAGTCCGATTAGGGGTGAGGCAGGACTGTGTCCTTGCCCCCCTACTTTTTATATTAATTATGTTTTTTCCCTTATGGCAAACGTATGATTTTTTCCCCCTAGACTTAATGCTAGAGCAATTGGTTGTCTTGGCTATGCGAACGACGTGGCTTTGATGTCACAGGGTGATTTCAGACGTGATGAGATCACGCTGAACCACACTGAACCACGGTGAACCCCGCGGCGGGGCGAAAGGCCCCTGCACATCTGCACAGCGTGCGCCAGATGTTGGCCACGCTGAATCTGCAGATGGGGTCAATTTGAACCACGCTTCCCGGGCTAGCCGGGGGAAGGTCCCGGGAAGCGTGGTCAAATGGACCGCGGGCCGTGGCGAACAAAAAGTAACGTCTGGCCGCGTGCCACGGGCCGGGATCCCCGGCGGGATCCCGGGCCGTGGCACGATCGGCCAGACGCGGCGGCCGCATTGGCCCCGCCGCCCGCCCGTCTCCTCGGAGGGCGGGCGGCGGGGTGCGTGGAGGGGGCGGGGCCGTGCGGCCGCACGTTGCGCCGCGCGGCCCCGGCCCCTCCCACTTTCCCCGCCGGGATCCCCCCGGCACGTCTGTTGGGCCGTGCAGGGGTGACCCCGGCGGGGAACGAAGACGTTCGTTACGGTACGGGGCCAAAGGGCCCCGTAACGTCTGAAAGTACCCACAGTCTAGGTTAGGACTCAGACAACTTTCTGCCTTTGCTTTGTTCTGCTCCGACTATAAGTTAGCCATCAACTACTCTAAGTCCAAGGTGATGGTTTTCTCCAGCAGGCGGAAAAGTTATCAGTGGCATACCCATGGCCACTCTGTGGAACAGGTGGCATCATTTCGCTAACTTGGTCTTCTTTTCCACCAGGCTGGAGGTTGGGTAGCACATGTCTCGGGCTGTTATCGCTGCTAAGGGTCCATCGCAAGCGATATTAGGCCTTTTTAGCCGGCAAGGTAACCATTCTCCCAATATGGCAGTGCGGGTATTTAATAGTAAAGTTAGGGCCCAAGTCCTGTATGGGGCAGAAATTTGGGGTCCTTTCCTCGCACATAAGATTAATGCTATTCAAGCCAGCTTCTTGTAGAGATTATTAGGAAGCCCAAAAAGTGTTCTTTATGCGGCTATTCATGCTAAGCTGGGCCAGAAATCTTGGCAAATCCTGACCCAGGAGCTGGCAGTTAAATTGTGGTGCAGACTTTTTGCTAAGCAGGGATCGGAGTTATTGCAGGAGGTGGGGACGGATGTTTTTATCAACCCCTGGTTTAAATTGATGGATGGGTTTCTTCTAGCAATGGGGATATCTAAAGATTACTTGGCCCATAAACCCCCGGGTGCTCAGGTGAAGGAGGTCATAATAAGAATTAATGATATAGAAAGGCAGTCTGAAATCACTCAAATTAGGGCCTCCCTCCATCTAAACTTGTATTTGGCTTGGCTCCCCGACCAGCGTCAGCCAGAAAAGTATTTGTTGTCCTCCATCTCTATGCAGGCAAAACTTCTTTTTTTCCGGGCCCGTATGAATGTTTTCCCCTCCCAGGTCCTGGAGGGGAGATTCCAGGGGGAACCTTATTTAGAATGTCTGTGCCCTTTTGACCATCTTACTGTTGAAACTGTATGGCACATTATATTGACCTGTCACCTATATGATGTTCCCAGAGCTAAGTTTTTGAACCCTTTGTTGGATCATCTGCCTGGAAGAACAGATGCTGCCCTTTTGGATTACTTATTGGAAACTTCTAGCTCCCAGGCTATAGCACAGGTTGCCTCTTTCCTGGTGCAGGCATTTCATCTTCGCCAAAAAACTTTGGCATTCCGGCCTTGTTCTCTCCAAGACACTCATTTGCCATAAAATTAACTTAGCTTGACCCTTGTATCGATGAACTAGCTCTTCTAATATTGATCTGCTCTATGTTTATTGCTTTTGATAGGGTTCTTTTGACTCTCACAGTTAATTATGTTCTGAGCAGGCTCCGGCTCAATTTGGGTACCTATTTAGTCCAAATCTTAATAAGGTATTGAATATTCTATTTTGTTATTGTATTTTGGTATTGTTTTTATTCATTGAATCCATATATTTTAGTTTATTTTTTCCTAATTACTATGGTTGGCATTATACTCTTCTGTGTGGCGACCTTGGTGTACTGTATTTGTATTGTCTTTGTATTTTGTATTTTAGTAATGGCTTATGTTTTTGGATTTTTATTTCTATCTTGGTTATTCCAGAATAGACGTAGGATCTATGGCTGGCGTTCCGAGTGTGCGATCACGATAGCATATTTGATGCGATGTTTGACTTTTTCATTTCCTTTATTCCATTCAAAGGATAAATTGCAATGACCTGCAGGTTACATAATAGATAAATAAATTGAAATCCTACTAAATTAGAAAATTGGCTTTACAGGGGCCAAGAGCTTCCCAAGCTTAAGCTCTGCTGAAGAGCTAGGGACTAGTGCAGTAATCTTACGTTGGGAATTCCTATCAAGACTATGGTCGTAGGAGATTCATAATAATAGTCCCATAAGAGGCTTTTCATAATAGGACACTATAACAATGGGACTTTCATACATACCTACATGAGGTAGAATTGCTAGTATTAATTCTTAATAGTAATGTAAAGTATAGTAATGTATAGCAATGTAAACTTTTGATATGTCTAGCTTGGAAGTTACCAGCTTACCATATATTTGCATGCCTAGGTTCAATAAGAGGATAGTAGGAATGTTTGTCTTAGATTTTTATTGTAGAAATTGTTTTGTGAATTTTATTGTGTATTTTGTTATGATGTATTGTTGCAACAATAAACGATATATGATATGATATGATCCAAGTTTCTGATATAGTGAAATTACTTGCGAGCAAAAATTGTGCTGCTCATTTCATGCCTAGTTTGAATACCTGCAAAGATATGTTACTAGTAGATATTCTGATGAAAGTTACAAACTGTAGTGATCGTTCATTTCCCCTAGCAAATACTGTATCACTTTAAAGTATTTTGGAAGAGCTTGTGTCTCAAACACCAGACCTACATTCATGTGGATTTGGTTAAACACTACAAGAGAATTTTCCAAGGGAGAAAATGTCCACACCAAGAAGGTATTTCTTGGTGTGGAGTACATCAAGCAATGAACTCTGTAATTAGTCATAATGACATGCTGAGCTCTGATTTTCACTGCAGCATCTTTCTTATGGCTCATTCACACAACATTCCCCTAATGGGAGAAGAAATACAAGACAGCTTATGCTAGCTTATGTGAAACAGGTTTGTGCAGTGCAATCAAACCCATGCCCATCACCTGCCCAAACCTTCTTTACACAACACCCCCTATCCCCACAGAGGAAGTCAGCACAGCCTGTGTTCCACTTTACTTCCCACACAGAGGGAATGGTGTGTGAATGAGCCCTTGATAAACTGCCAGTTTCCCCTGTGAAACCTCTCCTTTGTTCCTGATTTTTAAGGGTGTATCAAATAATTGTGTTGTGTGACTTAAATTTAATTGAACACTTCACAAGATATTCATTCAACTGCAAAAGAGATGTCCTCCATTATTGTATTTAGCACAATTGTCTTTATGCGTTTGTCTAGAGTGGTACTGTGTAACTGCTAGTCATATCATGTTAATATTAATACTTCTGATTCTATAATACAGTATGCTCTTCAGCACTTCCTGTGTTAATGCTACTGCTCACTAGTGGACCATGAAACAGGCAGCATATGACAGAGCTTCTCATACCAAAATAAGGGATATTATTATTTTTGCATGATTTTGTTTGGCACTTGATGTGGATTAAGCTGCTCAGAAATTGTTTAAGTATACTCCATCCTATTGTAAAGGCTACACATTAATTTAAATCTTTCTCCCTCAGTCTCCTTGGCACCATTGGCAGCTAAATCAGTCTCCGGGAGCTGGTCTGAAAAAGTGATAGATCTTCTGCATACCTTGGGCTTCTCTGAATTGTATATTCTGGCCCTGCCATTTAACAGAGCTTGGATCGAAATACAATCCGGGGCCAAGGATCAGGAAATCCAATATGTGAATGAGCTTATTGTCGGACAAAGGGTCTTGCTTCTATAAAGAGTTGTCGACACCACCAGAGGGGGCTGCATATTTGACTTTATCTGATATGCTGCAATTCAGGGTTGTTTTGATGTTAGCTAGATGCAATGTGTTCCCTTCAGCATATACATCGGGCAGATGGAAGGGAGTTCTGGGTGTTGAGAGAATCTGTGTATATTGTAAAAACAAGGAAGGTACTGATATACAGGAGCAATTATCCCATATTATGATGGATTGTCCAACGTATGTTAATTGGAGGCAAAAGTTTATTGACCCCTGTCTGAGCGTAAGGAAAAGTCTTACCCCTCAGAAGAAGGTGATGTTCTTATTAAGGGATCGCGATACAAATGTGACAGTACAGGTAGCCAAGTTTCTGCATTTGGTATTCAAAGCTAAATTAGCTCAGGTGGCCAGTCCTTAAAGGGCTTGCATAGGTCTTTTGTTTACTTGAGCTTTTGGTCACTTCTATGTACTAGTAGTGATAGTGTTTTATAGTAAATTTGTTTTAACACTTTAGATGTTTTATTTATATTGTAGTACATTGTTATCTTGTGGTTTTATGTTTTTGTATTATTTTTACGATGGCTTCGGCTACGTAATAAAAAAAGAAGAAAAAAAAGGGGGGGAAAGGAAAGGCTGTTTTTGTGATGCTCCAAAAAGCCAAGATGACAAGAAGTGCAGAGATGAAAAAGAGAAGTTAAGCTTGGTGTCATCAGCATAGTGATGGCAATTCACTCCCAACCTCCAAATGATCTTGCCCAGAGGCATTAGATACATTGAACTAGAGGGGAGACAGGATGGAACCCTGAAGGAAGACGAGCAATCTCCCATTACCACCCGCTGGGACCTCCCTAACAGGAATGAACCAAACCACTCAAGAACACACCCCTGCCATGTTCTGCATTCATGTCAACAATACCTCATGATCAAAGTGTATAACACCCTGTATTCAAAGTGTAAATGGGACCCATGGCAAGTTTTTATTTGGCCCCTTTTCAGGTCCTGGATCTGGTCCCTATATCCAGTTACAATCCTTAAGAACTAAAAATCTGAGTTCAGGGCAAGGGAGTACAGATGAGAGCAGGCACACAAGGAGAGGGGACAGATCCAGGACACAGATCCACGATCTGGACTCTCCTCTTCCTGAGTGCACTCCGTAGGTACCACTGCCTCAGCTTTTATGTGACTCTCAGAGCTCGTGCTAATTTTTCAGTTGGTCCCTGGGAGGGAAAGGTTTCTCGGCCTCTGATATAGCACTTTCAAGATCCGTCCTACAAGCTCCCAAACCAGTGTATGAGAAAAATGTACCTGGAAAAATCCTTAAGTTCCCAAATTCCCAATAGCATCAGATTGCTTACAGAGTGGGGGACAAAATTCAAAGGGGCTAACACTGTTTTCCCCTTTCAAAAACACTAAAACCACACAAGACTGTGTGCGAACTGCAAAGCGAGCATTCTTAAGTGTTCACACTGCAACAGAAAGACTGAATACAAGAAGTCTGTACTTCTGTCTATATTCAATCTGTAAATTTTTCTACTATACAAGTCCACCAAAATATCCCAACCAATTTAAACATTCAAAGTTCAACAAGATGCTTTTTCAAGCATCAGATTACTTGGGAAGAGGGACAAAATTCAAAGAGGCTATCACAAGAAAGAGCACCACTATAAGACAATATAAGGTGACATAAAAAGCAAGTATTTTTGAAGTGTTTGCACTGCTGCAAAAATATTAAATATAAGAAGTCTGCAAGTAAAGCTTTTGGAAAAACTTTTAATCAGTCAATCAATTACTTTATTGACTTGACCATTTGGTCTTTGCAATATATACAACACCACATATATTTCCTTATTTCCACGGGAGATCCATTTAAAACTTTAAAATGCCAATGTGATATACAGATTGGTAACCTACTTATAAAAATATCCAGCGTTTTAATTCTGGACGTTAATATACATAAACTAAAACATTAAACTGAAACCATCTATAATAATATATCTTGTTTTTGTCCGAGCGAGGCATATAATTTCAACAACGCTGGACCATCAACGCATGGGCAAAATTTGCCACTTTTCTTATAGTACAATCATCTGGGTTTGCAAGTAAGTACTTCAGTTTATGTTGGTCATCCTAGGGTATTTTCAGACATTACAAGATCACGGTGAACCATGGTCAATTCCCATATGGGGACCATGAGCTCGTAACATCTGTTGGGGCCAGCCGTGATTCCCGCCAGATGTTCACCCCCGTGAATCACGGCCGGGAATCACTTTGACCACGCAGGAGGAGGGCCATTTGTGTGGTCAAAGTGATTCCCGCCCGTGATCAATGGGGGCGTCACGTCTGTCCCCTGACCATGGCCCGGAATCAGCGCCGCTGATTCCGGGCCATGGTCAATGCCCCAGGCGGCGGGCGGGCGCTGCGGCCACATTGGCCGCGGGGCCTGCCCATCTCCCAGTGGGCGGGTGGGGGAGTGTAGGAGGGCGGGACTGTGCAGTCGCATGTTGCGCCGCACAGCCCCACCCCCACCCCCCAAATTCCCCGCTGGAATCGGCCAGCACGTCTGCTGGTCGTGGCGGCGGGATTCCGGCAGGGAATCATTTGGGTGATTCCGTGGCGGAGCAAATGCTGCCCCGTCACGTCTGAAAATACTCCTAAAAAGATCTGCCCCGTAATAGGAGCTGAAGCAATTTTATTCTAAGATTTAATGAGAGTGAGCACTTAAATAAATAATGAGGGAAATCTTCTAAATTCTTAGTTCCACATATGCAAAAATGCAAGGCATGAGGGATTTTGTTATATCTACCCTCAAGATCTGTTGTGGGCATCAGATGAAAGCATAGAAGCATGAGGGCTTTTCATAGCATGAAGTTTGTAAGGAGTCCTAAATAATGCTCCATCTGATGCAGTGTTTTTATTAATCCGTACCACGGTGCTGACTTTGTCCGTTTAATGGCCTCAAGGTCCTTCTGTTTGTAGACATCCATAAGTCTTACTAAAATCAGTTCCTTGACCTTAGTTCCTGGATACTCACAGAGAAAAGACAGAGAGAAACTGAATCCATTAACCAGACGGAGCATAGTCTCCTTCCAAAAAGGTTTGTGATCCGAAAGGATCATTTCAGACCAACAAGGCTTTGGCAACCTTTCGCTAGGCATAGCCATAATTTGTGACCAGTATAAGACTGTTCTCGAAACAGCCCTCATTTCAGCTGGCAATACACCCATTTCTGCTATGAGCATGCACTAAGTGTGCAGAGTGGCGCCCCTAGTAATGTTCTAATTAGTTGGTTTTCGAACGTTTCTAGCTCTGACTTAACTGAGAAACCCCAGATCTCAGCCCCATAAAGGACTTGTGGGAGTAACTTAAACACCAGCAATTTCAGGGCTGGCTGAAAGAGCCTGCCACAAGCTGTCCGCCAAAACTTTATAACTCCGTAAGTTGATTGAGCAAGTTTCATTTTAAGAAAATTAAAGTGCTCCAGCCAAGAACCAATGTATAAGAACATCAGACCCAAGTATCTGTAGGTTTTGACCTGTTCCAAAGGAACAGAATCCAAGCTCCATATTTTGTTCTCTCATCTCTTGGCAAAAATCATTACTTTTTTGTAGTTAATTTGTAAATTATTTTCCTTACAGAATGTTCCCAAAGATGTTAGTAATCTTCTCATACCAATTTCTATAGATGATAAAAGAACCATATCATCTGCGTAGAGTAATATGCTTAGTTTCCTCCCATAAATAGATACTGGGGGAACAAAACTTTTAAATACTGTTTACATTGTTCCCTGCTGCACCAAGTCAAAGCACAAAATAAAGGTAAATATCCAATATTCAAACAAAATACAAGCACTACAACAAATTATAACAAAAATTAGCAAAAAGAAAAATACAAAAATGTCAAAATATAAAATATATCTATTTGGTTTGGATATTTTGCATGCTGACTGAATATATCTTTAGATATACTTAAGAGTGTATTCTTGGAGTGGTGCAGTTAACCATTTATGAATTAGATTCATCCCTGTTCTGGCTGGTGAAAGCTAGCCATGAGACTTCGGGGCCATTGTTGGCTGACAGCCTCAAAACTGCAATCATCCAACCCCTGCTGAAAAAAACATCTCTTGATGTTGACTCCACTACCAGCTATTAGCCCATCTCTAATCTTCCCTTTTTAGGGAAGCTTATTGAATAGGTGGTTGCCTCGCAGTTTAATGTACACCTCAATGCTATTGAATTCCTGGACCCATTTCAGTCAGGATTTTGTCCTGGGCATGGCACTGAGACTGTGCTTGTGGCCTTGGTTGGAAACCTCTACAACGACAAGAGCACCTGCACCCTGTTGATTTTGTTAGCTCTTTTGATGGCCTTTGATACACTTGATCATCCCTTTGGGAGCACTCCCATGGGGTCTCACAGGGTTTATCTTGCCTCCATCCTGTTCAATGTGTATCTGAGGCCCCGAGGTGAGGTTGTACAGATTTGCAGTGAATCCCATCAGTATGCTGATGACACCCAACTCTATTTCTTTTTGTTCATCTGCCCTAGGTCCTGCAGTATCAATGCTTACCCAGTGCCTGACTGTCATTGGAGACTGGATGTGGGTGAGCCGATTGAAGCTGAATCTAGTCAAGACAGAAGTGATGATGTAGTAGTAGTAGTAATATTTATTATTGTTTGACCATAGGTCATAACAAGTCAATGAAAAACAGTACAAAAGATAAAATAAACACACAACATCAACATCAAACAGAAGCAATTGATCATAGCTGACATAAGCTATAGGCACAATAAAACAACTGATAAAGCCAACAAACTATAAAAATTGCCTTGCCCTTCACGGGGCTTATGGCGACACATTTGACCCCTGTAACTAGATTCTATCCTGAGATTGGAAAAGATAATATAGCAGAGAATTTTAAATTCTGGTCAATTAGCTTAGTGTCAATGATCAGGGGAGGGATTTAACATCCTTCCAAACAATTCCACACACAAGCCAACCAGCCACTGCCCCCTTCTGTCATGGTTAGGTCCACATTGGAATTACTAGTCACTAGACAGGGCAATTTTGGACACAAAAGAGCGCCCAATACCTAGAGTAGCTTACAAGACCTAAATACAGTACAACAATAGCGGGGCTAACCAAAAAACGAGTGGCAAAGGGGATGAAAAATTAAGCAACCCAACGGCCCTGCAGATGGAATTACCTGTAGAGTTACTTCCTAATAAATCAGATTTCGCCAAGCAGGTCACAAAATAAATAAATGGCTATCCCAAATATCGACAAGGCTTAAAATTGTTAGCCCACGTAATGATCCATCTTCCTTCTTAATTCTGCCCGCCAGGCGAAATTCGTCATGGGTCTTGTCACATTGACATTTGTGATTACCATTAAAAATGCCAGCTTCCAATTACCCGGCCAATGTTCTTTCCTAATCAAGAACATGTCAATGTATTTAGTACGCAGGTTTTCATTAAATGGGCAGTAAAAAGGTAGTGCAGGATGTCTTCTACCTTGTTTTGGGTGCAAGAACAAAATCTCAAATTATATGGAGTACCTAGAGTTCTTCCTTCCAAAACTGCCGATGGAAATAGCTGAAACCGCAGTGTAGTAAGGCCGCTCTTGCAGCCGGATTCTCCACTTGGAGCAGATAATCTTCAAATCCAAATACATTTTTATATTCCAGGGACCCAAGAGCTATCTTACAAACACTAATCTGTGCCATCACATTTTGGGTAAATACATCAGTAACTCTACTTTTGAACAAAAAGCTTCCTTTACTTTGAGAGCTAGACTTAAGTTCCACCATTGACAACCCATAAGCAAATATCAGCCCTTCTGTTCTTTGGGCCCATGAGGTTTTCCTTTTAAAGCCGCCCTGTTCTTCATAACATAGTTTGGGTAATCGCCCCTTGGCCATCCCCTGAAGATGTGACCAGTATCTGAACATAGCCAATTTAATGTTAGATTCCACAGGGAGCAGGCCAAGTTCTACCCTCACCATGCTTGAAGGCGTGGTTAACGGGACCCCCAAAACCCTTTTACCAATTTTAAGAAGTTGCACTTCCAATCCTGACGAATATGCATGGCCCCAGATCTCGGCCCCATATATAATTTGCGGGACCATTTTTTGATTTATTAGAGTCACAGCTGGTTTTACAAGCTTGGCACCAGCTAGCCTCCAAAATCGTAAGATTCCATTGGCTGTGTGATCAGCTTCCAATTTTACATCATCAATGTGTCTTGACCAGTGACCCAAATAATTAAACAGAATCCCCAGATACCTGTAGCATTTAACATGCTCAATTACCTGAGACCCAATTTGCCAGGTGAAAAGTGATTGGCAAATACCAACACCTTTGTCTTGGAGTGGTTAATTTCCAGATGATTAGAGACACAGTAATTATGTAGAGCTACAAAAAAAAAACCAAGCAGGACACAAGAGGAGGTCCGCGGACCCCTTGGGGGGTCCAATGGATTAGTTTGGGAACCAATGGATTAGTGTTTTCATCCCTTAATGATGACACTCAGTTTGAACACCTTGGTAGAAAATGATCTTAGAAGACTTTCTGTGGAAAAAAAGGCTTATGAAATCACCCTTTCCAGTCCCTCCCCTCCAACCACAATTCCCAGTAAGCACCTGCAATAGTAGTTAATGCAGAACAAATCACATTGAAGCAAACTTGCAACTGCAATCGAGTTGGGGGATTGAGCTGTGTTTGCGTGCCTGCACACACATTTCTGTCCCTCTTCATAACTTTCGAATCCGTACACTGAATTCAACCTAATTTGGTAGAGGGGCAGTCTTCGCAAAAGGCACATAGGGACCCAAAACTTCAAAACAATAGGTGTAGCTAGGGCTGCCACCTCTCACAGTTTGACCCCGAGACTCCCATAGGACAAAATGGGAGTCTCGGGGCCAAACCGTGAGAAGTAGCAAGCCTAGGTGCAGCAGGAGAGGAGATGCTGCCACTTTTTCTGATGTAAAAATCACACTGATTAGGACTCATCCCTATGACACCCATCTCCCTAGCAAATTTACTACATGTCTCTTAAGATCTGTCTTGTCCCATAGTAATACATTTTGATTGCTGCTGAATTCCCTAAGTTACAATGACCATCCCTTCCATCAAATGACAGAGAATAAAGGATCATCAAGAAGTACAAGAAGTGGTAGGGATTTTTCACACAGCACTCACAATGTGGGTTTGTGGAACTACCCACTCAAAAGGGTTCATTCACACACCACCACTTTTTACCCACATTTGGGATGTGTGAAATCCTTACCAATTCCTTTGCTTCTTGCTGATTATAATTTGCCACTTTGGAGCACAGTGCTCCTTTCCAAAGGGGAAGGCTGACATGAAGTATATCCACTGCTTATTTCCCCTGTGCATGGAGATTGTTGTGTGAACTGGTTTTGTAAGGCACAGAAACCAATTCCATACCTCACAAACCCTCTTCACACTGGGAGAAGCAGACACAGCCGGCACACTGTGCTGCTTCCCCTCCTCAGTGGGGACTGTTGTGCAAATGAACCCCAAATGGTAAGGGAGAGGGTTGTTGAGTGAATGAGTCCTTAGGAAAACAGGCTTCATTAGTGCAGGTGCTTGCTGTACAAAACCACTTCTTGTTAAATACAGAAACCCAATTAAATGGCTTCCCTCTCCACACTTCAGTATTGTTCATCTTCATCTAGCTGAAACTCTTTTGGAAATTCACTCAGGCCTGGTACCAGCTACACATCGTGTGCTTTTTTTTTAGGAGTGCTCTGTGAATATCCTCCAGCTTGAACATGAAAAAGCGCTGGGCCTAATTTGCAGAGGTGCTGTGCTCTGTGGGTACCCAGAGTCTCCACAATCCAGGCCCAGAAGATCTGCCTTGCTAACCTACACCGCTTTGGCCCAGTTTCCCACCTGTTGGTAGGAAAGAAGGGGGAAAGAGGATTAGCAGCTCATCCGCTCGGGAGAGCAAAATGCGAGAAGGAAAAAGTAAAGCAAAGAAAGCATCTTGGAATGGAGGCGAAAGGAAAGGTGCCCCTCTCACTCTCCCGGAGGACGGAGGCAGCTTTGCTTTCGAAAGCCTAGTGAGCTCAGCCCCCAAGCGTGGGAGTGTGTGAGCAGCAGCAGCAGGGGGGAGAAGCTCAAATGCGCCAGCCCGCTCAGAGACGCGCTCGCACGGACTGAGGGAGCAGCAGAGAGGAGCCGCGGAGAGACGCCCAGACCAGAGCTCGGTCAGGAGGAGCCGGGAAAACTTCCTGCCCGCGAGGTGAAGGCGATCAGCCTGAGGGAGGAGGAAGCGCCTCTGGCTCCAGTGACTGACTGACTGTGTGTTTGTCTGGGGAGCCGCCCGAGCCCACCCGCCCGGCTCCAATCCCAGGAGCGGCGTTGAGTCTGGCGGCTGCGCGCCAACTCAAGGAAGGAGCAGCAACAAGTAGCGGGCGCCCCGCCGAACCCCGCGCGCCTTTCCATCCCGGCGCCGCCGCCGCCGCCGCCGCGTGCAGCAAACAGCGAGACTGCTCTGCCCTTCCGCGGTGAGTAACGGAGCCCCTTGTGCCGGCCCGCGCTGCGGGGGGAGAAGGCACTTCTTGGCTTGGACGCGCTGAGTGAGGACAGCCAGTCCCACCCGCGGTTTGGGGGCGGCAGGGAGCTTACCAGCAATCCATCAAATGAATTGACACGAGGACCGAGTCAATCGAGATAGGTGGCTTCCCAGAGCCGCGAGCCACAAGTAGCACTCCGAAGTAGTCGCATTCAAGCCGGTGGGCTCCGGTTTGTGGGTGGTGGTCCAGGACCGATGGGGATAGTCCCTGCTTCCCCTCCGCCCCCCATATCTTTGTAGTTTACTGGCCACCACTTGTATTAAAATGATGCCAGCTCAGGGCAAAATTCCTGTGAGATAAGGACACCCTCTGCTGCTTTTAGTAGTGTGTGTAGCTGAAGTAGAGTAAGGAGGACAAGTTGATTTGGAAGTACAATAATACCCCCATCTGGTCACTGAAAGCTAGAATGAGCTTGCTGTTGTTTCCAATTCTGAGATCAGCAGCAAAGTAGTTAAGTATCTTTTATTGGACCAACTTCTGTTGGTGAGAGTATGCAAGCTTCTGAACTTTGCAGAGCTCTTCTTAGGGCAGAATGAGAAGGTAATTCAGCCTAGATAATACAAAGAGGCTAAGGCCAAGTTCTATTAGCATGGTGGTCAATTAGTACATTAAAAAAAAAAGCATAGACAGACAATAAGTCACAGGCTATTATAATGAATCATGAAGCCCATGTTTCTATTAGGATTGTCCACTTCTTGGTACTAAGCAGTTATGAATGTTCATTTTGAAGATTATCTGAGAAACTCCACAGGCATCACAAAGGAACAAGAGTTGTTCAGCTCCATAATGATTAAACTCCTAGATCTCTAATTTTGAATCCAAGGTTTTATTGTAAATTGCATAGATGTTAAAGTTTATAACTACAGACAATACGAAGACCTAAAACTAAGGTGGCAAGGGTTTCTGTTGTAATCGGATAAACAGCTGCAGTCATCAGACCACTTCCTCCAGAGTAGTCCCAAAGTCCATTGGAATGGGATCAGTGAGGGCTGCAGGAAAACATGTACAAGCAATGAGGAGCTAGGTTATTAAAAAAATAAAAACCCACTATATTTTGCTGACTTGCTTGTTCCATGAAAATGTAGACTTGCAATGATAATTCAGCTAAGAGGAAATCATGCTAATTATTTTATGAACAAACATAATTAGTCTACATTTTTAAGTTATGCACAAGATAATTATGTTTGTTCACAAAATAATCAGCAACATAATAGTGTCAGAAGCTGTTGTTGTACCCAAGTTTTTCAAGGGATTGACCCTCTCCCCCTTTCCTTGCAAACATAGCCAACATCATGATGTATTTGTGTATAAAGGTGATAACTTGTAAATATTAGTCATTGTTTTTAATGGACATCTTGTTTGGGTAAATGTTAAACAGCTCTTGGAATAATGATATTATAGAGGCACCTGTTAGTGACACTGTGTGAAAACAAACACACCGCCACGAACTGACCCAGTTTGGCATTGGACCTGAACCATGGTCAGGATTCAGCCAGGCCCCTGAACTGATGTGATGGGAGCCTGGCTGCCGGGGAGCTAGGTGGACATTCGTTCCCCACCCCCACCCACCGCCCGGTACTGCATGCAGCTGCCTGCTGCCTCCCTGACAGGTGGCCATAGTAGCCAATGTTGCTCCCCCAAAGAACACTCTGGACCGCAGTGAGTAAAGTGGACTTTCAGATGTGAAAGCCTACTTTACTCCAGGTCTGGTGGCCAGATCCCAGGGAAACATCTAGCGGGTGTTTTTCCGTGTAACGGTGCCCCCTGGTTTAACTCACACAAAGTGGGTTAAACCATGCCACCATCACATTTGAGAACACCCGCTGTTACTACTGTTAATAGTAGTAACAGTTGAAAATACCCACTGTTGTTAATGATTGATGGAGGTTCCATAAATGTTCCATAAAAGGATTTCAGTTCTGAGTAGGAGTGAAATGAGCAGCTAAATTGCTGCTTGTGAGAAATTTTGCCATCTTGGAAACCCGGATTGATTTCCTGACCATTTCCTAATACTGATGCAATTTCTTGATTCTTGCAACATACCATCCCAATTTACCAACTTTCTACTTACTGTTTAAAGTGTACTGTTCATTTGCCGTGTACCACATTGCTGAGGGTACCATTTTACTTCCGGGTTTCTGTCTGTTCATTGTACCACATTTCTGAATCAATCAGTATGCGAATAGTCCATCCCTTAGTCTCCCCCTAGTATCCCTTAATCTCCATTCCAGTACCTCCAGTCCAATCAGAATTGTTGTTCTATGTTGTTTCCTTTGCTTTGACCAATCTGCAACTGAATTGCAGATTAGTAAAGGAAACTACATACCAGCTAATGAGTGACAAGGAAGTACAGGGGAAATGGAGAGCAGAGAAGATAGAAGAAATCTGGTAATGTGTTGGCATTACCTCTCAGGATTTGAAACTGACAGCAAGGCAGTAAGCGGCAAAGCAGTAAACGGGATCCTGGTAAGCATATTGTTGGTAAATAGATAAACAAAATGTCAATTGAGACATTCCTAAGTACCAAGAGGTTCTCAATTGGACTGAGATGATATCAGGAACCAGAATTTTGATGGGAATTCCCATTTTTGTGAAATCTCATTTCAGCCCTAGTTCTGGGGGCAGACACAAGATCTAGCTTAACTTTTGTCCTTTACTCAGATTCAGTGAGTACTAGGTGTACTGAAAACATTTACAACTTGTGCACCTAAGTTGTTGTGAAATACATGTGACCTGTTGGGGTAATATCCAAGCAACTCAAACTTTTAATTGGATTTGTAGAATGTAAACATACCTGTGAAGCAAGGAAATACTAACATTCTCATTTTACAGGTGAAGGACTTGTCCAAAGTCACAATTTGTTGCAAAATAAGGAACTGAACCTGGACCTCCCTTTTCCCAGGCTGAATTCTAAGGCCACTTATGCATGCATAGTCCCACTGAAGTTAATGGTAGAACTCATGAACAAGTGGTTTTTAAACTGCAGCTGTTGTCATGTAATGGGAGCCTTCCTGCTAAGCTGGTGGTGATAAAATTTCTGTGTGTCTCTAACTTTGATCACTTGTTACCAGGGAGGCAGGAAACTTTCGTCAAAGCAGTCACAGCTCTGTTCTCACAGCAATTTGCGCACGTGGGAACACATTATTCCGCTTTTATCCTGTGAGAGCACACGTGCATGACCAGGTTCCCAAATGTAGCATTTACAAAGATGGGTGTTCTTATTTATTTATTAATATAATAATTTCTACCCTACCCCTCTCTCCAAAGGAGACTCGAGGGGGCTTACAAGACAAGTAAAACAATAAATATACTAAAAAATTCATAGTATCATAAAATTAAAAAAATACAAAGATAGACTAAAAAACCACCCATACCAGAGTCTGCTAAAATAAACACAACCAATCCATCCTAAATTAACACATCCCACCCTATCCCTACCCCCTGCCAAATGCCTCGTGGAAAAGCCAGGTCTTACAATGCCGGCAGAAAGTAAGGAGATCCAGGCTAAGGCGAAGCTCCACTGGGAGGGCGTTCTACAATGGTGGAGCAGCTGCCGAGAATGCCCTCCTGTCTGTTCAGACTAGGGCTGAAATGAAGTCTTTGGAATTATTTGGAAATCGCCAAATTTTGGGGTCTTCAACCCGAAAATGGCGTTTTCCGAAGTTCAGGAGTTACTTTTTAATTATTATTATAAATTATCCTATCCAACTACAACAAACACCTAGCCTACATCTAATTCTATCTAACTACTGCTACTTTAACTAAAGTAATACTAAGAACTACTTATGCGACCTAACCTAACCCAAAGTCAGAGGAGACAGCATCTGAGGGCAAAGACTGGAGGAACCTTCAGTCCTCGTTAAATTGGTCTTGCAGACTCAGAGGAGGAGGGTGAGGAGGCACTGACATCCACCACAGGAGCAGCAGAAGACCCCTCACCAGGGTCCCTGGCAGGAGCAGGGGCAGGTATCCCTTGGAGAATCCTGGGATAGGGGAGAATCCTGGATAGCAGTGCTGGTACTGGTGGGACGTCTGGTGGTGGGGGCACCTGCATGCCAGCAGCCCGAGCCCTCTGCCCTACCCCAGTGTGTTCCATCAGGGCACAGTGGAACAAGACGTTGGCCTGCCGTGTCTGCCTCATTTAGGCAGAGTAGGCCGCGTTCTCCACCTGATGACGTCCCAGGTCACGATTCTGCTCCACTAAGGAGTCGCGTGCCTGGGACGGTTGGTTCAGAGCTGCACGCCCAGAATCAATAGGCACGAATCAGTCCATGTAGCTCTGGGGGCAGGGGCAACTCCTACTCAGCCTGTGCAGGGCTGACCTCCTCCACCTCTGCTGATGAGGAGGAGGGCCTACTTCACCTGACAGGCACAGCTTGTTCCCCTCGCTGGCCCTGCTGTCTGCCACCTGCCCACTCTCTCTCCCTTTCCAGCACTAACCTATGGGACCTGGAAAGGTGGCCATGGAGGGCAGAGGTGCTGCTCTGTCTCCCACACCATACCTCTCTGTTGCAGTGGGAGCACAGAGCTAAAGTGTGGGCCATTCCTTGGGCTGGGGGAAGTGGTCTCACACTGCAGACCTCAGTGCCTGCTGGCGGCGCCGCGATCACCTGACTGGTGCAGGCCCTGCCTCCGCCACCGGGACCTCTGCCTCAGACTCCTCCACTGCCCTGGTTTCCCTCTGACTTGCTGCCTAATCTAACCTAACTGTGACTACATATATGATAAAATATACCCTGCTCCTATATCCTAAACTATAAATATTATCCTGTTCTTAAACTATAACTATATATGATATCCTATAACTTAAATATATGTCCTAATAACAACAAATCATATCCTAATTTATAAACCTAAATACTACTATAGTAGTATTTCTCTCTCTCTCTCTCTCTCTCCACCCTATTCCCTCCCCAAGTGTGTGTGGTGTGTGCTATATATATTTTATTTCCTATTTTTTTAACAGTTCCTCCTCAGCTCCTCCACTCCTTCCCTCTCCCTCTCCTTCCCACACCACAAAGAGACTGCTGCATTGCAGCCCCTTATATACTGTGTGGGGGGGGGGGGGAAGGGCTGCAGAGTGTTGTTATGCACCCTGAATGGCTAGACAATCAAGGGGGAGGGAGGGAGACAGAGGGTGGAGGTGGTGTTGTGCACATTGTGCACACCCTGATTGGGTAGGCAGTTAAACGGCTGCAGGTGTTGCACATGCTGAAACGTCCAGGTGGCATTGAAGTTTTCCGAAATTTCCCAAGTTTTCCGACATTCTGTGCTTTGGTCACCAAAGTCCGAAGTTTCAGCAAGGACACCGAATTGCCTCCCGAGTACTTGGACCAAGTATTCGGAACTTCAAAAATCAGTCCGAATACCCGGAAGTACTATTTGGTTCATCCCTAGTCCAGATCTGCTGAAAGTGCAGGACTTCCAGGAAGGTGTCCCCAGACAACCACAGGGGCCGCCCCAGAGCCCAGAGAATGAAGCCGCAGATAGACCCAGCAAAACCAGCAGCGTCATACTTCCACTAGTCAGCTCTCCGAACACAAGCGCAGTCTCCATGCCATAACCTGGACAAAAGCCAGACTGCGCAGGATCAAGAAAACCGGTGTGATCTAGATGCACCTGCAACTGGAGGGCCACGACCCGTTCAATAACCTTCTCTAAAAAGGGAGGGTTAGAGACTGGCCGATAGTTTGCCAGGGCACTAGAGTCAAGCAATGATTTCTTGAGAAGTGGCCAAACCACAGTCCCCTTGAGGCATTCCGGAACACAACCCTCCCTAAGGGAGGCGTTGATCACCCTGGCCAACACCGGCCCCAGGATCTCCCTGGTGGCCTTGACCAACCAGGATGGGCAAGGATCTAATTCATAAGTTGTGGCCTGAACAGAACCCAGCACATCTGTCACCTCAGCAGGTGTCACCAACTGAAGTTCATCCCATGAATACAGACCAGACAGGGCATTCCTAACCTCTGGCTCTGCTACACTTTCCAAAATGGCGTCGTCGAAGTCATGCTCAATGTGAGCAATTTTATCTGCAAAGTATGACAAAAACATGTCACAGCGGGCCTTGGATGAGTCCAGTTTCAGGTGGAGACAGGCTGGACTAACCAGACCCCTCATCACCTGGAACAGGTCCACTGGATGCAAGTAAGCAGATGCTATGAGGGCAGCAAAGAACCACTTCTTTGCTGCTTGAACCATCACGGCATAGGCCCTCCAAAATGCTCTATGCCACAAGTGATTGTCTTGAGTGCGAATACAGCACCACTGATGGTTCAACCACCTACCCTCACGCTTCAACGCCCCAGGTCCTCTGTGTACCACAAGGACCAGCTGTTCCAAAAAGCCACGAGGTCGTTGATGGAGCGGCTGTTGAGGTCATCAGGCATATCCCCCAGAGCATTCCGGAACCTATCTGGTTCCATAAGTCTCTGGGGGTGGACCCAGAGACTTATGGGGGTGTGGGACTTAATCAGTCCCACACACCCACAGTCAGACAGGTACGCCAGGATGCAAGCCCATAGGAGGTAGTGGTCCGACCATGGCAAGGGTGTACACTCCACACCCTCCATCATCGGACCCCGTGCCTCAAGGTCAGTGCAGAACATCAAATCCAGAGTATGCCCCCCCTCATGTGTTGGGCCTACTACCACCTGGGACAGGCCCATGGCAGCCATAAATTCCTGCTTCACTCCATGCAATCCAGAGTCCACCAAGACAATAAGGCTGGAAGTCTACAAGACTACATCCAAGACCAGAGCGGCTAGAGCAGTCAGAGATGCTGTCAGGCAGTAGGGTGCACGGTACGCTAGCAGAATCCCCAACCTGTCCTCGGCTAGACTCCCTGGACTGTTTCTGGCCAAATCAAGCACAAGGTAGAGGCCCTCTATCCCAGATTCAATCTGCACTGAGAACTTCCTAACAGCCAAGCAGTCCCTAAAAATAATGACTAAGCTTCCGCCCTGACCCTCGAACCTGGGCTGGTGCTGAACGGAGTAACCGGCCAGAACGAGGTCAGCCAAAATCAGACCTGACAACTCGTCCAGCCAGGTCTCCATCTCACACACACAGGGTCTTGTGGGATAAAAGCAGAATAGCATGTTCCTATGCTAATTGCTGCATCAACAGAGTTGTGATTCCTCTGACAGAAGTTTCCCTGCCTCCCCAGTAATGTGTGAAAGTGACCTTAGAGTTTTTCTCTGTACAACCAATGATTCTACCAGTGAATAACCTTACATATACAGGAGTTCCAGGTGTGGGGTGCAGCTAGGGAGAAGGGACAAAGGGTTTAGGGGAGCAGGGGAGGTGTGGGAGGGTGAAAGAAGGGACAAGGAGGAGCAGAGTTCACGGACTGGAGTACAGATGGAAATTAGCGTAGAGAGGTAGGGGTAGCAAGGTTGTGAAGAGCTTTATAGGTGAAGACTAGGAGCTTGTGCAGGATTCGTTCAGGAAGGGGAAGCCAGTGAAGAGAAGAGAGGAGGGGCTGCACATGGTTGAAGTGATGGGAGAGAATGGTGACCCTGGCAGCAGAGTTTTGGACGGAGATAAGGGAAGAAAGGTGAGAGCAGGGGAGGCCAGTGAAAGGAGGTTACAGTAATCAAGGCGAGAGATGACAAGGGCATGAACAAGGATTTTGGCAGAGGAGACAGAGAGAAAAGGGTGAATCTTAGCAATGTTATGCAGGGAGAAACGACAGGATTTGGCAACAGAGTCGATGTAGGGTTTAAAGAAAGGGGTGAGTCAAAGATGAAGCCTAAGCTACAGACTTGGGGGATGGGAAGGATGGTGACCCCGTCGATGAGGATCAACAGGGAAGAGGGAGAGGAAGGATATGTGGGGAAGATAAGGAGTTCAGTTTTAGCCATGTTGAGTTTGAGTTGACGTTGAGACATCCAGGTAGAGATGTCAGAGAGACAGCTGGTGAAGTGAGCTTGAATAGATGTAGAGAGAGAGAGAGTGGAGTGTCATCAGCGTAGATGTGATATTGGAAGGCATGGGAGGCAATGATTTTGCCTAGGAACAGGGTATAGATAGAGAAAAGGAGAGGGCCAAGGACAGAGCCGTGGGGAACACCAACCGAGAGGGGAGGAGAGGAGGACGTGGAGTTGGCAAGAGATATTGAAGGAGCGGTCAGAAAGGTAGAAGGAGAACCACTCGAGGATGGAGCCACGAAAGCCAAGGGAGACGGGAGTGAAGTGAGTTTAGCAAGAGTGAGTGATCAACAGTATCAAAGGCAGCAGAGATGTCAAGGAGGACAAGAATGGAGTAGAGGCTATTAGATTTAGCCACAAGAAGATCGTTGGTGATCTTAGCGAAAGCAGTTTCAGTACAATGAAGGGGGCAAAAGTTAGATTGGAGGGGGTCAAAGGAGGAGTTGGCAGAGAGGAAGTTGAGGCAGCGGGAGCAGACAACACATTCAAGAAGCTTGGAAGTAAAAGTAAGGAGTGAAACAGGATGGTAACTAGAAGGGTCAGAGGGGTCAAGAGTGGACTTTTTGAGGATAGGAGAGACTGGTGTGCTTGAAGGCACAGGGAAGGAGCCAGTAGAGAGGGAGAGGTTGGTGATGTGGCAACAGTGGAAGGGGCAATAGTGGAAGCAATGGAAGTCAGGAGGCAGGAGGGGATGGGGTCAAGGGGGCAAGTGGAAGGGTTGGAGGAGGAGATTTATTTATTTATAAGAAGGAAATAAGATCCTGAGCAGAAAGAGAAGAAGGAGGAGGAGGACAGGGGGGCTTGAGGAAGGAGTCAAAGGTGGAGAATAGGTGTCGAGGGTCCCGAGAACAGGACTCAATGCAGGAGGCGTAGTAATGCTATCTAACAAGGGAGATAGCAGAAGTAAGGCAGGAGAGACAGAATTGGAAGTGAAGGAAGTCAGCATGAAAGTGGGATCTGCACCAGAGGCGTTCAGCAGCATGAGTGCAGAAGCGGAGGTGGTGGATACTGGGGGTGAGCCAAGGACGGGGAATGTGGGAGCAGGCAGGGTGGGAGGAGAGGGGGGCAAGGGAGTCAAGGACGGAGGAGAGGCATTGAAAGCAGAAATGGCAGAGTCAGGGGAGGGGGAGGAGAAGACTGAGGGGAGAAGGGGAAAGAGAGAGGAGGCAAAGTCCAGGGGGTTAATGGTCACGGAAGGGGTGTGGAGACAGGGAAGAGGAGGGGGGACAGTGGGAGACATTGAAAGAGGCAAGAAAGTGGTCAGAGATGGGATGAGGATCGAAGAAGAGATCAGAGACAGAGCAGTTCCTAGAAAAGACAAGGTCAAGAGAATGGCCATTAGTGTGGGTGGGGGAGTTGGTCCAAAGGTGGAGGTTGAAGGAGGAGGCTAGTGAGAGGAAGCGAGAGATGGCTGGCTGGGAAGGGACATCAACATGAATGTTGAAGTCACCAAGGATGAGAGTGGGGTATCATTGGCGAGGAAGAAAGTGAGCCAGGACTCGAATTCAGAGAGAAAGGAAGAGAGAGAGCCAGGGGGGCGGCAGATAACAGCAACGCGGAGATGGAGGGGGGCCATAAGGTGCACGCCTTCTGGCCTGCTGGTCGCTGGAACTCAGTCGACAGAAAGGCCAGGCTCCAGGAGGGTCGCGGCGTCCTCAGATGATGACAGCCGAGGCAGCTGGGAGAGTATGCAGATGAGCTGCAACCTCACCAGTTCCTGGCCTGCTGGTCGCTGGAACTCGGGCAGCAGAAAGGCCAAGCCCCAGGAGGGCCGCAGCATCCTCAGGTGAGGTTTTGATCTAGATGTGTCTCTGGAGGGAAAAGCTCACACAGTACCCAATAATAGAGTTGGAACAAAATGCAAGTTTGCCGATGGTAACGCTTATGATGAGAAAAAGTCTAACTCGACGTCTTTACTAGCAGAACATGTCTGTTTAACTTCTTTTATGGTTAAGCATATGTTTGAACACTTAAATTTACTGTTGATAAAACTAGATGATCTAAGGGCTTCTCTGAATTTTGATCTGCCAGAAGTGAAAAAAATTGCAGTCTTTGACCTTGCGTGGAAAAGAGAAAGTGAGGGATCCTGGTGGTAACACTCACCCTGGACAGGAGAGGAAGGTACACGCTGAAGATCTGTATACGTTAGAACAACAAAATGCCCAGGGGGATGATGACCTATCCCATCTCCAATTGATTGTGATACTATAGTTTTTACCATCTCACCCTTACTAAATGGGTTTCTGCCCTTCTGGAATACACCCCTTATTATTGCCGAACATCTGAGTGTTCTCACAGATTTTCAAATCACCGGGCAGGATATCTTACAAATAGATTTCCTTCTTAGTGAGAGTGGTCGTAGGGGCATGATTGTGAAATTAAGTTCTGCTTTGCTGGCCTCTGAAATAATAGCTAAGAAAGATTGGTTTTCTAGTAGGTTTCTGTTCCCTGCCAGAACCTTCCCTAAATGTAGAGATTTATAGGCATGGGAAATTTGGAAAGTCATGAGGGTTTGTAATTTCCCACAATAAAGAAAGTGGAACTGGGGATCACAGGATTGCACTGTCACATTCGCTCAGGAAACTCCCCCAAGAATCACTACCAGGGCGTTTTTAGATGTGCATGACAAGCATTTTGTGGAAGTCTCATGGGAATTTTGAAATCCTAGGCTTTCCAATACAATACAATGTTTTATTAATTTATTTATTTATTTTATTTATTTTATAGATTTGTATCCCGCCCCCTCCTGCAACGCAGCTCGGGGCGGCTAACAACAATAAAAAACAATTAAGATCAATTAAAATATAAATATAAAATACATCAATAAAACAGGGCTAAAGGACAGTAATAAATAAATAAATAAATGGGCGGGGGATTAAAATCACCCCCCCCACCCTCCCTCCCAAAGGCCTGGGCAAACAGCCAGGTCTTACAGTTCCGCTGAAATGTCAAAAGGCTTAAGGTCGTGACTAACAGTGATTGACCGTCAAAATACTTACAAAACATAGAATTAAATGACCAAAGATAAACAAGTACAAATCCAATTTAGTTAGGAGATCAAGCTTAAGGCCAACGACTGATTTTCCATTAAATAACTTATGCTTATCTACTAGGACCAGTTCCGGCTATATTGTCAAATAAAGTTCAGCAAACATTTCCATCAAAATATGAAAAAGAAAACAATCCATGCAATAAGATGGACACCAACCACTCAAGGAATAAAGCAGGATATTGAAACCATACTGAAAAAAGGCACTGTTCAGCGTATGTCAGAGTGCAGAGTAGACTGTTTTATAAGCAACACCCAACGGCAAAATTTTGCCATATTCCTGGTCATTTCAGTATCTGAACCGGAAAGTAATCTAGTTGTTACCGGCTCTCTTTCCCAGGGTAAACAATCGCCTATATAAGGCAGTAGAAAACAAGAGCGAGGTAACCATACTAATGGGCACTCAAATATAACGTGCAACAATGTCTCGACTTGATTGGGCGTATTACAGGCACAAAACCTTAAATGCTGACGTATGCCCTGAAAACGTCCCGAAATCACAGCAGATGGAAATACCTGAAAACGGAAAAGGGTATAGGCTCTACGTTCTTGCCAATTTGTCCATTCATCAAGGTAACTCAAGCTTCCAAGAGGTAATCTAATGGCTGGCTACAAAGAACAGACCTTCTGGGCAAAGAGTAAAGCATTCTCTATCTGGTGCTCCTGGTTCCTAATACGGAGGTGGACCAGACCTAGCGCCTCAGGGTAGGACAGCCAAAAACTCCACAGAAAAACCCAAACTGAGGATCAGCCCGGTGGTCTTAAGGAACCAGAGACCAGACCTAAAGTCAGGCGCCATACTGTGAAACAAACTCCCTAAGGGAGATAAATTGAATATCACCTTAGGCTAGAATTTGGAAACCGCAAAAAGGGCCTGGGTTCTAAGGGAACAAGAAGCAGACTCCGAACGGAGTACCACTTGTGGAGAAAACCTAGGGGCCCCAAGTATTCCACGAAGGAAGCTATTTTGAATGTGCTCCAAGGAGTCCAGATAATGGGGGGCCCAAACGGGGGCAGCGTAGAGTAGCTGGGGAATCACCTTGGCTCGAAAGAGCCTCAGGGCCGGATGCACCAGCTTTCCCCCTTGAGAATGGAAGAAGCCCAAAAGGGTGCTAGAAGTCCTCCTGGCTAGTATAGATATGGCATCAAAGTGTCTCCTCCAGGAGCATGTGACCGAGAACAACACCCCAAGGTACCTATAAGAGGAAACCTGCTCGATCTGATTGCCATCCATAAGCCAGCAATGACTCGCTTTCCTAGACCCTGCCACCATAATTTTGTTTTTTTGGTAATTTACTGCTAAATTCTCAGAACTACAGTATGCAGCAAATTTAGTCATAGCCCTGCGCAGCCCCACTGGAGATTGTGCAATAAAAACTGAGTCATCTGCATATAAAAGCAAAGGCAGGCATAAATTCCTGACCCTAGGGGCATGGGTGTTGTTATCCAAGATGTGCCCCTTGACGTCATTTATATAGAAGTTGAATAACAGGGGTGCCAAAATGCACCCGACGCACACCGCGTTGAACCTGAATTTCATCGGAGAACGCAGCCTCTGAAGGAAAGCGCATCCGCAGAATATTGTTAGTATGGCACTGGATTATAAGATATAAAAGTCGCCTCTCTATCGAGGTGCGACTAAGTTTAAACCAGAGCCGATATCTGTCCACAGAAGCAAAAGCAGCGCGTAAATCAGTAAAATAGAAGTATAAACTACCATTTTTGCGCTGTCTCACATACTTGTCCATTAGATGGTTTAAGGTAAAGATGTGATCAGTTGTGGACTGGCCAGCATGGAACCCTATCTGTTCTTTAATAAGACTATTATTCACATCTAACCAGTGCAGAAACTTCCCCAGCAGGTATCTAGAATAAAGCTTCCCTACTGCGCTAAGCAGACTGATAGGCCTGTAGTTCTCTGGCAGAATAGGGTCCTCGTTCTTAAAAATGGGCACGGCCAAACTGGTCAACCAGTCTTCGGGTATGGTCCCTGTTTCGTTGATTCTAGTAAACACAGGGGCCAACAGACCTGCCCACCAGTCTGGGTCCAATTTAATCAGATCGGGCATTATATGGTCACAGCCTGGGGCTTTCCCAGGCTTGAGTTTTAATAGATACTCTCTAATTTCACTTGGCTGAACTGGGGGCCAAGCTTCAAGGGAATAAATGTCCCAAGAGGACCAAAAGGTATCCACGGGCACAGTTCCCGGGGATGCATACAATGTATGAAATAGCTCTGAGGCATCCTTCATGCCATACAATTCTTTCTTCCCATGCAAGACAGAAAGCTCTGGTGTCTTTTTGTAGCATGGGGGTAGGCATCCACTGTCTCATTTAATGTTTGTGTTGGAAAGAATCTGTTGTGTGCTTCAAAAAGACCCCCCTGTGATAATGTTGCACTCATGAGATTCCTTGTGAGCGCAGATTGTTCCTTTGCATGTGAAATTATGATATTGAAGTTTTCCACTGTGATTTGATCCAGGTGTTCTATGGTGCTACCTCTTGGGAGCTAGGACTGATCTGGCAATTCAGAGCACAGATCCTTAATAGAGTCTCTCTCACTATAGTAAATGTCTGAACACCTACAGAGTCAATGTCTCTTTTGGAGTTGATCATAAAGCACCTTAACGTGAGGCATTATTTTATGGAACAAAAACAGGAAGTAAAGGAATTTCTGTCCTCTTCCAACTTTTGAGTAAATCTCCAGGCCTCGCAAGTTGCACTGGCATCAACATTACCACTTCTTATGTGGTTAAAGCACTCAATGTGATCCTCTCAGTGCTAAACGTGCTGAAGTTCCAGCATGTGGCAGGTGCTCTGGGGAGCCTTCTCTTCACTATCATATCCAGAACCTCTGTCCTTTTTGGAGATGATGAAAAGAAGGCTGCTAATCCACCCAAATCTGCAAAAAATAGTTTAACTTTTGTTATCTGGGATACAGCTTGTTGCATGATCAGATTTAGCAGATGTGCATAGCAGTGTACATAATGGGAATTTGGGTATATGTCCTGTATCCTGTTTTGGACCCCCCATGCTACCCATGTATCACACTCACACCATTATAGCTGTGAGCAATCTGTTTGTTTGTCAGCGTCCTGTAGGAAAACAGCATTCAGCTGCTAAAGCAATGCTGTGGCAATGGTTTCTGCTTGAGAGTCTTGCAACTGTAAAATTATAAAAAGGCTCTACAGCTGAGCCTCTGCCATCAATGTAGAGATAAATCAGGACTGACTGGCAGTGATTTGACACATCTGTGGTGTCATCAGCCTGAATAGCCACATTTTCAGTGCTCTTCAACTCCTGGATAATGAAATCCCTGGCCACTGCAGTCTAGTTCATTTTAGATCGTTTTTGGAGTGCCGCTGTAGATTTTGGCAGTTTTCAAATGCTTTTCCATTGTGGAATCAATGCTACCATCAGGTCAACCAAGACTCTAAACACTACTGGGTTCAAAGAGTCCTCAGACTTATTGTGGCCATGCAACGCCAACTCAAAAGCACCACAGAATCAAATACAATAAATTATTTTGGAAAGAATGTACCGGTTGTGACCAACTTCCTCATTGTACTTTCTAATGCTCAGAAGGTAACCTTCATCCAGTTGTTGCACTGTTGGCTTTACCAAATGCTGCAAGCGTGAAACAGCTGTCAATATGACCTTTGCATTATTCGTGCTTCTTTATCTTGTCAGCTAGATTGTTCAAGTCCTTCGCTCCAGTCTTAGTCTATGCGATCTCACCACCAAACAGCAAGCATGGAAAACAAAACAATGCAGTCTTTGAAACGCTGATGCACAGCCACTCCTTCTTCTCATACCATGTTGTGCTGAACTGGCATGTGTATCCTTCCCTCTGTCATGGGAAGCTTGCTCCAGCTGAAGATTGGGTCCCAGATATTTCACCTGACATATTTTAACAAAAGAGAGCTGTGAACGGCTTTGACAGTAGTGAATCTACGTTGTTCCTTTCAGTGTCTCACTCTTCAATGCTTACATCCTGCAAAATAGGAGAAACTTTTAGGCAATTGTATGGCAGTGAGCTTTGAGCCATAATTATGCACTCTACTACATTCGATCTTAACCCAACAATATTATGTGAAGTCCTTAGCACACCACATAAGCAGCAGCACAGAGTTCCACTTGTCCCCCAAGACTGCCAACCATGCTACTCAGTTCTCTTGTAGTGTAAAAGGCATCTGCTGCAACCAGGCAGGGTAGATTAGTGAACCAACATGTGGCATAGCCTTCTCACAGAAAAGCCTGCCACATCCCACCAAACTGCAAAGGGGCCATTTTAAAATGCAGGGAACATTCAAGCAAAGAAACCATTCCATCCAAGCCCCCAGGTCCTTCCACCCAAAAAACAGACAGCAGACAGTTTAGGAG
The DNA here is from genome assembly GCA_003113815.1 of Sphenodon punctatus. Classification (NCBI taxonomy): domain Eukaryota; kingdom Metazoa; phylum Chordata; class Lepidosauria; order Sphenodontia; family Sphenodontidae; genus Sphenodon; species Sphenodon punctatus. The sequence goes on along the minus strand of QEPC01011255.1, from coordinate 828,367 downwards.
GAAAACAGCAAAGGAACCATTTTAAACAAGAGTAGCCAAAGTCAATGGACGCCCCACAAAATGGCCTTTTTCACATGCTTGGGACTTAGAAGAGGAGGGGGGAAACCAGTAGTGCACATTCAAGCACAGAGCAAGCAAAGCAAACCATTTTAACCCGACCATATATTATGTGAAGTTCGCACCATAAAAGCAGCAACATGGAGTTCCATTTGTCCCCCAAAACCCCAACCATGCTACTTTGCTGCAGTGTAAAAGGCATCTGCTGCAACCAGGCAGGGTAGACTAGTGATTAGTGAACCAACATGTGCCATGGCCTTCTTGCAGAAAAACCTGCCACATCCCACTAAACTACAAAGGGGCCATTTTAAAATGTAGGGAACGTTCAAGCAAAGATTTGAAACTCTTCCATCCAAGCCCCCTCACCAAAATAAATAAATCAGAAAGCAGGCAATTAGGGTCTCACACAGGGTGAAAACATCAGGGCCAGGGAGGGAACCATTTTAAAGAAGAGGAGGGAGCACAGCTATGCCCTTCCAACTGGGTCTGGGCTGGGCCCACAAAATTGCCCGTGCCTGCAATGCATGCCCAAGGGAGTGGGGGGGACAAAAGAAAGCTTTTAAGTTTTCAAATCCTACCAGGTTTCTTCTATGAAAGGATTGAAGCACAGCTCCTGAGTCCTGATCAATCCCACGCTTAAAGTGCAAAGTCCAAAATGCCACAGAGACTCAGTAAAGCACGTGCAAGCTTCCCTGGGGTCCTCCCAACACAGTGTCTGCCTGCCCTGACCACTTCACCTCCCACAGGGAAGGCTCAGTGAGTCAGAGCACTAGCTCTCCCTCCGACCACTCCTCCCCCCCCCTAAGTTTCTGCTCCCTCCTCCCCACTATGGAGGCCAATCCAGGGTAGAATTGATTACCACCAAAAATGAGTATTTTGGGCTGAGTTCCACTAATGGAACTCAGCCTAGGCACCACAAGCCCCTCCTCCTGACCCTGTCACTTTAAATTACAGAGAGAGCCATGCTTCAGGATGGTACCCCAAGCACGCTCTCTGTGTGCTGCCTGCTCTGCCTACAACCTTACCCCATAATTATGTCATGCTGTGATGAACTGATGATCATTAAGTCCCTCCCTTCAGTAGCGCCGTGCGCTGCAGCTGGCCTGGGGGGAGGGGAGGTGAAGGCATCTTAGCACTGCCTCCTGGTCACCTGGTTGTGTGGGTGAACTTAACCCCTCACGGCCCGCAGACAAGTACTTTGGGCGCATGTGCAGAGGCTCAGGCTGATGCCTTGTGCCTGTCCTTGCAGGACTGTCATGTTTTTTTCTCTGTGCGCGTGCGCATAAAGTAAAAACATGGCGGCACTGTGAGGCTAGACACAGGACATTAGCCTGTGCCTCTGTGCATGCGCCAGAACTGGAATTGTAAAACAGTCACTGCGGCAGCAGGACGGTGGCCGAGATGAGAGCGAGGGAACCAGGAGGCAGTGCAGGATGTGTGTGTATGCCTCCCTGCCCATTATAAGGAACCACCACTGTGACTTAGCATGTGCACTGATGTCCTTGTTACATAAATTACCAGTCCTGGTTCAGCAACACACATACACCCAGCATAAGCTTTGCAAAAACTTTTTCAGCCAATACCAACTTGTAACCAATAGCAGCTCATGCTCGGCATAAGTTGGCCCTATAAGGACACATGACCAATAGTGGCTAATAGCTGCTCAAGTGCAGCGCTCAGCCAATCTTAGCTAGGCAGTCGCCCAGCTGTTCAAAAGATTTGGCATGTGGTCTTTCTGCAGAATTCACTAATGCTGGAAGCAGAGCCATGGTGACGCATGCTGAGAACTTCCTTGAGTTTGTTATTGTGCTCCATGGCTTCCTTTCTATTGTGTGCTATCCAACTGATCCAAGCCTTCTGCTGTCATTGGCATGATGTGATTTCAAGGTATAGACAGGCTCTCACTTGATCTCTGGCTGGTCCAGGTGCTTGTAGTAGGGAGAGGTTTGCCTTCCGTGGCCAGAGGCATAGTTGTTGTCCTGGACTTCTTTGTATCCATGCCTCAAGTTTTTGGCCCGCTGCTGGCACTGGCTCATGTCCCAGGTGTAATCCTGCTGTGCCATTTTGATTGAGATTTCACCAGGGCATATTGGACGTTCTGATTCCCTCATAGAGCAGTGAAAGTCTTGGTCTCTTCCATGGTCCAGGGAATACAGAGTTGGTGGGTGGATCGGTAGGCAAAGAGGAACTGCAGTTGTGCAGTGGTGGTAGCAGTGATGGTTGTTGTCTGGCTGTTAGTTTAAGCCGTGTCCTGGTGATGGTAATCCGCCACAAGTTGTTCCTAAGAATGTAGTGGCTGGGAAACAGCAAGCGTTGCTGAGCATATACTGCCAACGAGGAAGAGCTGGGAGAATACATCTTTGAAAATGGCACAGTGGGATTATTATTATTATTATTATTATTATTATTATTATTATTATTATTATTATTATAAACATTTATATAGCACCAGCCATGTGTCTGGCGCTGTACAGAACATAGAAATAGACGCGGTCCCTGCCTGTGGCTTACAATCTAAAAGACAAGGAGGGGAGACAGGGAGAGGGGACAGTGGGAGAGACAGGGGAGAAGACAAACAAACATTCAGGTGGATGAGAAGTCTCGGGCGTGTGCTTGGCTTGGTTACAATCAGGTTGGTTGCAGCAGTCTGCAGAGGAGGGCAGACAATAAGCATATGGGCAACGACTAGCAGGCATTGGGAAAGGTGGCGAGGAAAAAATGGGTCTTGAGGAGGGATTTGAAGGAGCGGAGGGAGGGGGCAAGGCAGATGTGGGTAGGGAGGGAGTTCCAGGCATGGGGGGCAGTGAGGGAGAAGGGTCAAAGGCGGTTAGGTGAGCAGGGGAAATGAGGGAGAGTGAGGGAGGGGTAAGAAGAGCGGAAAGTGCGTGCAGGAGTGCGTAGGGAGATTAGTTCCGAGAGGTAAGGGGGAGCTTGTTTGTGGAGTGTTTTGAACCTGAGTACCAGGAGTTTAAACAGGATACGTTCAGGAAGGGGGAGCCAATGAAAAGAGAAGAGGAGAGGCTGCACGTGATCGAAGCGACGGGCAGAGTGAATGACCTTGGCAGCAGAGTTTTGGATTGCGATAAGGGGGGACAGGTGAGAGCAAGTGGGAGTCCAGCAAGGAGGAGGTTGCAGTAATCGAGGCAAGATATAACCATAGCATGAACAAGGATTTTGGTCAAGGAGGTAGAGAGAAAGGGGTGGATCCGAGCAATGTTATGGAGGGCGAATCGGCAGGATTTGGCAACAGAGTCAATGTAAGGTTTAAAAGAGAGGTTTGTGTCAAAGATGAATCCCAAGCTACGGGCTTGGAGAACAGGATGGATGGT
>QEPC01011255.1:783111-819009 GCA_003113815.1 Sphenodon punctatus | reverse complement strand
CCTCCCCCCCGCCCCCATGTGCCCGCACTCACTCCCATGTACCCCCCGCTCCCCTCTCCTCCCATGTGCCCGCATTCACCCCACCCCACCCTGGGCCACGCAATTTACTTACCACATGGTGGGGCCGGGTCCTCAGTGCTGCCGCCTGCATCCAGGGGGGACTCGGGGAGGCTAAGAGCTGCATGCACGTCAGCCGCTCCCAGCTCCCTGCACAGGCTGAGCCCAGCCTGTGCATGGGGCTGGGAGCTGCGGACGCACGTGCAGCTCTTAGTTCATACTGGGGGTGCCTCTATTGGGCACCCCGTATGAACTTTCCCCCTGATGACCCCTGCAATGCAAGAGTTCCCCCTGCGGCACTCTTACATTGCAGGGTCCCTTTACAGCTCTTCTAGCCACCCACTCAGCATAAAGGGAGAACGCCTCCCTTTTGACACTGAAGGCTTCCTTAGGAAGCCTTCAAGGTGGGGGGTGAGAATGTGCAGAGCCACCTCGAAGAACTTTGTTTAGCGAGGCAGAGACCTTCAGAAGGTCTCTGCCTCTCTAAACAAGGTTCTTCAAGGTGGCTCTGCACATTCAGCACAATGCCGCCGCGGCCGGTTTTTGGGGTTTTGGTGGTTTTTTTAAGCTGCCGCCGCCGGTCAAACAACCCCTGAGGGCCAGGCAGGGCATTGCCCCTGCTTTCCTGGAGGGCCCACCGCCACTGCAGGAAGTGTAACTCCCAATACATTGTTTCCTCCTCCTCCTAACGTCTTTGGCCCCCAGTATCTGAAACATCAACTCTTCCCTCATGTCCTGTCACAGCCACTAAGGTCAGCCAGGAGCACCCTCTTGCAGGTACTATCTGCCCATGAAACGTCTACAACAAGGGCCCACAGAGAAGTGTTCTTTGTGGCTTCTCCACAGTTATGGAACTTCCTCCCCTTTGAGATTTGTCTAAGCCCAAACCTGCTCATCTTCTGGAAATGATGTTAAACTTTCTGTTTGGCCAGACATTTGGCAGGCATGGATAGGGTTGGGGGGATTGGGTGCGGACGGGGGTTAGGAAAAGGGTTGCAGGAGGTAAGGAGATTTTTTTAAAGTAGTTTTTATTGGTTGTAAGCCACCCTGAGCCTTAATGGGAAGTGTGGCATATAAATCTGAATAAAAATAAATAAGTAAATACATACATACATTTCATTTAGGACCAAAGAAAGCCCCTCTGCAAGGATTCTTCTGACAGCAACTACACCAGCACAGAGTTGAGAGAACCCATTAAAAGTCATTTGTTTAATATATATTCACCAAAACCAGAATCCAAGTAAGAGGAAAAGTAACTAGAAGCTACACAGGCTACTCAGTACTAGACTGGACATGAGCCAGTCTAGTACCTAGACAAATATAAAACAACCTTAAGGCTTCTCATGCCTGCACTTGTAACTCTCAAGTTACAGTAGGGGAGTTTAGGACTAGGCGTGAAGACTGATGCAAAGAATTCATTAAGCATTGTGGTCAATTAGTACATTAAACAATAGAGTATAGATAGACAGTGAGTCATGAAGGCAATGCTTCAGTTTACTATTGTTCACTTCTTGAAATCAAATACAGTTATGAATTTTTCATTTTGAAAGTTTTGTGATCTGTATGAGAAATTCTCCACAGGCAGCACAGGAGAACAAGAGTTGATGTTTTGACTGGTAATGGTTCAGCTCTCTGGGGTAATTTCAGACCTTACGAGATCACGGTCAACCACAGTGAATTCCCTGTGGTGGCCGTGATCGGCGTAACGTCTGAGCGATGCCCACCAGATGTTCACCACGGTGAATTCCTAGCGGGCATCAAATCTAACCATGGTTCTGGACCTCTGGCCAGCCGGAGGTCCAGAACCGTGGTTAGATTGGCCATGATCTGGGATGGGCCAAAAGTAATGTCTGTTACCGTGGCCCAGACCACGGGACTGGATTGGGCACAGCGGCTGGATTGGCCGCTGTGCCCACCTGTCTCCCGGCGGGCAGGCGGGCGGCCAGGAGAGCGCGAGGGGGGATGGGGCTGTGCGGTTGTGCCCCACCCCCTCCTCAATCCCCTGTAGAAATCAGTCTGGAACGTCTGATGGATGGCTGAACTGATTCCTATCCAGGATCCGAAAAGGATCCCGGATCATGGTTCAGCGTGGTGGGCCGAATGGCCCGTCATGTCTGAAATTACCCTAGGTCTCTAATATTCTTAAAAGATCTTTTTGGTTCTAATAACCACCTTTGCTTTACCATCTAGCCATGCTGGCATACATCCTATCCTCTTGCTAACTAACACATTTAATCTGGACCTCTAAGATGGTGTCTTGCAGACATTTGATACTCATGACTGCTCCTTTAGTTTCCCTCCTAGTCCTTATTTTTGCATAGTTCTCTTTTTAAAGTTAAAAGCTATTGTGATCGATTTTTTTAAATCTCTGATCATGCCCTGAGACGACATTCATCCAATCAATATAGATCACTCATTATTAGTGTGTTTCCAACTTTAGTAGCCTCTCTAGTCTCCCTTAGAATTTCAGAATCATTCTTACTGTCCAGATCAAGTGGTTAATATTATAGTCCTGCCATTATACATTTCCCATTTAAGTGTGGAATTTTTATCCCTAGAGATTCCAAACTAATTGTCCCCCTTTACTTTCTACACTTCTCAATATTAGCTTGTTAGGCAGATATATTTGTCCCGTGCGTGGCTATAATAGGTATAATCAGTGGCTATAATAGAGATAATCAGCCTGGGAGGGCCAAGCTCCCTGGTGCTGGGGGGAGCAGTGGGATAGAGGCATCCCATTTCATCTTCTGCTCTGGTGCATGTTCCAAGCTAGCTATGCCTTAGAATTAGTAGTTAGCATGTGGAATAGTTACAAATCAGTATTTAGTGTAAAAACTGCAGATAAAATACCCTTTATTATTAGGGAGGCGCATTTCTGTCTCATGAAAAGACTTTAAATGCATGTGATGAGCCCCCATAATTGCTGAAAACCATGTTAGTCTTGTACCTCAAAGAATGTCCTTAACGTTTGAGTTATTTAAACTATTTCTTGGGTCTGATTCCTGGCCAAGAGCCACTAGTCACACACAATGACAAAATACAATAGAAGGATAGACTGCCATCATGATTATTGTATAGCATCAATCGCATTGACTCTTGACAGTGGGTGTTTTCAAAGGAGCAAGGCGGGGGGGGGGGGGTGGACCGTGGCCATTGAGTGGCACTGCCACGGAGCACCCATTCAGGTGGCGTGTGTGGGAAGTAATTCTAACTGGCAGCTCCTAGTGTGGCTACCACCTTGCATTCCCCCGCCACAGACCATGGGGGAGGGGGAAGCGGAAGTGCACAGGGCTGGCCTTTGAAATTGACATGTCCTGGTGTGAGCGTTGCGGAACCTGGGCTTCCCAGTGCTCGTGGCCAGTTCCTGTGACTTGCATAGGCAGTGCCAATGGGCAGTGGACCGGTTTGCTGGTGTGGCTGGCTGCCGCTGTTTGTTTATTTATTTATTTATTTATTTTATTAAAATTTATATGCCGCCCCCTCCTGCTATAAGCATCTCGGGGCAGCTAACAACATTTTAAAATACATAACTAAAATACAATTAAAAACAACCTAAAATCCCCAGATTAAAATAACCCATACCCAAACCCTCCCTAACTCAACCCACCCACCCCATCTCCCTCGGCAAAGGCCCGGCGGAACAGCCAGGTCTTACACTGTCTACGGAAAGAGGGGAGGTCTGTGGTCAAGCGGACCTCCATCGGGAGGAAGTTCCACAGCTACAGTGTAGTCACAGAAAACACATATGGGCAGGGGATGCGTATCCACCGGTTGCCACATACCTTTTCAGCTTGCCCCACATGAGTGGGTGCTGCATAGCTTATGGGAGTGCACATTCTCCCCCACCAGCTTTACACGGGCGGTCAAATGAATGGCTCCTGGGTGGCCATGTGTGGTAGCATCTCATTTAAAAACATCCAATGTTTTCATTGTGTTAATCAACTGAAACGTTTTAGCTTATTGACTTCATCCAATTTGTATGAGCTTTTCCTAATTTATTAATATTACATATTTTACATTGGCAACAGATATTTTTGAGTTGTCATTCATAATTAGAATGCATTTCCCTCTTTTCCTTTCTAGACAGAACATTTCTAATGAGATCTATTAATGATCTTGGAGGATTTTACCTCCCACATTTTGAGTTCAACATTGAAATTTGATTGCTTAACACATCAGGGTTTCTTTCCTTCTGTTGTTCTACTTATAATTCTCCACTGCTAACATAGAGGAAGTTTAAATTAAATCTGACACCCTATTATTGTTCCATTACTAGAACAATACAATTCATTTAAATGTGGTACCAGTGGAGCTCTTGTTTATAAAAAAAAATATTAAATAAAGATCAAGAAATTTGATATAAGAACAAGGGAAAAGCAGTGCTGCGAGAAGAGTGGGCTTAGGGGGTTTTGTGTTTTGCAGGGATTTGTTTAATAAAAGATGTGCTTATTCAAACTAGACTGAGCCAAAGGTACAAACATGGAGCTTAGAAGATGCTTTTGTCTAGTTACAAACAGTAGGTACACTGATTACATAAAAAGCCAGTGTGGCATAGTGGTTAAGAGCACAATATCTGGAGCGGGAGTTCTGGTTCAAGTCTTACATTAACCATGAGCTCACTGCCTGACCTTTGGCCAGTCACGAATCTCTCAGCCTAACCTACCTCACAGGGTTGTTGTGAGGATTAAGAATTGAATTAGTTAACATTATAGTTATAAGTTAAAGAATTATAAACTAGCCTAGGGTGGGATAAAAAAATCTAAATAAAATGATATCCAGTTATGCAGGAGTACTATAGATGCTCAGCTTTAGAAATGAGGTAAGTGGGAAACACCTTTCATTTTTAAGACTATATGGAAGAAATTACCAACCCTTCCCTTTCTTATAGCTCAGTCATCAGCAATTGAAATTTCATCCACATACATCATCACCATGAATAAGTATTTATACAGTACCAGCAATCTCCTGTCATAATCATAATAATATGGTCTTACACAGACTCATGTACTAGTGGCTTAGACCCAATATGAGATGAAAGAAGGCAGGCAGGAGAAAAGAGTTTACGGATTCTCCCTGCTCTCAAATATGTCAGCATTAAGGACGCTTTCCCACTGTGCATGATTTGCCTCTGGGAAAGAATCTGGAAGGCAAAGCATGCACAGGGTTTGTAATGTGAGAGCATCCCCCTGTGCATTTTGCTGGCGATCCTGTGGAGGATTGCATAACTGGTCTCTACTCGGCAGTCCTCCACAGGATTAGAGAGGGTCGTGCCAGGCAGAAAGACTAAGGAAAACTGCACATTTGCAAAATGGCTGCCATGGCCATTTGTTGTTTATTGTTTGGCTGAAGCCTTTAACAATTTTGCATAGTTACATATATACATCAATCCATAATACATAAAACCCACAGGGCCATACACAAGCGATAAATAAGATTAAAAAACACACTTGCCTACCCGGCAACGGAGCATATAAGCACTCGCATAAAAAGGAAAAACCTCATGTCTTAACCCAATCTAATACTAACCAAAACTAAGCTGTATCCACACCTCCCCCCCCTCTAAAACTAATCATCCCCATCCAATATGGGCCAGCGTCCTCACAACCCAAGCGCATACAGGCCAATACCAAACAATTCCCACAGGGCTTATATATAACCATTAGAATTCAGTTTGTATACAAGATTTCATTGAGTGGCCAAAAAAGGGTGTCGTATACCTTGAATCGCCAGCCCAAACCTAACCATAGCCCTGGATTGTTCTACATCATTAGGACTAAGTAAACTTTGTATATCCGATATTACAAGGCCATATCATGGGAGAAACTTCCATAGATATTTGAGTCTGGGGCCAATCAGAGCGGGGCCCTGAAAAACCATATGATCTAAGGTGTCTACTGCCCCCAGACTACACAGGGGGTACAGCCGTAGTGCCCACGGAATCTTCCTATAACGGCCTTCCAGCACCTTCGAGGGGAGCATATTAATTCTCATTTGGAGAAAAGCTATGCACTCTCTAGTATCCTCTCACACAAAAAGATAGTATGGTCCTGGGGTCAGGTGATTATATGGTTTATATATTGGGGCCACTTTCTGTACAGCCATAAGGTCCCCCTCCAACTGGAGTATCTGATCACACTCATGCCTTTTAATTAGACTCCTTACTGCCACTGGGCCTAAATTGATAAGGCTCTCTGGTGAAAACCCCAAGCGATGAACTTCCTGCTCCGCTACCAATATCCAGGGGTCCCCGAGACCGTGCCCCAAAGTCAGGGCTAATAGAGAGTCCGCGCAGGGAGAATAAAGAACCACCTTGACCCAATAGTTAATTAAAGCCTGCACAGCATATGCTCTGAGCGGTAGACAACGGGCCTTTGCTCTCAGGATCACCTGCGGGGTCCCCCTGGGGGCACTCAGAACTAGTCGAAGGAACCCATTCTGTATGAATTCCAATTTAAGTAAAAAGGAAAGTCCCCAAATGGGGAAGCCATATAGCAACTGGCTTACAACCTTCGCTCTGAACAGGCGAAGTGCCGGTAATACCAATTTCCCCCCCTTTGCCATAGAAAAACTTCATGATTGCCATTGAGATTTTCCTAGCAAGCCCTTGAGCAGCTGTAAAGTGCCCTTGCCAACCCCCATTTGAGGTAAAAATCACCCCCAGATATTTAAAGCTTTGTACCTGCCCAATAACATTTGAACCGATTACCCATCGATGGAGCGTCTGAACTCCTCTGGACCCCACCACCAAGACCTTAGTTTTCAAAAAAGTAATCTAAGGAATTCGGTCTGGCAGTAAACCCCAAAAGCCTGCATTGCTCGTCGCAGACCAACCAAGGTCTGGGAGATCAGCACGGTGTCGTCAGCATAAAGGAGTTTAGGAATGCGGCGCTCACCTATTTTGGGGGCGTGCGTATCGATCTGTTTTAACACGTGCACTGCATCATTCAGGTACAGGTTGAAGAGTGCAGGGGCCATTTTCCAAAATGGTGCCGGCAGCGTCGGTGCCATTTTGGAAAATGGCAGCCGATCTGCACATGCTCAGCTGGGAGCTGGGCTTGTGCAGGCTGGATGCCATTTTCCAAAATGGCCACGCATGCAGAGACAGCCATGGTAGTCATTTTGCACATGGTATTTCTTTGATATTTCTTCCCGACACAGCCTTAAGAAGACCACGCCAGGCACTGCGAGGCGCCACTGAACTCAAGCCTCAGGAAACAAAGGTAAGTTAATTAACTACCCTCCCCTCCCTCCCCAACCAGCCATCTCCGCCTCCCAGCACCCATGCCCAGTGCCACACACCTCCCCTGGACTCTTGCCCAGTTGCTGGCCCCAGGCAGGCGCTGAAGCAGGCAGGCATGGGCAGAGGTCTGGGGAAGGTGTGTGCTGGGCAGGGGGTCCTGGGAGGCAACTACCCTCCTCCCCACCCCTGCATGGCCCCTCTACCCCAGCTCTACCTCCCCTGAACCGCTGCCCATTCCCGGGCACGGAAGGGGTTTGGGGGAGGCAGAGCTGGGGACAGACATTGGATTTAGGCCGTATTGATTGGAATCCGATTTGATTCCAATTAATACTATCTAAAATTGGATTGAAAGTTGGGTCGGTCCGATTTTGAACAGATCCCAATATTTAATACAACCTCCCATCCCTAGTCTGTATTCTAAATAAAACATAAACCCTGGTGTGATCATTTCCACAAACAACTGGTGTTTTTTTAAAAAAGTAAAAAGCATAAAAATGTACTATTGAATATGGACTCCATCGTTCAGTAAGAACAGATTCATCAAAAGATGATGTTAATGGTATATGGTGGAACTATTTAGCTTTGGGTTTCCCATATGCACTTCATTACAGTATCAGTCATTTCAGTATCCAAGAGGAAAGTACAGCAGTTTCTATGCGGTGATAACAGGAAATGAAGGGAGAGAGGGTTTGAAATTAAGGAGTACATTTTCCCTGGTGCCCCAAACATGTCTGGGGGATATCTCCTTCCCTCTCTCTTCCCACCCATTTTTGTAGCCAGGGCCCCTAGGCCTGGACCTTGGGTGGCGTTTGCTGGGGGGTGGCAATCCTGGCGCTGTCATGCTCTGGTTTTTGTGGGATTTTTTTCCCCTTTCTCCCTCCATGGTTGGAAGCTGCTGCCTGCAGCTGAAGCCTGCTGCCTGGGTCCCCATCCCTCACCTGCCTCTTCCTCTGCCTGCTAGTAGTGATCAGACTGGGAGGTAAAGCTGTTTGTTTACAAACAACTTCTCCCTATGTGAGTGATCAGAAGGTTGTTGGCTTGTAAAGGAGGTTCTTTGAGATGCTCCTAACCATCTCACAACTGGGTTGTGCATGGCATGCTTGCCATATTCAAATAATAGACTACGTGATGCGAGCTCCTCTAGTATAAAAAGCATTCTCCCCATAAGAATGACGGTTCCTTCCAACCCTTTCTAGGAATATAAGAAAAAAATTCCATGCGGCGCTGGAACGGTGGGTGTTGTGAGAATGTTAGAAGCCATCTCAAAGAACCTTGTTTACAAGGCAGCAACCTTCTGTTCATTGAGTGGCTCTTCACAGGCGCTTTTTACACGGCTCCGTGGGGTGGGGAGTCCATGGGTGCACCAGTTCATGGGTGGGGCGTGCACACAGCCGCACACACATCCCCACTCACCCCTCACTCATCCGCACCCACAGAGCAACCGTTGTTTTCCCCGGTTGCTCTGTGTGTGGGGACAAGTGGAGGATGAGTGGGGATGCATGTTAGGTGCGCATGCATGCACCTCCACGCACCACGGCCATGTGCACCGCGTTGTTCACACGGGGCTCCCACACCCATGAACACGCAGCATGGGGGCAGGGCTTGGCTTGGGGGCAGCAGCCTGAGAAGGGCCATGGGGTGCAAAATTCCTACGTTCGGCCCTGTTTGTAGCCCTGCTTGTTAATTAGGGGAATGTCAACAAAAATAGCCTTCAGTTTGCTAGGTGGCAATAGCGAAAAGAGTATGGCCTGGAAAATTATTTCATTTACTTTTCCTTGGAAAATTTTGAAAGCAATTAAGAAAGTTGTGAATCATCACTGAGCTGGACTCGCCATAAGATGATGAGACACTCTCTTTTTTTCCAGTGCTGATCAGTTGGGTGGGCTTTTAACATCTTTCCATTTTAAAAAAAAATTGTTCTTTAGCCTTCAGAACATCTGGGAACCTTTCTTCCCTGAGTTCCTCTTGTCAGAGCAGTCTGCCTGCCAGGAGACCTCTGGTTGCTTCTTCGGCCATTTAGTGGTATTGTAAAATATGAACATGGACTATATCTACATGCTTTTTCTTAAAGGAACACTTGCTAATAAAGGAGTTATGGCAACATGTACAAAAGGACATGCACGTTACAGATAACTGACGGATTAGCATAGTCCAGGGGTAAACACCCTTTGGATATGTATACTTAAACATAGTAGCTCAGAAGTTTACAAGTAGCTGGAGCATACACAATTGTCATATACAACATTTAAGAAGGGAGAATACATGCCAAACACTCTGGAATGTGTGGAAGGGGTATTTTTTTTCACTTTGGCTGACACTCATCTGCCTTTCTGAGAAAAAACGGGTTTACTCTCCAGCCTGGGAGGTTTGCTTCCACTGTCCAACGTCAGGTCTGCTGATTTATACACGTTCTCTTAATCAATACCCAATTCCTCTTGGTGCCTCAGAGATGCAGAAGCTGTCCACAGAACTCCTCCAATCTAGTAAGTGCAGCTTTATCTCTCTTTCATTCCGCAGAAGGATCAGTTTAGCTTGGTTCTTATTAAGAAACAGAACCCCCTTTCTAACAGCTCTGCCCACTTTCATTGCCTATAAGAAACCTACAGCTCCTCCTTCCTTCAAGAGTATTCTTTTCTTGGCAACTTCCAGGTCTCAAGATGATACCTCGCTCAGGTTAGCTCAAGTACAAAAGGGTCCTTAACCCTATACCCCCTATACAGCCATGACACACAAGAGGAATTTCATCACCAGAAGCAGTTATACAGCAGTGAAAAACTAAAGAGGGTTACAAACATACACTAGAGATCTATCGTGCACGAAGCAGTTATACAGTCTATCGTGCAAGGTCAGTGGTGAATAAAACAGCTATCATCTTTGATCTTATGCAAGACAAAGCCACTGACCTTGTTTGTATTACAGAGACCTGGGCAGCTGGGCATATATTGGCCCAGCTGGTTTCAGTTGGGTACTCTGTGCAGCATCAGCCTTGGGTTGGAGGTGGGGGGGGCGCGGAGGGACAGTGATTTGGAGGGAACTTCTGACACGTCGAAAGTATCCTTCAGTTTCAAACATATCCAATATGGAGTGTGTTCACCTCACATTTGAGACCCAGGATAGATTGGGGATCCTGGTGGTGTACCGACCACCCCGCTGTACAGCAGACTCCCTGACTGAGCTGGTTGAGTTGGTCTCGGAGGTGGTGTTGAGGACCAAGACTTATTGTTCTGGGTGACTTCAACATCCATGCTGAGGTTGACCTTCTAGGGCCAGAGCAGGAGTTCATGACTTCCATGACAACCATGGACCTATCTCTGATAATATCTGACCCACCACATGAGACGGGACACACGTTGGACTTAATGATTTGCACTGGCCTGGATAATGAGGTTTCAATTATCAGGGGTGGTGTTAGGACACCATTGCCCTAGTTGGATCATTACCTTCTGCAGGCCCAGTTCCCTCCACTTGTTAGCCCATGTCAGGGTGGTGAATCAGTTAAGTTGGTCTGCCCCCAGAGACTTATGGAGCAAATTGGATTCCAGAACTCTCTGAGGGATATACTCACTGATTTTGTTGGCTGCTCTGTAGATGGCCTGGTCGAGTTGTAGAACATCGCGCTTACCAAAGCCATCGACACGATAGCACTCAGGTGTGGGGAATAGGGAAGCCCAGGAGGGGGAACAGGCGTGGACCCCTATGGCAATCAATGCTTGCTCGTAATATATCCCTCATGATCTAATTGGCTTGTGGGGTGGACACCCCAAGCCTAGATCATCACAGGGAGGCAACCGTAATGCCTGGCCCAGGTAGGGGAACACACCATAACGGGGCACAACACCCAACCACCTCCCACACGGGGACCAGGGCCAAGGGTATGGAAGGTCAGGAGTGCAGCGGGGTCCCAGTGCAAAACCCCGAAGGGGAAGGAGGAACAGGACGTTCACTCTAAGGGGGAACCCAGGCCACCTAATGTGACGAGGAGGATTGGGGAAATCACAGGTGAAACACAAATACTCACAAGATGCACAGCTCTTACTCCACATGCTCTTTCTCTTTCTCTCACTCTAACAATGACCTCAGCACAGGTTCTACTCACGACCCAGAAATGCAAGGGGGGGCCAGTCTCACAGGCACAGGGCACTGATCATTGGCAATGGGGGGGGGTGGTGGTGTCTGAGGGCTCCCTTTATTCCCTGTGAGCTGCAGGGAAATGCTGGTGTAGGCGCTCTGAGCACCGAGGCGGTGCTGCAGGGGGCATGGCTATGGAGGCCGGAAGGGGAGTGTCCAGACCGAGCGGAACACTTTTTGCTGCATCGCTGTGTCCCACCACCACCTGTGGTGTAGGCAGAGGTGAACGGGCTTCCCATGTTGACTCCAGCAGTGCTTCCAGCGTGGTCCTTGCTGGCGGGGGTGCCCCTGAGGTGGTGTTGGTGTTGGTGTTGCCCTTTCCCCGGACCCCCAGGTATGGAAGCGCCAACTGGTCCCCCCACCAACCCATCCCCAGACCCTACAGCCCTGCTGGAAGGGCCTAACACCAGGCATCTGCTTCCCACGTGGCATCAGCACAGGTCATCCTGGTTTACGGAGGACCTGTGGTGGATGAAGCAAGAGACGAGGCGGCTGGAGTGCAGGTGGTGTTTGACTTGTGCTGAAGCCAATCAACTGTGCCATAGATCATTTTAGAAGGACTATGGCATGGCTAGGGTGGCTGCAAGGACTGCCCTCCTTTCTGCTTCCATAGCATCTGCAAAGTTCCGTCCAGTAGAGCTATTCTAGGTGGTAAACAGCCTGGTGAACCCAGGTTGTCTCCATCCTGTGGCTGAGTCATTTTCTGACCATTGTGAGGAATTTAATACCTACTTTGCAGACAAAATTGCTCATATTCACCTCGACTTGGGGGCTACTAGTTCTTTGGCAGAGTCAGAGTTTGGGGCAGTGGAGGCTCAATCTTGTCCTGTTTATTTGGATCAGTTTCAATTGGTGTCACCTACTGAGGCAGCAGATGGCCTTGAGGCAATGTGGGTAACCAGTTGTAAATGTGATCCTTACCCTTCTTGGTTGATGAAAGCCACAGGGCCCAAGTCCAGGCACAAATCTTGTTCTGTTGTGGCATGGCCAGGTGGAGGAGACTGAGCTGTGCAGAAGCAGAAGTGCCTGCAGCATGGGACCCACCCGACCCTGAAGGATGGAGCAAACACTGGCGACAGCTCAAGGTGGGCAGCGCAGCCGCAAACTCGAGGGCTCAGGTGCAGCAAGTGAAGGGAGGGAGAGGTGCTGTGGGGAACAAGGAGGGGAGGGCGTAGGACAGGGAAGAGGATGCCAGAGGAGGTTGTCAGGGCCGATAGTATAGCTGCATTTTAAAAAGGACTGGATATGTTCTTGGAGAATAGAATCATTTTGTGGGGTTTTCATTATTAATTTCACATTTGTATTTTATATGTGTTTGTGAGCTGCCCTGAGCCTTTGGGAATAGGGCAGGATATAAATCAAAATAAATAAAATAAATTAATAAACTCAGATACTCATGATAGAGGAGAGAATTTATGTTTATTGTTATTACAAAGTAAGTTATTAAAGAGTTATCTCATGAGAAATCTCTAAGAATAAATGTAAAAACAAGAAACAGCTTTTAAGATGTGCCAGTTTGGCACCCTCATTGTTTTAATTCAGATGTCAAAACAAAACATCTAGGAAGAATAAATGTGATATATCTCAACCAAAACAATAAAACTGTCCTTTAAGTCAATGTAGACATTCCAACTTTAGCAAGAAAGTCTGTAAGAAAGATTGGAGTTTTGATTAGGTACAAAAAGTGCTGTCTGGGGTACTGGGTTGGCATGCGTGGCATTTTCTACCCTGAAAGCTGGATTCAAACCTGTTTTCAACTCTTGTCATGCTTTCTTGGTTTACATATTCGAAGAGTACTGAGTAGGCATCAAAAGTATCCTGGGGGAACGGAGATGACCCATCCCCTGTGAAGTCACTAGCTGAGTTAGTGATAACAGAAAGCTCTGAAGCAAGTAGTTTCCCTGCTTCCAGAGTAACAAAGACAGTGGCTGCCTGCAGGCCTTTGCTGACACAGAGGTTAAGCAAAGATAAACTAAGGGAGCCTCTACATTTTATTAGGATGGACAAAAAATAACTAATTTACTTGAATCCTAGGAAACTTTCTTTGAACTCTTCCACAGGCACAGTGAGGCACAGTAGGGATCAGGGCTTTCCTTTTCCTGTTTATCATTGCTCGCTCCACCTGACTGTCATACAGGGACCCTACTCACCTAAGGATGGTATACAACATAAAATAATTTGCTATATCCTACTAAATGCCATTTATCTTCTTTGAGGAAAGTGTTCCTTCACTGTTTACGCATATTGATAAAATACAGGACTGAGCATTTGTAAGCCATCCAGAGGCAATTCGCTCAATGTTTTTTTTAAAAGTTACAGTTGGCCTCCTGAGAAACCATACAGAAATCTACCAGGGATTTGAGAGGCAGAGAGACTACTGGAAAAATGAGCAATTCAAGTCCCTGTTCTCACTAGCAATAGTAATAATATTTTCATATTTATATCTGGGATTAAAGAGCGCTTTATAAACTTTAGGGATTACTTCAACCACTACACTGAGATGTAGCTTCCTCTTTGGGTGAAATGCAGCAGCTGTTCTTTATCCATAGGCTTTAGGCTGGCATATAAGCAGAATAATTTATCTAACAGAAACAAGAAAGGTGATTATGGGATGTAGAGTGTAACTACTTAGAACAAAATTGGAATGTAGAAATGAAAGAATGATTATCATCTCTAATTTTGCATGGAATCTTTAATGTACACAAGTTATCAGGGACCCAGGTTTTTCAGTGAATAACAAAGTTTTCTGTACACCTGCAAACTTTATCTGTGAATTAGACAGACTTTCTGGTAAATCATCTGCAAAATCTGTTTTATTTCCTATAGATGATACAGATACATCCATTTCATACTATCTCTGCTTACATAGCAAGAGCATTAGTGCTCTGATGTGTTACCATTACTTCACTGCACTGAAATCTTGGATCTCTTTGGGTAGAAACAGGCATGACAGTGGCTCATTTTGGCTCACATTGTCACACTGTGGCCCTGACCTCACCTGCACATCTGTGCAGGTGCCGCCAGATGTTGGCCCAGGATTGCCCTGGGCCATATCAGCAGCTAGCCTGGGCTCTGACCTTGGGAAACCTCAGAAGTCACAGCCCCTGGGCCAAAATGTGCCACAGCAGGCTATCATGTCTGTTAAGGCTGGCAGTCATGGCCCTGGTTGGGTCCGCCATGGCTGGCTGTCATTGACTGCAATGGCTGCCTGTCATGGTGGGATGTGGGGCTAGGGGTGCAGAGTGGGACCAGATGCATGTTGGTCAGTCTCCCCACCCTCCCCGGGTTTCATGCGATCATGTTTATTTTGTGCCAACCCATCCCAGACCATGGGTGCTGTAACATCCCATGCTGGGTTGCTGCCACGCAGCCATCACTTCTGATTTTACCCACAGAATACAAGCATGACAAGTATGTTTGACCTAAATTGTTCTTGTGCTGCTTTGAAGAGAAAAGAGTGTTAAACATCCTAAAAGACTGTGGCTCCCAGACAACTGCACATTTTAGAGGGTGGGGAATCACAGTTAGAAAAAGTGGTCTCCAAAGTTTCCCATACTGCTATCCAGCATTTTTTGTGAAAACACACCTATCTTATCTCAGTTATTGATCTGCCAGTGTGAAATAGTGACAGCTTGTGCTTTTGAAAAAAATACTGTGAATGCTAACAGTGCCATTAAATTTAAGCTGCAGTCTGTGATAAGGTATTTTTTTTATTCAGAATAAAAAATTCTCCTCTTAAATGATATAAAAATAGAACACAATATAAAACTGTAATCCAAAGACTATGGCCGTTTTTAGATGAGCGCACGGTGCGCTCGCGCTTGTTGCCAAAATCCCGTGAGACGGGATTAGATGAGACGCTGCCGCGAGTCACGCACACAGGAGGGGGACGCACATTCTTTTCTAGCTGCAATCTGACCAGGTCAGCGATTGAAGTGGTCAGATCACGGCCGGAAAAGAATGTGCATCCCCCTCCTGTGCGTGTGACTTGCGGCAGCGTCTCATCTAATCCCGTCTCACAGGATTTTGGCAACGATGGGCAAGCGCACCGCGCGCTCATTTAAAACCGGCCATAATTTTTTATTTTTTAAAAAAATTATTTGTATTTATTCAATTTCTATCCTGCCCCTCCTGTGAACAGCTCAGGGTGGCTAACAAGTTAGTTATAAAAACAATTTATAAACAATATACTAAAACAATCCATAAAAACACTACAATAAAACAGCCTGGGATAATAAATAAATAAGGGTGGGGGAAGGTAAAACACCCCCTAACCCACACCTCTCCCCTCCCCAAAGGCCTGGGTGAACAGCCAGGTCTTACAAATTCGTCAAAATGTCAGAAGGCTTGGGGCCAGGCGAACTTCCTCCAGGAGGGAATTCCAGAGGCACGGCACGGCCACCGAGATTGCCCTCTCCATTGTGGCCCCCTGCTTAACACAGGGGACCTCCAAGAAGGCACCCCCGGCGGACCGAAGGAGCCGCTCTGGGGCACGGAGGGCGAGGCGGTCCCTGAGGTATGAGGGGCCCAGACCGTGAAGGGCCTTGTATATTAGCACCAATACCTTGAACCTGGCTCGGCACGCTATCGGCAGCCAGTGCAGAGTCTGGAGCACAGGCGTTATATGCTCCCGACGGCCCATCCCCGACAGGAGGTGGGTCGCCACATTCTGCACTAGCTGCAGCCTCCGAACCAGGAACAAGGACAGCCCCATGTAGAGCGCATTGCAGTAGTCCAGCCTTGAGGTGATGAAGGCATGGATGAGGGAGGCCAGGTCTGGGCCGGAGACGAACGGACGCAGCGTCCGCACCAGATATAATTGGCGGAAGGCGGCTTTCACCACTGCCTCCACCTGCCACTCCAGGCGGAGGTCCGCGTCCAAAATCACCCCCAGACTCCGAACCTGCCAAGCTATGGGAGGGCGAACCCCCCCAACCAGGGGGGCCGACACCTCTCTCGCTCCCCACCACCATCACCTCCGTCTTATTAGGGTTGAGCTTCAGTCTGCTCTGCCACATCCACTCCTCCACGGCCTCCAAACACTGGGATAGCAACGAGGCGGCAGAGTCTGGGTCAGCTGAAAATTACTCCTATCTATTGTATATTTAGTTTCTACTTATGTAGATTTTTAACTAGTATATAGTAACATTTAGTTTTTTATCTGTATACCTGGAAGCTTCTTATAAAAACGGGAATATGCCATTCTTAATTTCCAGAGGGAGAAATTTTGGAATGTGTAGCTTAGGTGACTTACTCAATATTACACAGAGATTAAGTGATAAAACAAGAACTAGAACTGATGAATCACAGTCTGGTATCAAGCCATTCATTACATATATACACTTTGATTACAACATCCAGTCTGTAGACAGATTCCATCTACAGACCTAACTGTTCTGTCGTAACTGGGTTGTCAAAACCTTGGCACTTTTGTCATTGAATTGATAACATTTTGTTTTGTGGTCACAGATGCCAAAATAATTGTCTACAGACTTAACTGTTTCTTCTTAACTTGGTTGTCAAAACCTTGGTGGTACTTTTGTCACTGAATTAATAACATTTTGTTTTGTAGTCACAGATACCAAAATAAGTACATTTGATTGCTAAGAGTCTCAAATGTTTTTGCCTGTCATATAAAAACTAAGAAAGTTGATATACATGGCATCCAAATACTCAAAAAGTGTACCTTGTAACATTCAGAGCAGGCAATTAGTTCTGAATTAGGGAGGATGCTACCACAGTTGTACTATCTTAAACCTCAGAAATTACTTGTTCTTTGACATGTACAAATTTATATGTAATAATAAAGTAACTCAAGTAAAACTGAAAGATATTAAAACATTAATTGCAACTCATTCAGGAACTACAGTCTTGAAATATGAGGATATGGTAGCCGTACACAGGAATTACAAATGGTCTATGGTGGTCTGTCTTATAAAATACCCTGTCCCACAGTGATGCTTCACAAGAAGGTGCAAATACTCCATAATGGACAATTCTGAAATAACTTGCCTACAGGGGAAGATTCTCCTTAACTTCAGGTAGTTACTTGCTGGATCTCCTGGTTAATAAATGTCCAATCCTTTTCTGAATCATGTTGACTTTGGGTGTTAGCAATTAGACAGTAGCCCACACCAGGTGGCTGTCCACCTGCTCATTTATAGGTTTTTGCCCCTACCGAAGTGACCATCACCCACCAGACATGCAGCCATCACCCCTCACAGCAGGGTCTTGAAACATGTGGAGCCCACTATGCGGGAAAATGTGGTCTAATGTGTGCCCATGTGTCCACCAGCACCACAAAATTATGGGCAATCAGCATGGGGTGTTCCAAGGAGTGATTGCTTCCTTTCCCTTTCTCTACTCTCACTTGAGCCACAAGTAGGGACTGCCTGCAAGCTCATGAAATACATGCAGGAGGATGCTCATTTATTAGGTTGGACACGCTAAACATGTGAGTGGGAGCTGCATGGACCAAACCCAGACTGCAGCAAGCTATCATCTTGTTTGTTTACACGCTTCTTGGCCATATCAGTATTTCAATCTATCTAATAAGAGAAGGGTTTGTTCTGACCAAATTGAGGCACAAACTCTTAGAAGAGAGTGAAATGATTCAGAATTCAAAGGATAACCTGCATTTTCCTTGAGAGAATTAGAGATAAATTGCTTCTTTGCCTCCTGTGATTGCAGTGACTATGTCTTCTGAGTTTGACTGCTTAGGAAAAAAATCAAAGATGCTTTACAAAATGCTGTGGTGGAGATGCGAGTGAATCAGTTCAAAATGAAGACTCATACATCCTATGCAAAAGTTATTAACTGCAGTATTAAGACTTTTAAATTTTATTATTCTAGGTATCAAAGCTCTTTGAAAAGAATGAATTGCTTCATTTTTCCTCTCCCTCTGTTTATGTCCGAAATTCCATTATCAGTAAAAGAACATAAAATGCCCAGTAGAAGTAAGTACTTTCAACTGGTTAAAGTTATGTATGCCTGGGTGCAAATGAAGTATGTGGAATTAAAGATATACAGAAGAAACTCTTCAGGTTCCTGGACTCTTCCGGTTCCTGAAGCTTTCATCAGCTCTGATGGTACCGCAGTTCCTTCCTGGTTGCACTGATTACCATAGTAGCCAGGGGCCCGTGTTCACTGCATTTTCTCCATTGCTACCACAAATGTACTATGTTTTTGCTATAATCAGTTTAGACTGGGAAACTGTATTCATGGTACTAAACTGGATGACTACAGTCATCAGGCCTAAGCTAGCAAGCCTGATTTTGAGTTTAGCTTCAAACTAGTCTTTCCCCCCTCCCCCCCCACCTTCAACATGAATGCACCAAGGCATCTTTTAATGATGAGGTTGGTCACAATTATTAATTACCAGAAAGCTTCCAGTAGGAGTACAAAGGTATTCACAAAGTCTGTTTGAGGCACACTCAGGATAACTGAGTTTATGCACTCACTACTCAGTGTGCAGAAATAGCTAGAAGTGTGTTGGAGGGGAAGGGCAGAACTTGAAAACCCACTGCTCTGAAATCCATTAAAAACATGATGGTGTCAATGTGAATAAATCAAGGTCAGATTGCCCTTCAAGAAATTGGCTCATTTGTTGTAAGAGCAGACAAATCTTTTAAAGCAAGTAATAACTTGCTGTTATGGTGTCAGACTCTGGTTCACATCAAATTATCATGAGTTCATATCTTGGTCTTGGTCTAAGGTGTTTAAGTGTTCAAAGAAAATGACAATAAGATCTTCTCATTCATTTCTATCCTGCTGGGTGCTTCTGTCAACAGGAATTCAATAATTAATAGGTCTGAGATATGAAATGATAAATAGATTGTGCTATACATAAAGACAGGGCAGAAAATATTTATATTTTGGAAGTTATTAAAAATGATAATTTGAAGATGAGGGAGAGAAGAGTTCTGTACACTCATTTAAACAAGATAAGGTTCCTTTATAATAGTAGAACTCTCCTTATGCTGACCTCTCTAATCCAGGCACGTTTTATGTCCCCCCAAAACATACTTTTATTACTGTTAAGAACCACTCTCACTTATCTAAATAAAAAACCACATCTTCCAGGTGTCCAGATATGGAGGTTTCGGTTGCAGACAACTCAAACATGTATTTGACCAATTTTTCATATGATATAAATAGAATAGGGACACTGTGCTCCAGCAACATGAATATGTCTATGGATCTTACTGTGTGAAAATCCTGCCTACTCATTCCCTTATAAGTGGGTTTGGAATTAGATATCAAGGATAATGGCATAGACTACATGGTAGGTTTTTTTTTCCTTTCTGGCACTGAGAAAGCAAGAGGAAATTAGATGTTGCAGGAGGTGTAGGCAGGGGCACAAGTTGGGCTAGATCTTTTGGCTTTGCTCGAGTTCCTCTGTACAGATTGGTGGTGAAAAGGAGTCATAATTGGTGTTGGTACTTACCTAGAAAACCCTATACAGTCTGGACCCTCCTGTCTGCAGGACTGCCTCACTCCTCTGGCTCTGGATCAACCCCTGCAGTTGCCCGGGAGTGCCCTTCTCAAAGTCCCCCAGGTATCTCAGGGATGACTGTGGAGAGGGTGTTCTCGGTGGCTGCACCACAGATGTGGAACTCCCTCCCAGCAGAGGTCTGTGTGGCCCCAGACCTCCCCTCCTTTCGACAACAGTGCAAGACCTGGCTGTTCTGCAAGGCTTTTGGTGTGGGAAATGGATGAGGGGTTGGGTGGGGATGAGGGGGATGTTTTCCTAAACTCCACCATGTGGATTTTTCTATTATTCTATTTTATATTATATTGTATTTTATGTTTTTCAATTATAAATTGAGAGCTGCCCAAAACTGCTGCTATCAGGAGGATGTGAGGTAAAATAAATAAATAAAAAATAAATTAATGCTGGGTTAAACAGGCAGCAGGCAATTCCCTTGATGAGAGGGAATCCTTGGTTGGTATGAAGATAATGGCGCCAGTCCATCATAGGTACAGGAGTCATATCAGGGTCACAACTGTGTGTGCAGAGTACTACAACCTATAAAGATTTTTCACAGTTCTCCAAAACCTAAGAGATGGAGAGAAAGTAATACACAGAATATCTTGTATACCGCATCAACAGAAGATATCCTCTGGACACCTTGACCTCATTTATCCGAGTACTGCAGTGTTGCAGTGATCCAAGGCTACTCTAACAGACTTGGAGGATCTGCAAGTCACACAGATCAATTATAAGGCTGCTCTAAATTGTACTTACAGCTGAGATGGTCCAACTCTAACCCAGGATCAGGCGAGGGCAATGAGGTAAAATGACCTTTCCTCTTGTCCCCACTTCCCAGAGAAAATATAGTTCAGAAAAAACAAGAAAAATCTTGTGGAACATGGACCTACTTTAGGGTTACCATACCTCCCCTTTAAAAGAGGATGCTTATGAAAAATACATGGTGCAGGGCTGCCCTGCCACTAGGACAGCCCTGCACTGGAACCAATATACAGCTCTACACCATGTATTTTTCATAAGCATCCTCTTTTAAAGGAGAGGCATGGTGACCCTAGTCTACTTAATTTACTGAAAACTTTTACAAACCACCAGATTCCTCGCTAAAAAGGAATAAAGGTTTTAGCTGACAGAGCATTAATAATGCATCTTAGTTTTATGCAGTGCCTTTTATTGCACTTTTATCCCACAGTGCTTTTGGGATGCCCAAAACATATTCTTTATTGTCAGGATTGGCTTATGATTCAATAATCAAAAAAGGCCTCAGGTTTTCTAATTTTCTGAGTTGTCAGGTTAGAAATTAGGGTCCCATTTCTTTCACCAGCTCTATTAGTACCCTTTAATCTATTAGAAAGCATATTTAGCCATTTAAGTACAAATAAACTGCTATAATTTGCTTGGATTTCTTATTTTTAATGTCATCCTGACTGCTTTCTCTTGGCGATAGTCCCCAGTCTCACAGTATAGATATTGATTGGACTTTCTTCCAGCTGTATACTTCAGCCATACAAGTTTAAAAAGAGATAGATACTGTATATTTGCATCTGCTCTGACTCCTCCACCTGAAGTCTAGAGACCAATATTGTAAGTAGGGATGGGTGAACGCAGTTCGGAGTTCGAACCGAACTCGACCAGTTCAGTCGACCGAACCGAACTCGATTTTCGAACCGAATTTTTCGAACTCAGCTCTGTTCACCCGTCCCTAAAAAGATAATATTCCATTTAGTTCAATGGGGTTTGAATTTCCAAACTTTGTTCGGAAGTTCAGAGTTCGGACCGAACTCGAATAGTTCAGTCGACCAAACCAAATTTCCGAACTGAACCGAACCGAATTTCCGAACTTGGTTCTGTTCGCCCATCCCTAATTGTAAGATCCTGAACACTTACTGAATTAATGGGAGTAAGAGAGCATTCAGCAGCACTCAGATGGTGTTCAGCACTTATGAGAGCATGAGAATAGATAACTTTACTTAGCTTGGTATTGCATTAGGTGTCTTCAGACAGACGTGGAACTGGCCACCCCTGGGGCTGCTCTGGGGTATACGCCCATGTACACCTATACCCGGGCCCACCTAGATCCATTTGAAACAGACTCAATAGCTGCCATGGCCCACAGTCCACCTACGCGGCACTCCCCTCCCACACAGACCACCCAATGCTTTAGCATGCTACCTGCAACTCTGTGGTGTTGCCCAGGGCACCACCCCACCCCAGCTGCCAGTAGAGCTGCAGCGGCATTCCACCCAGCAAATGGACTGCAGCTCTGCCTCTGCTCTCTAAGGTGGTTACAATTATATCAAAATATTATCTGGCAGAGCATTGTTAACTCATTGCTATCTGGCACACATCTCTTCAATCTAGCAGACCTGTCAACATGTTAGCAGTGGCTACCACCCACCCATCAAAGTATTTCATTTTTTACAGGCAGCCAACAGAACATCTACCATCTGAGCATCGAGTGTGGGTGTAAAGACAGGAGTCTGCCAAGAAATATCCATGTGGAGATTTACATAAGCAAGACAAAGTGGAGAAACAGTGTAATTGTCCATTTCATACTTGGCTGTATCTTTAAAAATGGGCTTTGTGCCATTACTAAAGGGTACATGTATATGAGTAGAATGAAATTTAGGGTGTCTTTAGGCCCCTGGACCTGTGCTACGTCCCTCGCCTGCAGCCTTGCCTTCACCAGGTTTATGCCAGCCTGGCAGCTGCTGCAGCCCACACTCCACCCACATGGCACCTCTCTCCCCTCCACTGTAAAGCTGCAGCTCTATGGCATTGCCTGGGGGACACACCCGGGCTGGAGGTGGAGCTGCAGCAACCATCCACAAGTAGACGGACTGCAGTTCCACCTCCGGCTGGTGCCTAAAATTTGGGCACCTCGCTCTACTGACAGTGATGTTCCGGAGCACCACTAGCAGGGAAATGTTCCTGAGATGTTTGGGCTGTTCTAGAGCACTGCTAGCGGGACTGGAGCAGAGCAGGCAGCATCTGCACTGCTTCTGCTCCACCTGCATTTCTGACAACCCACCTTGTGAGGGGAAAGATGCACGGAATTGGATTTTTTTTATATGGTAGAGAACTGTTTTAAAATGGCAGGTTATGCTGAAAGCTGATGTGGTCATTCGCTGAGACCTTAGTGAGATATTTCATCTTTACTACCATCTGATGTTCCCATTTTCTTCTGGGAGTCCAAACCAGGCTGGCAGGTTTTGCTAGTGAAAATCATCATCCAGAGCATAATCATTTGACAATGTGACCAGCTGCTCAAGAAAGTCTTCTAACTTTCTATTGCTGGTTATTTATTTATTTTTAACATTTGGTATCCCGCATTCCATCCTGTCTCAGGCAGCTCAGGGCAGCAAGCAGATTAATAAAAACATAAATATAAACATATAAATTTAAATACAAACAAGTATAAAAATCCATAATAGCAATATATCATAAAACTTCCTGGAGCAAAAACAAAAAAAACCAAACCCCCACCCCTACCCGTCTCCCCCGCCAAAAGCCTGACGGAACAGCCAGGTACTGTTGGCAGAAGGAGGGAAGATCTGGGGACAGATGAACCTCTACCAGGAGGGAGTTCCATAGCCTCGGTGCAGCCACTGGGAACGCCCTCTCCACGGTTGCCACCTGTGGCACTCTGGGACCCTCCAAAAGGGTGCTCCCAGAAGACTGCAGGGGCCGATCCAGGAGTCGGGGAGTGAGGCAGTCCTGCTGGTAAGTGGGGCCCAGAGTGTGTAGGGCTTTAAAGGTCAAGACCAACACCTTGAATTGGGCCTGGAAGACTGTGGGCAGCCAGTGCAACAAACGGAGCACCGGTGCTTTATGCTCCTGGTGCCACGTCCCTGTAAGGAGATGGGCCACCATGTTCTGCACCAGCTGCAGTTTCCGAACCATCATCAAGGGTAACCCCACATAGAGCACATTGCAGTAGTCCAGTCTTGAGGTAATGAAGGCATTGAGGCTAGTGGCCAGGTCCAAGTATGAAATATAGGGCCAAAGCCACCGTATCAGATGTAGTTGACAAAAGGTGCTCCTCATTACGGCCACCATCTGAGCATCCAGGTGGAGTTGCAAGTTGAGGAGCACCCCCAGACTCTGAACCTGGTGGTCCAGGGAGGGACGAACCCCATCAGTGATGGGGGTCACCAACTCCCCCACCCCTCCCACCAACATCACTGATGTCCCTTCACAAATATCCATGTCTGGATGACAACATACAAGTATGACAATATGCTTATCTAGATGTAACAACAGCTATGCTTGCAGGAAATGCATTTGTAGCACCCAGGATCTGCGTGCAGCAAACGTGTTTAATGCATAGTTAGATGTGTGTTTGCATGGACAAACATAATGACAAAATGCATGTTTAATATTGAAATTGAGTAGCTAGCATTATATCTAGCAACACCCTAAGAAACCGTACTAGTTTACAATGGTATATTTCAGGAAAGTCATGACACTAGTTCTATATGGATTGCCTGTTGATTGGCATGCAGTGCAGTTTCTCTGTACATGTATTCACAAATATAGACACTACAAGAGGCTACCTTTTATATGTTTATATGTGGTAACACCCTTAGCCACTGATGACACTGGTTGTCTTGAAAAAAAGATATTGAGACAAAATATATCTAGTTACATTTTTTCTTGGTGGCAAAAAAGTACATAAACACTGAGTTTGTGTCACAGGGAGCCCTTGGTTGGGCCTCTGTCCCTTTAAAGGTAATGGGCCAGGTAGAGTCCCAGACCCTTTACGTCCTGCAGCTGCAGGAGAGATGGTGGCTGGCAGGGTGGAAAGGAAGAACTGAAGAAGTTTGGGACACAGGTGAGCAGGGAGCTCTTCTGCAGGGCATTTGGTGGGCCCAAAACACCGGCAGGAGGCTGGCTTGCAGCAGGAAAGGCTGCAAAAAGCAGCAACACTGGGGAGAAAAGCAGCTGCTAGGGGAAACCGACTAGCAGCCACTGGAGCAGGAGGAAAGCCAGAGACGGGACTGCTAAATGGTAGCGCCTATGGGAGGCTTGCCAAGGGAGACCTGCGGGAGGCTCACTAAGGGAGGACTGAAGGGTGTGGCTAGCCACTGAGGACTAGCCCTGAATCCCACCAGGTAGCTGAGTTGAAAGTTGTTCTCTGGGACATGGAGGAGCGCCCCGAGTCACCTCAGGAGCTGCAAAAAGCCCAAAGCGGGAGGCACTTCAGCAGCAATGGGCTGGGAGTTAGAGAGCTCTCCAGAAGGTACTTTGGGACCCTGGGGGTAATTGAGAGGGGTAGCAGCGAGCTTGACTCTTAGGCCAGGGAAGGCACCCTACTACAATCCAGGGGGCTAACTCGCCTGAAGCTTGCTTAAAATGATCTTGTAAATATCACAGAGGCTACAGATATGGTGTAAAATTCTAATTCAATTGACATAATAGAAATAAGGTTTCAGCCTTTAGTGATATCCTATTTGCTAGTGAATGCAGTAGTGAAGGACAACGGCTGCAAGCCTACACAAACCTGTGCCAGAGAAACCCAATGGCACAATTACATTTACAATCACAGCCTAACATTATGATCCTCCGTATGAAGAGTGCAAGCACTTAGTGCAGAAGTGAGAGGATTTATGCCCGTACTAAGTGCTGCTTCTATTTGCTTGGAGAGTTGCACTGTAAGTCCATATGAATCTCTTCAGAAATAGAAAGCAGAAAACACAACAGGAAATTAGAACATTTATCCTACTACAAGAGAGACAGATGCAGCAGCTAATTGCAAAATGACTACTTTAGGCCTCCAGCTGTTTTGCTTTGCCACATTGAAAGGGTGATTCCATAGAAGAGAGACAAACATCAACACTGCTGCAGTAGGAAAAAGTAGCAAGGTTTAGACGGTTGCTATGGTTTTGTCTATAATGGGAAAAGGATAGTTGCTATGGCTTTGTCTACGCTCAGAAAATATGTATTAATTAACACGTTAAATAGCTCTTAATGCAAGTAATGTCAGTTGTGCTTTAAAACGTCAGTTGATTCCGGTTGACCCAAGGACTGTTTCGTAACTTGCTATGGTTTGCTGTATTTGTTTCTTTTCTAATCAATAAGTACTAATTTCTGTTCCCTGTTTATTAGGGATGGGACTTTGGATGTATTTCCGCATTTGGATCTTTTAAAAACTTGTTTTTACAGATCTCTATTACAGATTCATATTCAAAATACTAAAAATATTTTAAAAATCATTGTGCAAGAGCAAAATGGCCACTGGGCCACAGGACTGGAGGTTTGAGTGATTAGGTTGGTGGAGGAAGAAGGAGATTGAGTAAAATGGGGGGAGGGGGAGTCCTCAAATGCTCTGGGAGGGATCTGCACCCCTGAGTTGCTGGTGCACATATCTGGCATAATTACAAGGGGAAAGGGATACTGAGTAAAAGGACAGCATCAGTGAGCAGTCCAGGGGGTGATGGGGAAAAGCTGAGGGAAGATTTAGGAGGGATTTGAAGGTTGCGGGGGAGGGAGCAGAGTAAACATGTTCAGGAAGGGAGTTCCAGACATAGGGGAAGCAGACATTTCTGGAGAAAGGGAGCAGTCGGGTGGATAAGGGTTGGGATATAGCAGGGGAAAAGTGCAGAAAGGAAGGGTTGGATTTTAGCAATGTTATGCAGAGAGAAGCGACAGGCCTTAGCAAGAAACTGAATTTGAGGTTTAAAGGAGAGGGAGGAGTCAAAGATAAACTCCAGGCCACGGTTGAATGGGCAACTTTAAACTTCAGTCTGAGTAGGATGATAGTAACTTGGGAAGCATGATCCTTTGAGTATATGATGTTAATGCTAGCACGTAGCAAGAGTGTGAATCCAATTCACAGCTATTCGACGCATTCCTGTGCTAAGTGCTGGCACTGTCTGCCAGGAGAATTGTGCCCTAAAAGTCAGAAAATGTAGCCACATCATTATAATGTCAGTGTGTACTGTACTGATGCACAGAATTAGTATTTCTTAACTGCAGAATAGAGGCACTACACACTACAGTTGTCATATATAGGATACATTGTTGGAATGTTAATATTTTGTAAGCCGCTTAGAGCAGCTTGAGGCAGATTAGGCAGGGTAGAAATTAATTAATTAATCAATCAATTAATTAATTAATTTAAATAAAATAAATCTAATAGACTGATTACTTGAAAATGGCTCAAAATGGCTGACACAAACTCTATTCACTTTGGTGCTTTGAGGACTGAAGCCTAATAATGCAATTATTTGCATTTTTCTAGTCCTCTAGTGCTAATTCTAGTTCTCAGTGCAAGTCCAATTCACTTTAATGGGAAGCATGCCTGCACTAAATGCTCATCTCGGGGCTAAACAACCAGAAGTTTTCACCCTGCATTTAGCAAAGTTTAGATGTTCTCAGTGAAATTACTTTAATAATGTGCTTTGGAATTGCTACTCTTGATAAAGGGGCTAGCAATCAGGAAATTATTTTCATTTACATGCTGTCAAATTCTCATAAGCTATATACAAAATGTCAAAATCATTAGTCAAGGTTTGATGCTGGAACTGGTTTACTCTAGGGGTGAAAACAGATGAGATGGTGGCCTGCTGCAGCCCGGGATTCAACCGCTCGCATGTTTCCCTGCTGCCATATGATGGCCCGCGACTAGGGCTGAATCGAGAAGCCCATTTGTTCTCATGTGATATCTCATGAGATTTTGGACTGGGGCCCAAGAACTTGCTGCGATCTTAGCCCTGGTACGAGATCTCATGAGATATCTCGCCAAAAAATAAATAAATCACTATGCATGCATAAAATGGCCACCAGGGTCATTCTGCACATGCACAACTCTTTTCCAAAATGGTGCCCACATGTTTGTTGTGTTCCCACACCCTACCTGGGTGAGGGGGCAGTCGGACAGCTCTTTGGCCACCAGGGGTCACAGGCATATCTGTTCTGTGCTGTTTGCCAACCCGGGGAACAGCAGCTGCGCTTTTCCACCCCAGGGTGAGCTGGTGAGCCACTAAGTCACCAGCACATGTGTTTTTACCCCAGTATGCAGTGAGGATTGCTTTGTAGAAGACAGTGTTGGGTGGGTGGGGGGAGTTTTTACAAGGTAAAGTAGTATAGAACTGTTCAGCTTTTTGAACCATTATCATAAAATGAAAATGTGGAGCTGATGGTAGTTTCCAGAAATTAACTTTATTTGAAAATACAGCCCCTTCTCCAATCTTATGGAGAAAACAAATTAAACCATAATTTTACAGGTCCATAGAAGTTTCCCCTTTGAAGTTTCCAAAATATTTCAAATTAAAAAGAAAGATGTGAGCAGGTGGTGTGCTAGATGGTCTATAGAGCAAAATATACAATATACTAATCCTCATTTACCAAGCCAGAGCTACTTTCACCTCTTATGCTTAGCATGTGTTTGAGCTCTTATGCCTAGCCACGGGCAAAAGCCTTTGACCAGTAGGGAGTGGTTCTGTGAGCCATGTGTTGTATGTAGGATCTTGGGTTCTATGTTGAGCACTTCAGTTCTATACTGCAGCAGAGGAATAACTGGTACAGTTGATGCAATTGCAGTTCACTTACAGGAACCCGGCAGTCTCATAAGTTTATATCATTGTGTAATCAATGGTAAGTAGCAAAACTGAATTTCAACAATACGTTTGGATTCTTGCTTAGTGTATGAGTAATGGTGATTACATGGAGCAAACAAAAATTTTGAAGCTCAAATGCAAAAGAAGAAAAACGAGTAGAGACAAATTTTGGAGCATCTAACCAATATGATTTTAACAGTTTGCCCCCATCACTCCATGGGTACTTGCAGGGTGAGGCCATGCATTGCATGCTGCTATGAACAACTGCAGGATGTGACCTTTTGGAGTTGAGTTGTTGGCATACATTAGCACTCGTTGCTGTTTGGATGCAGGGGAGGACACCTTGGATGCTTTCAGCCAGCTGTGGGCAAAGGGGCTATATAAGCCTGAACTGAGAGCTTACAAGGGCCTGCTTACCATCTCCTGAAGCATGGAGGAGAGACCTTACTGACTTTTGTCAGAAGGGTTCATTCACAAGGCTGCTGTCTAGCCTTTGGCAGCAACTGATGTCTAACACCAAAGGTCACTGGTTCAGTAGCCAAAGGATGGAAGTTAGATTTGGGACTGTTTTAATTTGAGTGATCTAGTGTATTCGTATATTTTTATGGGAGATGGGGTGAGGAAAAGAACTAGGTGGAAGAGTGGAATTAGGTGGTGAGTGGAATTCTATGATCCTTAAGTGTGTGGGGAGAGGAGGGGGAAGAGATGTGGGGGAAAGTGGGATAGGTGGGAATGCCATGACCTCCTACTGGGGTGGCAGTACAGGGAAAGTGGGGAGGGTGGGAATGCCACAACCCCCTAGTGATATGGGGGTATTATGGGCATGGGGGGAATAGGGTGGTTGGGAATGTGAGGTGGGGGTATGAGCATGGGGAGGCCTCTCTGGGTGGAGTCAAATGAGACAGTAGCCCACATTAGCTTTTCACCAGGCACATTCCGGCATGCCCATCTATTAGACATCCACAATAATGGCATCCATGTACTCACCATAGGGCTGCCACTCACAACGGAGCCCAGAGACATCACAGGCCCACCATCTGGACCAGTCAGGGCTAATGGGCACTCATGTGTCCCTGTCTCAACAATTAGGTTAGCCTACAACTTTGCTGGCATCCAGGTCCACCAGCACCATAAAGACCCATCTACTGCACCGTGCCAGCTGAGAGGTGGTAGTGGTAGCAATCTCCCTCCTCCCTGGCTGCCTCTCAACTGAGAGACATGGTAGAGATCTTCCTCCCACTGAAGTTTCCCTCCCTGAAGCTGCCTCTCAGCTGAGACACACTAGAGAATGAGATCTCCCTCCCCTGCAGCCACTTCTCAGCTGACAGGCATGCTAGAAATCTCACTCCCCATGGCAGCTTCTCAGCTGAGAGGCAGGGAGGGAGGCCATGGAAGGGGAGGAAGATCTCTTGTGCACCTCTCAGTTGAGAAGCTGCCACGGGCAAAGAAATTGCTAGCCTCTGGTGGAAGCTGCTGCAATCATATGAAATGCAGGCAGGGAGCTACCTGCTTATTAGGCTGAACATACTAAACACGAGTGGGGACTGCACCAAACGTGTTCCTTCCTGCTCCACCCTTCAGGTAACTCCATAAGAGGGACCTGATGCCCAGAGGGCCTGGCCTGGGAGGGGAGTCTACCTTCTAGATTGGGGCCACTTGGATCCTTCCTCCTCCCACCTCTGTTCCTTCCTGCTCCACCCTCCAGGTAACTCCGTAAGAGGGACCTGCCACCCAGAGGGTGGCGGCCAAAAGATGACAACCAAAGGGCGGAGTCCGTTTGCGGCCGTTCATAGGCAGAAGTGGAGGGTGCAGCCAGCACATCTGCTACAGAGGGACGTTTGGGACTAGGGGAGAGATAAGCAATCTGTTATTCAACCTGTCAGAGGAGGGGGTCAGGGCTGGGGTGCACGACTGGATTTCTGGCCCGGCGGGGCCAAAAGCGGATGGCTGCCCAGCTGTGCGGCAGGCGCACACCAAAGGCAGCGCACCTAAGGGCTGCACCAAAGGGCCCTTAGGCGTGGCCCTCAGTGGGACCAGGAGGACTGGGACATTATTGATAGCAGGCAGGGGCACAATATTATAGGGCGGGAGGTGGTGGTGGGAGATGGCCTGCTTGTCTTGTGTGGGTGACGGACAAAGGGACTGGGTTGGGGGGGAGGGACTATTCCCCTCGGTGTGAGGGAGGGGCGCAGCCCTTCGGGATGGGGGGGTTACCATCCTGTGGCAGAGGAGGGTAGGGGATGTGTGGACTGGGGGCAAGGGGACTGGGTTATGGGGGGAGGGGCAACTCCCCCTTGGTGTGAGGGGGGGGTGCAGACTCTGGGGGAT
The DNA here is from genome assembly GCA_003113815.1 of Sphenodon punctatus. Lineage (NCBI taxonomy): Eukaryota > Metazoa > Chordata > Lepidosauria > Sphenodontia > Sphenodontidae > Sphenodon > Sphenodon punctatus. The sequence continues at coordinate 788,207 of QEPC01011255.1, read as the reverse complement.
GGGAAACTGCCCTCCGATGCAAGAGGAGAGTAGGGGGTGTAGTAGTGGGTGGGGATCTCCATTGGAAGGTTGGCAGGATGGCCACAGGGGGTTTGGGGGGGCAGACCGGGGGGAGCGCAGCTATAGAGGTCATCCTGGGCCAGGGGAATTATGGTCCCTCTGAGAGGCAAATTAGAGCTCTGAGGTGGGACAGATGTTATATTCCTGTCCTGCTCACTAGCCCCCAGACAGGCAGGCGGTGAGGTGATCAGGGATCAGAGAGCCCCTGGCCTTGGGTTACTGCTGCTGAATGCGAGGTCGGTAGTCAATAAGTCAACTGTGGTCCAGGCAGCCTACCTCACGTGTATCACGGAGACCTGGCTGGACAATGAGTCGGGGACTATATTGGCTGACCTTGTACTCCTTTGGCTGGGTACTCCATTGGCTGGGTACTCCATGCAGCATCAGCCTCAACCAGGGGGGTGAGGTGGTGTAGTCATTGTTTTTAAGGATACATTGTCTGTGAGATTTCCTCTGCAAACTATCATGGGGATAAAGGGCCTGCATTTGGTGTTGGATTTGGCTGGAGACAGCTTAGTGCCCGGTGTACTGCTGATATACCAGGCACCTACCTGTATGGCAGCTTCCCTATCTGCACTGACTGAGCTGGTGTCGGGGCTGGTCTTGCAGTCCCCCAGGGCAATAGTCCTGGGGGACTTCAATATCTATGCCGACGCCAGTCTTGGAGGGGCAGTGTGAGTTCATGGCCGCCATGGCACAAAGAATGGTGAGCCCCCCACACATAGGAGGACATAACCTAGACATGATATTTTGCACAGGCCTTGAGGTGGGGGATCCGTTAGTGGGGGAGATGTCAGCATAACCCTTGTCATAGATGGACCATTGTCTCCTCTGGGCTGGTATCCTGGCGTGGGTCAGCCCCTGGGAGGGTGCAGAACTAATTAGGATGGTTCGCCCCCACAACAGATTATGGAACCTAGAAGGATCCAGACTGCTTTAAGGGATGTATCCTCTGACCTCGATGGCTGCTCACTCAATGACCTCGTAACCAGGTGGAATTCCTTGTTGGTGGAGACCATCGACCAGGTGGCTCCCATGCGTCTACTCCATCCGCCAACAATGCAGGTCCCCGTGGTGTATGGAGAAGCTGCGGTGGATGAAGGGGGAAGGCTGGCGGTTAGAATGGCGGTGGTGTCACTCGCATGCTGAAGCTGACCGATTGTGGCATAGAGTCTTGTTATGTACCTATGCCATGGCGGTGCGGGCAGCAAAGAAAGTTTTCTTTGCTGCCCTCATTTGCGTCTGCTAAGTCACGCCCAGCAGAGCTTTTCTGGGTGGTGAAGGGGCTGGTCAGTCTGGCCTCTCTCCTCCTGGATTTAGAGTCATTGAATGCCTGCTGTGATTTGTTTGTAGACTTTTTTGCAGATAAAATCGCTCAGTTCCACCACAGTTTTGACGGAACACTTTTAGCAGTGGTTGAACCAGAGGCAGTAGAAGCCCTGCTTTGTTCTGTTTGGGGGATGAATTTCAGAATGTGTTGCCCTTAGATGTGGAGGATACCCTGGGGTCTGTCCGAGCCACTTATTGTGAATTAGACCCATGCCTGTCCTGGCTGGTTAAGGCCATCTGGGAGACATTAGGGCCGTTGCTGGCGGGAATTGTCAATGTCTCCCTGGGGAAGGGCAGGGTGCTGGACTGCCTTAAGGAGGCACTGGTGCGGCCCCTGCTCAAGAAGCCATCATTGGACATTGGCGTCCTGGCCAGCTATCGGCCGGTCTCTAATCTTCCCTTTTTAGGGAAGGTTATTGAGCGGGGGTGTTACAGGGGAATGGAGAGAACATGCGGAGAGGGGGAGGACAGGTCAGGGCACGGGGAATTTCCCACAATCTCACTCTCAAACATGGAGCTAACTCCGGGAGGTGCGGAGGACTCATTCGGGGTTCGAGAATGCCCATCAGGATAGAGTGGTGGCCAAAACAGCTACAAGAGCTTAGGCCTCTATCATCATAGGGCGCCGTGTGGAAAGCACTGGAGTTCTCCCTATTATTCCACACCACACACATGTATCCAATACACACCACAGGACACGCGGAAGACAGTGCTGGTAGTGAAGGGGAGAAGGGAGCAGGACCTAGGATTGGTGAGGATGTCGGAGGGGGTTTAGCACAACACACTGATGGGGGAAAGGGGTGCCCCCGGGGGAGGGAAGGCAAGCCCACACCCACTTATGCAACTGTTCATTCTCACACTTGATCCATGGAAAGATGGGAACAAGAAAGCAGTCACTCACCATCCATGCCAATCCAGCATACACCACTCGCCAACTCATAGACCAACAGTGGAACGGGGATCGAGGGGTAGAACAAGGAGTAGGCAAAAACGTAATCAAGGCAACACTGAGCTGTCAGCAAGGGGGTCAGTCTATTCCGATCACCGGTGCTCTTTTCTCTACAGCGCCGGTGTTTAAAGGGCCTGCCATGCCTTTCTGGCGTTCTCAGCGCCTGCCGGCAAGTCGGGGTCACTGTCCATGGAGCCCCCAGCTGCAAGACCGGCCCATGGCCCTGACAGGGTGGTGGCGCAGCAGTTGCAGGAGCATCTGGACCGGATTAACTTTCTCGATCCCTTGCAGTCAAGTTTTTGCCCTGGATATGGCATGGACACTGCACTTGTGGCCTTGGTCGACGACCTCTCCCATGAGTTGGACTGGGGTATTTGACCCTGTTGATCCTATTAGATTTCTTGGCTGCAATTGATACCATTGACCATGAGTTGTTGGTGACTCGGCTGTGGGACCGGGCAGGGATTGACGGGACCGCTTTTGAATGGTTCCACTCCTTCCTGGCTGGGAAAGTCCAGCATGTGGTCCTGGGTGATTTTTCATCTTCTCCCCGGGACCTCACGTGTGGAGTCCCGCAGGGTTCCATCATGTCCCCTCTCTTGTTTAATGTGTACATGCAGCCTTTGGGGGAGGTTGTTAGGGAGTTTGGCGTACGGTGTCATCAATATACTGATGACACCCAGCTTTATCTCTCTTTTTCATCTGACTCAGACCCGACAGTCTCGTTGCTTACCCGGTGCTTGGCAGCTGTGGGGGATTGGATGAGAGCGAACATTCTGAAGTTAAATCCTGACAAGATGGAGGTGATGGTCATGAGGAAGGCTGGGGGAGTGGTGGCCCCATCATTCGATGGGGTCCGTCCTGCCCTGGTATCTCAGGTCCAGAGTCTTGGGGTGCTCCTGGACCCACAGCTCCACCTGGATGCCCAGTTGGTGGCCGTGGCAAAAGGGGTATTTCGCCAATTACATCTGGTGTGTCGACCGGCTGTATGTCTCGGACTCCAACATAGCCACAATCGTCCATGATTTTATTACCTTGAGATTGGACTACTGCAATGCGCTCTACATGGGGTTAACCTTGGTGCTGGTTCAGAGGCTGCAGCTGGTGCAGAATGCGACGGCTTGTCTCCTAACCGGGACGGGCCGACGTGAACATATTACACCAGTGGTTCGCTCTCTGCACTGGCTGCCTATAGTCTTCTGGGCCCAATTCATGTTGTTGGTGTTGACCTTTAAAGCCCTGAACGGCCAAGCCCTGCCTACCTGTGGGACCCCGTCACCCTCCGGGACCTGGATCAGCCCCTGTGGTTGGCTGACGGCGCCCTCCTCGAGGTTCCTCAGGTTTTTTGGATGTCGACCTTGCAGAGGGTGTTTTCTGTGGCCGCACCATGGTTGTGGAACTCCCTCCTGTTGGAGGTCCACCTGATTACCGACCTCCCCTCTTTCCATAGACAATGTAAGACCTGGCTGTTCTGCCGTGCTTTTCCTGAGGGAGAGGGGGTAGTTGGGTTGGGTTAAGGTTGGGGGTATATTGCTTTTTATATTGTGTTTTAATAGTGTTTTAAATCGTATTGTTCTTGTTTTAAATTGTTTTAATATGTTGTTAGCCGCCCCAAGATGTTTTTAGCAGGAAGGGACGGCATACAAATTTTATTATGAATAAATCAAAAATAAATGTGGACTCTAGAGGGCTGTCATCTCATTTGATTTCACCCTCTTTAAGAGCTTGGGGCATGGATGGTGTGGGCAAATAGACTGGGGGGGATTTTGTTTTTTGTATTATTTAGTTGTTATTTGTATAATATGTTGTTTGTTTTCATTGTAAGTGGGACAGGGTGGGGTAGAAATTTAAGAGGTATGCTTCATCAACTATGGGTCCTGGCAAGAGAGACAAAGAATTGTTAAAGGAGCTGATCTCAGAAGTCTAGCTGTCAAAGTAGCAAAGTTCAGGGAAGCCTCACTCTTCACCTTCAGGGCCTGTAGATCATGTGTAAGTGTGGAGAATGTAAAGAGACTGTGCTAGAAACTCAGGAAATTGCTTGAAGCTGTAAGTAAACCACATTGGTGGTGGTAAGGGAACTAGAAATTTGTGTGTGGCTTATAAATATGAAGGTCCAGAGCCAAGTGAAGGTCCCATCTGTTACAGTGACACTTCCATTATCTATGGGTGCTTTCAGACATGATGGTGGCCTGCTTTACTCCACGTTACCCCACTTTAATCTGCGGGCTGCCATCACATTAGTTCCCAGGTTCCAGATGGTCATGTTGCCATTTAGCACAGGCTATAACTTGAGAGGGTCTCCAAGTTACAGCCCATGCTAGCCACCAACACAGCCAGGGTCTGGCAGCCTGACCAGGTGTAAGCGGGCTATCATGTTTGAAAGCCTACTTTTCCCGGCCAGGTCAGAGGGGCCGCTATGACCAGTTGCCATGGCTGCTGTCGGGGGTGGGTAGACTGCTGGACACAGCGCGGGGTTGGGGATGGGTGAACACATGTCTATGGATCTCCCCACCTTCCCTGGTGGCCCAGCCCTCATCACATCAGTTTTAGGGCTCTGGACCAGTCCCAGCAACTGGCCCCAACTTTGGACGAAGGTAGGTCATAGGGGCAGCCAAGCACCATCATGTATGAAAACACCCTGTGTGGAATTTAGCTTTCAGGAGTAGGGCTGATGCGGCAGCAGCTGTTACCGCTCCACGATTCCATTCCTAAACCTCGGCATCCCAGGTTGCGCCTCGCATAATTTCGCGCGATACTC
>QEPC01011255.1:772535-783011 GCA_003113815.1 Sphenodon punctatus | reverse complement strand
CCGCTTATTATGGGAATCCGCACAAGTTTCGCTTCCGTTCGCCAGTTCCGATGCCGCAATACCATGAACGACCAGCCGCAGCCCTCGGAAAGCTGCCTCTACCGTACCGTGCCACGATGTGCGGAATAGGGGTTTCCGTCGGTAAAAGCTGCCACGGCGGTATGCCACTACAGCCCTATTCAGGAGGTATATAGTCAGTGGTTTTATGGCATGCCAAGAGTGGAAATTCGATATGGACCTGTTAGCTGAGTACAATCCTGAGCTGAAGCAACTTGTTTCTATGCCCAATTCAATTTGGTATTTTAGTCATACTGCACAGAACAAACTTATGAACACTTTCTTAAGGCATATTGAGTGAGGTACTGTACTGCAGAAAGAAAAAAGTTCACACCTCTTTTCTCTCTAATAATGGGTACCACCCACACTGTTTTGAAGACTGGCTAAGTGACTCAAACTTTTGGATATGCAATAATTAAAAGGGATTAAATTAATATGGAATAAGTAGAACTCCATTAATTATTCCTGGATTTTTAGGACATTTGTGATCAGTCAGAGAGGGACTTGAGAAGATAAAATTCTGCTGCATTGTACAGAAAGGTTTAGATGATGGGACTAATATTTATTTATTTATTCATATATATTTATATGCCGCACCCCATGCCTATGGCATCTCGGGGCAGCTTCCAACATAATATAAAACAGTTTTTAAAACAATTTTTAAACATAAAACAAATTTAAAACACCCCACACAAAAATTAACCCACCACCCCACCCTCCCCTCTGAATGCCTGGACGAATGGTGTGCACTCAGTGGACAAGCAAGAATATACATGTTCCAGGGATGGAACCAAATGCTGAAATGCATACAGTGCTGCTGACAACTTAAAATCTTACACAAGGCTTTGGCATTGAAAAAAGATTGGAAAATTTTAATTTTGTATTTTCTCCATTGTGCTCCAAAGATTCTGGAAATGGTAAAGTTTTACAATCTAAAGACACAGACCTTTAAAAAACAACCAGACACTTTGCAAAACAACTTAAGATCTGGTTATGTTTTAAAATGCTTTCAGAGAAGCTCAAAATTCAGCCATTAAGTTATCAAGAAATGGGGTGTACAACTCAAGTCCAAAGAAAAGCATACAAGGAAGATGAAGTGTCATTTCAACAAACTATGTGTGTCACGGAGGAACACAGGGGAGGTAGGGGTGTTGCATATCCCTACACACACTGGTAGGACACACCAGTCTAAGCATGTTACGGGACTCTGTCGTGCCCACTGCACATGCTGTCTTATGGGGGGGGCTGTCATGGAGGAACATAGGGTCACACACGTGTGATACTGGCCTACATGTAGACTACAAGCCTAGTAAATATGTAAAGCAAAAGATGCAACATGTATGTAATGTTACAATTAAGAACTGTAAAAAACAAATCAGGACTGTGACACTGACAAAACTCCAGGAAATGCAAAGAGATAAAAAGAATGTGTATTGGAAACCCTGGCCAGACAGAACCCTGGGGAGATGCAAATTGACCTTCAGGTTAGCCTGGGTTGCCTACGTGACAGACCTCCGGTTTCTCCAAGGCGGGAAAGCTGAAACAAAGAGACCATGAAAGGTACTTAAGCGAGGGCCATTAAGCCAGCTATCTCTCGCTTGGCCAGAGCCATCTTGAACACTCTCATCTGCATCCTGGATCCTGCCAGCCAGCAAAGCTGGAAACTGTGGACTGAGACCAGGACTTTGCTTTCTAGCAACTCTAAGACTGAAGACCCAGTTGCTTACATCAAGGACTGAGAAGAACTTATGAACCTTGGTAGGGTAAGATGATTATTTAGGAACTCAACCAGTATAGATATAGGAATGTGTTATATTTACCTTTGGTTTCTAGTAACCACTCTGTATCAACAATCTTGCTTATGTAATCAATAAACTTCTTATCTTTAAGAAGAATTGTCTGTGTCTAACATTGGAACACAAGTGAGCAACAAGGGCTCTTAAGTTCTTGCGAACCCAGAGATTAAAGAGACTGTAAACGGGAAGGATTGGGCCCTTGGGTGACAAACGGGTTGTCCCTGCGGCAGACTTGAATCGGCCAAAGAGGAAAACTGATTCAAGTGGGCTGTACGTGAGGGAAACTGAGTCACTCAAACCCGGTAATGTGGGGGTGTGGACCTCCAACCCGTGACAATGTGTAGATGAAAGACTTACCAAGTTAACGTTTTATTGAAGTGAACACGTTTTATAGGTGTTTCAATGTAACAACTGTACAACTTTCCAATTGATTTCATAGCTTAAAGGCAGTTGCTGATAGACTTGATTCAAGTCTATTTAGTTTTGTAAGAGATGACGATTTGAATAAAAGGGCTGAGGAACTGATATTTCTCCTGGTTTTCTGGACAGTTGCTGTTCAGAATTTATTTGAAATATCAAACAATCAGTAGGGAAAGATTTTGGCAAATGTTTCTTGCTGACATCCAGTACAGTAGTATCCATTTTTCAGAAGTTTGTACTGGACTTCTGTGGTTTCTCATAATTCCAGGGCCTTTTCAAATGGACCCAGGAGGAGCCGCAGTGCAGGGGTAATGGGTGGAGGCCACGGTGGGTGTGCGGTGCATGGGTGGCCCATTACATGGACACCCACCCATCTCCATGCACAGAAGCACCTCTTTTCTCCAATGCCTCCGTGTGTGGGGGATCAGTGGAGATGGGTGGAGCGTGGGAGCGCGCACGCACCCCCACCCATCCCCAGTGGCAGTTACATGAATGCATTCCCCCCTCACCCATCCAGGTGCCCACGTGGATGGGGGGGGGGGCATCCCGTGTGAAAAGGGCCCCAGTAACAGTATCAAGTGCTGAATGCACATTTTCAAAGCTTAATTTATAAAGAGCTATGGATAGAGAGACACACTTCATGGATTGGGAATGCTCCTATTAAAAATGAACCTACAACAGACATTTGATAGGTTTGCAGAACAAAAGGCATGCGAAATATGATTCAGTTAGAGGACTAGAAAACTTTGCTATTATAGGTTGCTATGTAATGTTTTAATTTTTGAAAATTAAATGCTACAAAGTATTGAACAGTTAAATTGACATGTTTAATGAATATAGCTCAATATTATATCCACTAAAATTAGAGGGAGGGAGCCCACCATAAAATTCTGCACCAGGGCCCATTTTCCTGCTCTTCTACCACTGTTACCAGAGTGTTGTAAGAAAAGTTTTGCGATCATATTTAAAGTATTGGGAGTCTATTTTGGCTTTCCTAGCTGGAATGTAGAATAGGACTCGAGTGGATTAAATATTTGTCTTTTCTCAGTTGTAGGAATGTAGTGTCACTAAAAGCAAATCTTCCTTAGAATGGGATCTTTTCTTAAATACCTTTCTAGTAAATAAAAAGTGTAGCTAGCTACATTTAAAAAAAACCAAATATGGTTATAGGATACAGATAATGGATTTTGTAGTTTTGTTAGTTAAATAGAAAAATATTGTTCCTGTTGCCTTGCACTAGTTGAGCAGAGATTTGTTATTGAAAAAGGCAACATCTCAGAAGACAGTCTGGGAACTCAGGGTGAAATTACACTTCCAAATATTGCAATGTGTAGCATTTGTTGGCAACCAACTTTTGTTCCCTGAGAGCTTTCTGATCCAACTTCAACCAAAGAGCATAGAAAATGGTTTTCATTGGCATGTACAGAAATGAATTAATCTTCATTTTTGTCCACAGCATGGATGGATGCTGCTTACATTGTGGTAATAATATCTATCAGAAAAAAGTACTACTTGCAGGTCTGACTCTACCTATTAGGTCGATTTGGCACATTGCCTGAGAGGTGACAGATGACATGGAAGGTGCAATGTAACATAGCAGGCTATTTCAGATACAGTGACAAGTAACAAAATTTAAGATTTAACTATCCCCTTCCCTCATGGGTGTCCATAGGCCCACATACAGTGATGTAGATGGGATCACACTAGGGTCTTTGCACAGGGTCCTGCAGTTCCTAAGGTTTATTTATTTATTTATTATAAGCATTTTTAGCCGCCCCCTCATGCCCACGGCATCTCAGGGTGGCTCACAACAACCAACACCACAATAAAATTCCATAAAATCAATATTAAAAATACAACTTCATCAATACATTTAAAAATATCATCCCATCCCCCTTCCAAAAACTACTGCACCCTCCCCTCTTCCCCTCCGAAGGCCTGGGCGAACAGCCAGGTCTTTCAGGCTCGACAAAACACCAGCAGACCTGCCTTGTAGAATAGGCAGGTTGCCTCTGCCTTTTAGAATAAATAATAGAATCATAGAACTGTAGAGTTGGAAGGGTCATCTCAACAGTCATCTAGTCCAACCCTCTTCTCCAAGGCTGTAATGATCTCCAAAACTAGTAACTAGGTAACTAGAAATTAAGTGAGCTTCACATCTCCTTTCTGGAGTATTGCACGCATTTACAGGTGAGGAAATGAAGGCATAGGCAGCTTACACTTGACGCCTAAGTTTACATACAAGTTAGGGGCAGAACAAGTAATAAAGCCCTGCGTCTCAGTTCTCTGGGCTCGATTTTTAGATTTTCATTGCAATCCTTAAGAGAATGTAAATGAACCTATTCTGTAGCATTAATTCTTTGTGCTACGGAAGAGGTCAGGATCCCCTTATATGCATGCTTTTCTAGCTTTGTGCATCAAGAAATGTAATTCATGTACAAGAGATGCCTCAAAAATAAAGCCACCTTTTTATTTGTGAAGAACAGCAGGTAGCACAGTAATGGGGATCATGATCCAAAGACATATGTGCCACTGCACCTGTGAAAGTTTGAGGGGGTTGTTTGTTTTTATTCACACCTTATGGGAAAGCAAGCCCAGTCAGTTCAAAATGGCAGCTGGACACTGATGCAAATTCTTAAGCACAGAGCTTTAGCCTGAATTTCTCACAGCTGTGGAAACTTTGGTGATTGAGCGTCACTGTTGCAAAATGATTGCATACGTGCTGTAAGGTGCTGGGCAAACCAAGCTGAACTTCAAAATTGTGCTGGGAAAGCCAACAGGGTCCAACAACAGATGTTAATGAAGAGAATAAATGTGCATAGGTTGTGATAATGGGAAAATAACTACTGGTGTAGTTAAAAACCAAGCAGACTGTGAAGAATTGCAGGAGGATCTTCTGAGACTAGGTGAGTGAACATGTAATGCCAGATGAAATTTAATGTTGACAAATGCAAATTGATGCACATAGGGGAAAATAATCCAAACTATATGTACACAATGCTGCGTTCTAAATCAGGGGTTACCACTCAGGAAAAGGATCTTGGAGTCATTGTGGACAATACATTGAAACCCTCAGCTAAATGTGCAGCTGTGGCCAAAAAAGCAAACAGGATGTTAGCAATTATTCAGAAAGGGATAGAGAATAAAACTGAAAATATCATACTACCTCTGTATAAATCTATGGTATGACTGCACCTTGAATACTGTGTGCAGTTCTGTTTGTTCCCAGTGGTGGCTGGTGGGTTCCAAGGCTGATGGGGCGCAGGGCAGGTCCAGAAGTGGGAGGGGCCAGGCCAACGGTAGGCAGAGCCAAAGGTAGGTGCAGTCTAGCCAACAGTAGGCAGTAGTGGTGGGACCCCGGGCCCATTACCGGCTACCGGATTTACCGGTTACCGGTTTACGAAAACCGGATTCCCGGATTAAATCCGGTATACCGGTACTGGATTTATTTCATTGGTTTCAATGGGGCGCTGTGTCCCCATTGAAACCAATGAAATAAATTAATTCCCTCCCCCTCCCCCTCCCAGGCTGCGCGGGTGGAAGGGGGGACACCCCCCACCCACCCTGCCCAGCCTGGATTTTTGTTTTAAAAAAGAGTAANGAGTAAAGAAAAGACCCAGAGGCGAGGCGAAGCGAGCCCACCCCCCAGCACCAGCGGCCGCGGCGTCCCCGCAGCCGCCGGTAAGTATGACCCGATCCCGGGGGGTGGGTGTTTAACACCCCCCCCCCAGGGATCACCCCTACTAAAGGTCAGTGCGCTTACCTTTGGGAGCTCCGGCGGCAGCGGGCGGTCCGGCGGCCTCAGCGCCGGCTGTGGCTGCCGGCGTCAGGACGCTCTAGGCCTTCTGGGGAACTTCCGGGTTTCACTAGCTTTGTTTCTAGAAGTCATGTGACTTGCTTTCCAAGTAGTAGTGGTTACTTCCTAAACTGGGGCAACAGGTTACTTGGCAAGTGCCCTCGTAGTAACTATTATTTGGAGGAGAATCCAGTAGTAAAGGGTAACTCTCAGGGTGTCTTTAAACGAGCATGGCTTGAGGGGGGTGGTCCGTGTCTGCTGAGTGGCATGGCTCCAGAGTGTCCATGTATGTGGAGTGAGTGAGGAGGGATTCTAACGGGCAGCTCCCTGTGTGGCTATTAAGCCCACTCAGGCAGACTCCACGCACTCCCTCAACCACAGACCAGCCGTGCAAACAATTCATACGGGTGGCCATTTCCCCTGCCTCCACAGTCAGCAGCACACCCCACCCAACTGCCTGTCCTCTGCCATGACACGCAGCCCTGGATGCCATGGAAACATGAAGTTACAACAGCCAGTAACCCCTTCCTTCCCAGGAAACAGTGTAACCGCTGCAGCTGCTGCCAGTCCCAGGCTGCAACGGAAGTGCATATTACTAGGCGGAACATGCAGGAAGCTGCCATACGAGCTGCTGTCCTCCATGGCATTGGCTCTTCTCTCATGCATCGCAAGGGGGACTTGTGCTTTGAGCCAAAGCAGTGTTGTATTTTTTATGTGTGCCCTTTTAGAACTCCCAGCAGGGCTGTGGGTGAGACCAGGAAGATATCCGGGCTGCAGACCTGTCTGCTGGTGTAGGTGGGTGTCCCGGATCACAAGGGTGCATGCACTGTTTTGGTTTCTATCGCATGGCACACTCCAGCATTTTCAGCAGTGCCCCATGAGTGGCCGGTGTGTGAGTCACAGGAGTGCGCCTCCCCAACCTCCACCTTCATGCGAGCAGTAGGATGTGTGGTTAATGGGTGGCTATGCGTGGAAGTGTCTCATTTAAAAACACCCTCAGTGCTTCACAGATCAGTGAATCAGCAAGGCGAGAGCTCCAGCAAGGACCTTTTAATTTTATTTCTTTTTTTATATTTCTATTTCTACCCCGTCCCTCTCGCAAAAGTGACTCAGGGCGGCTTTCATTCCTTCCATGTTGTTATCATCCCAAAATTCAACACCGCTGGCTGGTGGGTGGAGCTAAAAGAGTAGACACTTGTTATTTGAGGAAGATGTATATACAAAAACGCTGCTACTTGATTAGTTGCTACTTTACCAACAATATTGGCTGCAGTCCTAAAGCCACTTAGTCCTGTTTTAAGTCAGTGAGGCTATTCCAAAGTAATCATTTTGAGAACTGGGGGTATTAACACTTTACATTTACATTGCCAGTGTTTATGCCCTTTCATATTATTTTCATTGGGGATAGCCTTCCATTTCTTAAAGGATGCCCTTTTGGCTCTTATAGCCTCCTTCACTTCCCCATTTAAACACAGTGGAAGACGTTTGGTCTTCCTGCTTCCTTTTTTAACTTGCGGGATGCATTTAATCTGGGCTTCCAGAAGGGTGCTTTTACACAGTCTCCATGCCTCTTGCAAACTTGTAGCCCTTGCAACTGGGCTTTTTAGTTTCTTTTTAACTAGTTTCCTCATTTTGTCATAGTCTCCCTTTTTAAAGTTAAATGATACTGCTGTACGTTTGTTTATCTTTCTCCCTACAGATTATGTCAAATGTGATCATATTATGATTGCTATTGCCTAGTGACTCCACCACAGTTACTCCTTGCACCAGGTTCTGCGTGCCACTCAGGACTAGATCTAGAATAACTCCTCCTCTTATTGGTTCCAGAACCAGCTGTTCTAGGAAGCAGTCATTTAGGGCATCCAGAAAATTGACCACGTCCTGCCCCGAGGAAACATTCCCCCAATCAACATTAGGGTAATTGAAGTCACCCATTATTATTATGTTGCCGACTTTAGTGGCTTGTCTAATCTCTTTTAGCATTGCTTTATCAGTCTCTCTGTCCTGTTTTTGAACTTTTATGTGTTGTTCACTGCCCAGACCTGCCATTGGGCAGGAGGGGGCAGTATATAAATGCTAGAAATAAATAAATCAATAAAATAAATGGGAACTAGCGTTATATCGTTTTCCACCCAGAAAACACACAAGGATGAAAGATATACATGATGCGGTAAGTCTTAACGAGAACCAGAAGTACTATATCTGCCATACATACTTTGGTGATTGTGGGGATCTTCTACTGTATGAAAGTGAAATAGAGAAGATGACCCCAAAAGCATACTTCAACATAGTTACAACTTAGCCACCTCCAGAAAATGTGGGGGGGGGAAGGTTTCTTAGTTACTCAGAACCACACAAAAGAACTGAGTCATCACAGACAAACAAAAACACTGACTGGAATGGAAAAGTGCAGTTGCAGGAAAAAGTCCATTACAAAAATTGCACATCCAACCCCATAATATTTTCTCTGCATTGTAGAAAGGTAAAGCTGTCCACAAAGGGGGGTGAGAGAACACATTTTTAAAAAGAAAACAAAACACAATGAACATTTTAAAACACATTTCCAGAAGAATTCTCTTTAAGTCATTGAACATCTCAGCCTCAGAGATGGCAGAGTAAACAAAGGAGGTGAGGCCACAGAAGCAGTGAGGGTCAGATCCCTGCACAACCCAGTGGTGCGCAAGCATGACCATCACTCTTATGTGGCCAGTGCAGGGAGCTGGGCACACAAGCAGCCCCTCTCCCCATGAGGAAGCAGCTGGGCTGCTGCTGTCAGAGGTCTCGCCACAGCTGGGGCGGACACACAAGAGGGCACCCTGCCTTGCCCTGCCTCCCTCCCATGGCACGATTGAGAACTCTCCCTCCAGCTGTGATGCGCCCTCACGTGACATGTGACACCGCCCGCCAGTCAAGGACCTGCAGCAGTGTTCCCCACATGGTGGGGCAAGCGCATCCCCTCCACATGAGTAGCCCCACATTAGGCACTCTTACCCCAGCTGGGGTAAGACTGCTCTATGACACGTCTTCAGAACTTTTATAAGGATGTGTAGTGTCGCAATCAGCTGTTCTCCCCACCGGGAGGCAGGGGGAGCATCTGGTGGGTGTTTGCCACACGATGCATTGCATTGTGTTGCCTGGTTGCCCAGAGAGGGGTAAGGCTACCCAAGGCATAGTAGCCTCCCCTGCCTGTCTCGTCTGGCCTCACTGGATGCAGTAGTGGTGCAGTGATGCACTGGATGCACTGATGGTGCTTCCTCTGCCCCAGGGCAGGGGAACGTCTCATGGCTGGTGGCCTCACAATGTACTGCGTTGTGTGGACTGGCTGCCTAGGGAGTGGTAAAGGCTACCCAAGGTGTGGTAGCCTTCCTTCCCTGTCTCATGTGGTCTCACCTAATCAAGCCTGCAGTAGCCAAGAGGTTGAACAGGCCTGCCTTAGGCTGTCTTGGAAGTCCCAAAGTAGAGCAATAGAATGTTTCTGAGAAATGGTACCCTAAGTAAGGAACAGATGCAAGGCACCTGGGAGCCATTGGTGTCCAGAAAGGTGAGGCTGGTGACTGATTCAGGGCTGTAGTGGGGCAAGAAAGGTTTAATATCAGGACAGAGTCTGGTGACTGAATTTTGGGGGGGGCTCCCGGAGTTCCGTGTATTTTCAGGCAGCGGTAGCTGCCTGAATATTTAAATGTACAGCCACCTTTAATTATAAACAGGGGACTGCTGAAGCCCCGATTTTGCGGAAACTGCTTGACCTACATTTCTGAAAATTTAACCATGGCTGTATGTTGTGAGGAGCATCATATTCACAAAGTTTGAAAAAGATCCATTAGGAAAATAAAATGTTATAACTGCTTAAACATTAATTGCTTGTGGTCAAAATTCACAACGTCCTCGGGTATTTGATTCATCAATATCTCCTCCCCCTGGATAAGTTGAGACCCCAAACTTCACAGGCTTTGAGAATGAGATCAATAACAAGTGCTTCTGAAATATGATACTGATTGGTGCAGCCAAACCCGAGTTATTAGTGATAAACAATCAGTTCTGCTGGTTCGCGCATGCGCACTTGAGCTCCTCTCTCCTGTCAGAGAGCCAGGAAGCACCTGCATCCGTCCCCCTGTGAGCTCTGTAATTAGCGATGCACTGAGGAGCGGAACTCTGTAAACGCTGACTATTGTAGTCTCCCTCTGACTTGTGCACTGTGCTGGAAGACAAGCATACCTGCCCCCCCCCAGCCCTGCCCTCGCTCGCCTTGTCTCCCCCCCCAGGCAAAGCGGAGTCAGCACAGCTTGCTGGGGCCAGAGCTGGCACAGCTGAGGCTAGCTGGGGCCCCGCAGTTGCATGGCTGGGGGGCAGGCTGCAGCCAGCTTCTCCCCCAATAAGTTGTTCTGCCTCCCCTCCCTGGCTCCTGTC
>QEPC01011255.1:758689-772435 GCA_003113815.1 Sphenodon punctatus | reverse complement strand
TTCACAATTAGAGCAATATTTAATATTTTATCAACAACATACATTTAATATATGTACTAAATTCCTTACCATACATACTTCATTTTTATCAATAACTAAACATGCACATTTTACAATTATGAAAATAATTTATTATCATAATTTGACAAGGAACAATTGTGTCAGAGTAATTTAAGTCTGTTTATACCTAACTTAATTGTGTACAACGAATTGTATAATGTCTACACTCACATTCTTTACTTCATTGTATGCACTGTACACAATTTGTAAATAACAGACTTAAATTACTCTGTAAAAATTGTTCCTTGTCAAATTATGATAATAAATGAGTTTCATAATTGTAAAATGTGCAAGTTTAGTTATTGCTAAAAATGAAGTATGTATGATAAGGAATTTAGTACATACATACATGTATATTGATGATAAAATATTAAATATCGCTCTAATTGTGAATTAATTTCTGTTTTTTGGCGTTTATGTTTTATTGCAATGTATAGAGTGGAAGGTGTTTTGAATTGTAATTATACTGAATTTTTGTGTGTGTGTATTTTAAGAAAACTCTTGTACATTTAAGTTTATTTTTAAACTGTTAAGTCTTTTGCTTTGGTTAATATAGATGTGTGTGTGTCTCTCCGATGGGACTGCAAGGAATGAATGACAAGCACTTCTTCCTCTCTCCTATGGATGGCAAAGAAGTGGTTGTCCTAGCAACAGTAACTACATAAAAGCTCTGAGGCCTGCCTTTGCTAATATGATACCTCTTTAGGAGTTAGTTTCTTAATGCGTATAATATAAACCAGTATTAAACATCAGTTTGAAATGGACTGGTGATCAGGGAAGCAGGGCAGGTTCTGTGACTGCTCAGATGTGTGCATAATTTTTAGCAGTTTAGCTCTTCTTTTCATTTCAGCTGAATTAATTTTAATCACATCTGCAACAACTAGCTTCAAGTTCATGTGCTTAAAGAGAGAGGAGGGACTCTCTCCAGGAATGATTGTGTCCATCAGTAAGCAGTTTCTATACATAAAATCAAGTTCCAAAAAATGACCATCACCTCTTTCTGCATACAGAATTCTAAAGTGCTGCTGATATATGTCAGAATCTCTTACATAGGATGAAAATAGACATGACGCTAACCACCCTTTAACCACCCTTGGTGGTTATTTATGCATGTTGCAGGGCTGCATAGGGCACCAATACAGCCCTGCAAAATGCATAAATAACCACCAAGGGTGGTTAAACGGTGGTTAGCGTCATGTCTGTTTTCACCCATAGTTACAAAAGCACCCATAGTCACCCAAAGCATCTCAAAAAAATACCATATAGTGCACACACACACCCCAAAATAATCAGCTAGCCATCACCTATTTGACCCATTAAGCTCAGTATTTCCAAGGAGGGTAGATCCACAGCAACTCATTGGGTGTTTTTAGATGGATGGACTGCCTTGATGCTGGCTGTGCCAGGCCACTTCATCCCTGGGTGGCCTGTCTATCTAAAGGCACCCCACCACATGTGTGTGCGGATCAGGCTGTGCCTGCTCTGGGGCAGCCCCACTGGCAGTGCTCTGGAACAGAGCACTCTGGCAGTGCTCCCAGAGTGTTGTTGACAGAGCGGGCCAGCCAAACCTGGGGAACCAGTCTCAAGCAGAGAAACAGTCTGTCGAATGCGTGGGCCCACGCAGCTGCTTCACTTCCAGCTGGCCGTTGCCCAGGCAACAACATAGTATTGTGGACGCTCTAGCCCGCAATTCTATGGTGTGGGTGTGTGCAGGGGGAGAGGGTGCTGGGAGGATGGACTGCAGGCCAGGGAATCTGCCGGGTCTGTCTAATCTATTCCCTGACAGGGCAGTTTGCAGGTGGACATGGGGGTGCAGCTCTGGGGGTGGGCAGCCCCGTGTCCATCTGAAAACACCCATTGTGTTGCGAGGTTTGCAAAAATCTGCTAAATCCATGGATACACTCTCAGCCCACTCAGCATCTTTCAAAATTCTTAAAAGCTTTGTCATCCAGGCCAGCTTGCTTGAGAGAGACTTGCAAAGAGGTGGCAGGAAAGCCTCTACAGCCGACTTGAAATGGGATTGCTCTGCAATTCTATCTCTTCTATAAGACCGGCTGCTAAGTCTACATGATTTTCTACCAGAAAAGGTTTCTCCCATTCTCAAGCTATGTACTAAGTTTGGGAATCCTTTGGAAAGCTGCAGATTAACTAATACTGACTTTCCTATGTAGGGCTAGCTTATTAGGAGTACAGAGGCAGATGGCAGTGGGAACTGAGAGAGATGGTTCCTGAAGAAAGGAACCTTAGAAGCAAACATCTCTGAGGAATACTTTGGGAGGGAGTTCTAGATCCTATAACTATGGGTGTTTGTAAATTTATGTATTTATTTATATTAAAAATTATATCCCGCCTCCTCCCATCAACAGATGGCTTTGGGCAGCTCACAACTCCCACATTTTAAAATCATAAAACAATAAATACAATTAAAAACATAGACAAAAAGGGGAACTAAACCCAGTTAAATAAGATAAGAACATTCAAAAACTAACCCCCCTACCCACCCCCTTCCCCAAAGGCCTGGATGAACAGCCAGGTCTTACAAGCCACCAAGAACGCCCTCTCCATTGTGGCCCTCCGGCTAACCCGGGGTCTTCCAAGAAGGCGCCCCCAGCGGACCGCAAGGATCACCCCAGGACCTGAGGAGTGAGGTGGTCTCTCAGATAGGAGGGGCCCAAGCCATGTAGGGCTTTAAAGGTTAAAACCAGCACCTTGGATCGGGCTCAGAATGCTGTAGGCAACCAGTGCAGAGCTCGGAGCACTGATGAGACGCATCTACACATGGCCCCCCACCAACCACATGCCCAACTGATTATGTGAAGGTGGTGCGTGGGGGGAGTGTACTTCTCTGAACAATGCAGCGGTCACTCATGGCCAAACACAGAACACCACCAAAAAAATTGGGAGTGCTCTGTGCAGGGCCAACCACATGTGTGGAGGCTGTCTCCGTTGCCAGAATAGCCATGCTGGGAGCTGCCCATGTGAAGCACTTCCCACGCATGTCATGTGCATGGGCACCCTGCAGCCATGCCACTCAGTGGTTAGGGACCCACCTGCCCACCTTGCTCATTTAAAAACACACTATGGCTTGGACTTTCCATAGTATGCCAATCCTCACCTTGGTGATTTCCTAGTAGCTAGCTCAATGCACCCCAACCTGTAAAAATACAGTAAGAGCTACTGTTTTTTTAGGGGGGTCTTCATGTAAGTGTCTTAATTCTTTGCAGTCATACTGGCAAAAGGAACTTTTGCTCTGACCATTCTTACCATTCTTAATTATCCAGTACATACTCTTTGTTTGCAAGTACATCATGATGTTTCTAATGCTAGCTAAGGACAAATCCCTCAAAGGAAGAAATAAGCTTTTCAGTGTGCATGTGCACAAGCACAGCTACACACATACACTTATTTTGTAGGTCTTGTACCTAGCTGCTAACCTGTTTATGCACTATAGCATGGAGAAGCAACATCAGACAGTCACACTTCAAAGGCTGGTATGTTGCAATTTGTGACATTCATGGCATGAGAGCCTATTTGAATGGAATGTTATTTCACTGATTTTGCAGACGAGATAAACAAATCTGCAAAAGTCAGAATCTAATCATCTGCTGTGGTAATGGCTTTGGGTAATTTCAGACGTTATGCGCTCCCGGGTCATCACAGTGGATTCCCAGCCGTGGCGAGCCGGCTAACCCCCTCCCATGGTCCAGGAAAGCCCTGGACAGACATGACGGGAACTGGACCATGGCAAAGAAACGGATGGCCGAACCACGGCCCGGGGTAGTGCAACAGACATTACGCCGATTCCGGACCATGGTCAGAACACCCAGAAGACACCAGGGTTGGGCGGGGCGGGAGGCAGACATGGCCGACTGAGGGCAAAGGAAGCCAAAAGGCAACACCCACACAAGGGAAACGGGAGGGGAGGGGAAGGAGGGAGAAGAGCTGCAGAGGCAGCACACACAACAGGCACAGGGAAGCCAAGGACACAGCAGAACACAGACCACACACATGCCCGGGCACAACCACACCTGAATGGGAAAGGAAGGAAGGGGGAGCACACCGGGAAGGTCAACACACACAGCACCACGGAAATGGGGGGGGAGCCCTGGGCCAAGGAAGTGGAGGGGACCAGGCTGGGAACAATCCAGGACATGGTGAAAGGCACCCAGAACCCCACCGACAGTACAGGGAGCACAGGCCATCCAACAGCAACGCAGACAGCCCAAGTCACAGGGGTCCCCACAGGGACAGAGCAGGGTCACAGGGGGAGGGCAACCAAGCCGGGGAAGGCACTGGAGTGATCCGAGGCAGGTCCAGATGGCAAGGATTCCCTTCGCTGATGCAGAAGCACGGCTGGGGATGAATGCAAGCAGGAACCTGAGGGAAGCACATACACACACACACACCCAGAGGAAGCCAGGAGGTGCTGTCCAGTGGCCCCAAGTCCCACACAGTCACGGAGGCGGGCAGGGGGGCAGGCCATGGACACAGGTGTGCAGATGGTCGTGCAAGGGAGGAATATACCACGGGGAGAGCCGGTAGTGGTGTCAGGCAGCAGGAATCAGCCCAAGGTGGGGTCAGGCCTTGAGAGGAACACCACAAGTAGTGAAGGACAGGGGTGCCCATGGAGGGGGCACAGCGACACAGGCAAGCGGAACGGAGGCAAGCAAACCATCCAGAACAGCTGTGAGGCCAGAATGGCATGGGGCGAGCAGCCAGTGCCCCGAGCTGGCAGGGAGGTGCAGGGAGCACACAGTAGGGCTGTCATCATGACACCGAAGATACAGGGGGGCTCACAGCGGATCGGCAGTGCAGTTGCACATGGTCACGAAGGGAGTTGGGACCGGTTGGCCAACCAGATGCATGTAGTGGTACCACTGAAGCATGCCTCAGTGGTATCCCAGCCCCGCCATGTGGTGGGCAACGAGGTAGTAGGCCTCAAACAGATCCGACCTGGCGAGCCCCACCTGAACATCATCACGGGACCACACAGCAGACAGCACTGCCAGCTCTGGTCCGGTGGGCTCCGACAAGGTATAGTCAGCAGCAGGGGGCCATGGCAGGTGCCCAAGCTCCAACAGGTGGTAATATGCTGCCCCACACGACCACTGGTAGCCACAGGCCCCATGGATGCAGAAGAAGAAGGAAATGGCCAGGGTAGGACCCCACTCCTCCAGACAGGTCGTTAACCCAACCAGGCCACAGACCGAGAAGACGGACACGGTCTCCACTGCGGACCGTGCCACATGTGAGCACCTCATCTCCAGAATGCGCCCATCAGGAAAGGGATGGAGGCCAAGCGCCTCCGCATGGAGCCGGCACGTGTTACCGCTCGCCTCATAGCCAAAGTAGTGAAAGCCAGAGCTCAGACTCACATAGGCACCTGAGAGGGTATCGGAGCAGCACAGGAGCAGTTGCACGGCCGGGGAATGCCACAGGTCACATAGGGCCATGGTCTCCTGGAAGGTCCAGCTATGGGGGGGTGCCAGGCAATCCGGGGTGTGGGATCCCTGGGGCATCACTGCCAGCCATGGTCCAGCAGGCAGAAGGTCTTAGCAGCAAGGAAAGAGGGGCCCTACAATCCCATGTGGGCTGGGGAGGGAAGCAGGGGAGCTCCGAGTACACACGATAAGGCCACAGGCCGCAACAAGGCACAGCTAGCGAGATGCATGGGGAGCAGACCCAGCACAGCTGCAGGAACCAAGCGCACAGAATGTCCAGCAAGCACTAATAGTAGGCAACAGGCAACCAGCTGCGAACCGCACTGAAGGGAGCGCAGGTGCACCCAGGGGAGGGACGCCATTTTCAGGCACACACCAGCCAGCAGGCAAGCCTAACCAGCATGAGGATCCCAGGGAAGGCCCCACCGGCACAGCTGAGCAGCCCCCAGCCAGCTGGCGGTGGGGTGGCCAGACGAGGGCAGCCAACAAGGGCGCGTTGGGGCCTGCCCCACAGGTGCGTGGGTGGGGCACGGAGCTGAGGCGGACCCAGGACATGGGCAGGAGTGCTGGGTGCCAGACCACACCATGGGCACTCTCCACCATGGACTCAGGCCAGAGGGCCGCATGTTCCTGGACCTAACCGCGGAGTGGTACCGGCAGCATACATGCCTCCAGCGGCTCGCCATCGAGCTGCTCCACCTGGCCACCCACATCAGGGGGTGCCTTGCCAGGATCGCTGTGGTCACTCGACACACCCAACACAGACACAGGCACTCCCGGGCCAGGCTCCGGGCCCTACAGGTGTCTGGGGCGTACCAACGGGCCCTGCACCTCACCCATGGCCACTCCGCTGTCCTCCGAGAGGTAGCCACCTGACACAACTGGTGCCGGGCGGCCATGGGGAGCGCGGTACAGCTTGCCATGCCCATGCAAAGGCAGCTCTGGGTAATGCACCGAGCACAGGAATGGTGGGCCGGAGCTCTGGCACGGTGGGACGATGCACAGTGGAGGGCACACTTCCGCATGGACAGGTGGTCCGTATTGTGGCTCGCAGAGCTGATTGTGCCCTGGCTGGAGTGGCTGTGCGCCCCCATGTGCACCCCCATACCCATGGTCCAGCACGTGGCAATAGCGGTCTGGGCACTGGCAACACCAAATTCCTGCCGGTCTGTGGCACAGCACTTCGGTGTGGGAGTGATCACCATCACGGGCATCCTCCAGGACTTCTGCAAGGCCATGGAGGCCGTGCTACTGGACCGAGTGATCCAGCTGGTGGACCAGGAGGCCGTGGTGTCTGGCTTCGAGGGTGATGGGTTCCCCAACTGTCTGGGCGCTGTGGATGGTACCCACATTGAGATCCTCCGGCCCCCCAACGGGGATGCTGGAGAGTACATCAACAAGCATGGGTACCATTCCTTGCAGCTCCAGGCAGCTGTGGACCACTGGGGCCGGTTCACTGACGTCTTCACCGGCCACTTCGGTTGCAGCCACGATGCCCGGATTCTTGCCATCTCACCCCTCTATGCCCGGATGTACCGGGGGGACTTTGAAGACATGGAGATGACCAGGATCGAGGGGGTGTTGATGCCCCCATGCATCCTGGGGGATCTGGCCTACCCACTCCTCCAGTGGCTCCTGAAGGCATACCCCAGAACCCCTGTGGAGGCACTGTTCAACTCCCGACTATGCACCTCGAGAACTGTGCTTGAGAGGGCTTTCGGTGCCCTCAAGCAGCGCTGGAGGTGCCTTGCCGCCCACCTGGACTTCGCTGTGGAGACCTCAGCCCTCGTGATCGGTGCCTGCTGTGTCCTGCACAACATCTGCGAGACTGATGGGGCCGCCTTGGCGTTCTCCGTGCCCCAGAGGCCACCAGGACCCGTGCTGCTCTATGTGAACATGGAAAACCCTCAGGAATACCACTATGCTAAACAGATTCACGCTGCCCTGGCGAGGCGCATAGCCAGTGAGTCCAGGACCTGAGCGCATTGGGCTAGCCCCGGGACCCCCGTGAGCTGCCATGAGCCACTCCTGGTCCCCACCCCGTCCGGACGCACAGGCGGGTCACATCACCAGTCGTCCCAGCACCTGTGCCTACCCACAGCCGTGTGGAGGCTTCCCCATGGCAGGTCTCACCTGTCTCTGGCCTGCAGCCGATCCGATCCCCTGCCCACTTCCTGTTACCATGAAGCAGACAATAAAGCTGCTGTTGTAGCTATACCTCGTGTTTATTGTCCATGCAGTGCCCCCTGTGGCCTCTCCCCTCCCCCTTCCCCCTTCCTGCTCACCCTACCTCCCCCTTCCCCCCTGCCCTACCTGCTCCCTGCCCCGCCCTACCTCCTCATCCCACATCTCCTGCCCCCCGACCCTGCTGCTTCCTGGGCAGCCCCCTCGGCCACCCAGTGGGTGCCATGGAGCTCTGGGAGCTCTCTTCACCCCTGCTGTCGACCTCCAGATCCAGCCTGCCCTGTGCGGCGGAGGTGGGGGTGGTGCTGGTGCTGCTGGCAGTGCCAATGGGACTGCCCTGGGCAGCTGCTGTCTCCAGAGACCTGGCCGGACCGGGAGGCAGATGCGCAGGCCCAGCGGCCGTGCTGATGACTGGGGCAGAGGTGGTAGCGGTGGGAGTGCCGTAGCTGGCTGCTGAGGTGCTGTAGTTGGTATGGTGCCATGTGAAGCAGCTGCCATGCTGTAGGAACTCATGGTTCCTGCATGCAGTAGCAGCGAGGTGCCAATGTCCAGGAATCTGTCCATCTTTCTGGTGGCCAGCCCCTCGATGTTCTGGTTGAGTCGCTCCAATGCCTCCATCTGCCATGTGTGCTCCCTTTTCTCCCGCCTCTGTTCCTGGCACAGCTCCACCATCAACTGCTGGTCTTTGGCCTCCGCATGCTGCAGGACCCTGTCCGTGGCCGCCTCCATACGGTCTATAGCTGCTATCATCCGCTCCCCCTGCTCCATTCTGGTGCGGACTGTGTTCTCGGCCTGGTCCTCCCTCCGGTGCCATACTCTTGCCCTGTACTCCTGCTGCCACTGTGCCAGGGGCACAGACCCAGCTGGTGTGGGCTCTGCCTGTTGCCCTGTTGGTGGGACAATTGATGGCGGTTACTCGGCCTTGGTCACATACCACCTGTCCCGGAGCCATGCTGGGGGTGGCCGTGGTGCTCCCCTGGTGCGTGGGCAGCTATGGTCCTCCCCCTGGGAGGCCCCCTGTTCCCCACCACAGGGTGCACCGTACCGGGGGGGCGGTGCCTCACCCAGCCAGCTGTGCCCTTGGTGTACCCCCTTTAGGTGACCCCCCCACCTGCCCAGGTTGCTCACCTTGCTCCACCTGCTGCTGCTGCTGCTGCTGCTGTGGTGGCTGTTCCCTGTGCTCCCCCTAGGCTGGCTGACCTGCGTGCCAGGGTGGGTGTGCACCTGTTGGGGAATGGAGGGGTGTGTGCATTACTCTTGCACGGTCCAGGTCCCCATCCCACCATGGTCCACATTCGCTGGCACCGGGGACCGGTGCCCCCCGCTCAGCTGTGCCTGTCCCCCCTGTTGTGTGCCCAGGTGGCTCCCCCCACACCCCAACCCCTTCCCATATTCCCTGGTTCCTGGGGGCCTCTGGAACAGACCCACGTCCTGTGGGGGTCCCCACACCCTGAGTGCACTCCCTATGGCCCCTCGCACCTGCTTCCCTACCCTCTATGTCCATCTTGGAGTCCTCCGAGACTGACTTCTCTGTGGGGCTGTGCTCCCCCTGGGTCCACTGGCTCAAGGTGACCAGTGTGCCGGCCTCAGACCTGCCCGAGTCAGACTGTGGCTGTGGGCTCCTGGTGCTGCTCCCCGAGGTCTCAGGGCGTTCCTCAGGAGGGGCTGGGTCCCCGGGGTCAGTGCTTGTGTGCGGACTGACAGGGGTGGGGGTACATCGGCCCGTTCCCTGCCCTGGACCACGGTGCTCCCACGAGCCATGGGGCAACAATGGAGCCCTTCATATGTAGGACCTGGTCCAGGGCATCGTAGTAAGGGGCGGTCCGTGCTCTGTGTCTGGCCCACCGGTTGTTGTCATTGTACCCCCTCTTGAGGTCCTTGGCCTTGGAGCGGCATTGGGTCATGGTCCTGTGGTGCCCCTCCGACTCCATGTCCCGCACGATCTCCATGAACACATGCTCATTCCTCTGGTTCATGGCGAGCTCCATCTGGTGCTCCAGGGACCCCCAGATCCTGATGCTCCAGGGACCCCCAGATCCTGATGAAGTCCTGGGTCTCCTTGTGCCCCAATTTCCCCCCTCACTGGTACTGGCATCTCCCGCATGTGCCCTTCTCCTATGGTTCCTCCTCCGCTTCCCCTCCGCCATCCTCCAGGGGCTCCAGCTCCCGGGCCCATTTCCGGGTCTGTGGGTCGTAGAGGGGGGGTTAGTGTCATCAGTCCTTCTGACCCGTGGCACTCTCCCTACCCGTTTCCGGAGTGCCTCCGTCCCCTGGCTGGTTGTCCCCTCTGGGGCGGCCAGCTCCGGTGGCGGATGCTGCTGCTGCTCCTCAGCCCCTCCACCACCTCCATACACACCCCTCCAACTCTGCCCCCTCCTGCTTCTCCCCCTTTCCCTCCTGCCTCGCTCGCCCTCTGCTCTCCTCTCCCTTCCATCTTGCTCTGTTCTGCCACGTTCCTCTGCTGCTGTGTGCCCTTTAAATCACGGCTGGGGATCATTCATTATGATTCCGCCAGGTAGCCAGCTTTCAGTCGTTACATTGGTTTCCCAGTGGGAATCGCTTTCACCACACTTCCGGGGATGGTCCCTTCCCGACCTCTGGAAGCATGGTTGGCTTTGGCCCCTCTGGGTAATTGACCATGGTGAACATCTGAATGCCGCTGATCAGACGTTCACGGCTCTGTGGCCGCACCGTAGGATTGACCGTGGTTCACTGTGGTTGACTGTGGTATCATCACATCTGAAATTACCCTTTGCCACCTTAAAGGTGAATAGCAGAATGCCACTAAGCAGCTGGCCCAAAGTAGTCTGTCCCAGCCTGATCCAACATAGTGTATACAGGAAGCATGCAGTCAGAAAGAGATACTCTCAACTCCCTTATTTCCAAGGTGGAGTTTAATAAATTACACTTGCAGTAGGACGTCAGCAGGACTCATTTAGGATGTGCTAATGAAGTGAAGAATCCACAGGAGGATTTCCCACTTTGTTACAGAAAAAAACACTGAATATATCTCAGTTTTGTTTGCAAAGGAACAGGCAGGTACATGTTCTGGCCCCTTGCCATCTCCTTTACAGTGACTTACTTCCCAAGGGAAATGGGAAGCGTTCTCCAAAATGCATCACTTTATTTCTATTAGAAAAGACAAGAAAGACATTGAATGAATACAGCAGAAAAATTTAGTCTCTCTTCTGTGGTATCTGCGCAGAGCCATTTTAACCATTTAAAAGCGCTAACTCTATTTATCTAAGGACAATTAGTTGGGAAAGTATTTGCTGTGAATGACATATTTCCACTAAAGCAGACTATAGAGAAACTCTGCAAGTTAATGATCATTTTGCTTTGTGTCTTCGCTTAACACACTCCAAAAAGTAAAACGCCCATGGCCTTTCACCAACATCGCCCACTGAGGGATGTAAAACTTGATCATATAAAGGCTCCAGTCTGTGTCTGAACTAGTTTCTAAGTGTTATTTCATTTACAACTTGTAAGAAAAGTAAAGTTGAGCTTTTGTTGTGGGATTCAGCTGGAATTACCGTCTCTCTATTCATGAAGTCAGGTCTCCACAGAAGGATTTACCACTTTGTTACATAAACAAACACTGAATTATACAGTCACAGTAGTGGCTCTATGTTAAGCTACGACCCCACTTTCATTCTTATTAGTATAGCTGGGTTTAAAAAAGGACTGGATAAGTTCTTAGAGAGTAGATCCATTCGTGGCTATTAACCAAGTAGCTTACGGGATGAACTTCTTACTATTGGAAGCTGGGAGTGAACAACAGGGAATGGATTGCCCATTGTGACTGTTGGTTCTTCTCCCATGCGATCAAGATTGGCCACTGTCGGAGGACAGGATGCTGTTCTTGATGGACCATTGGTCTGACTTAGTATGGCACTACTTATGTTCTTACATGATGGAACTTCAAACTTGGTTTTTGTGGTTTGTGGCTTTACTGATTTTTTTCAGGGTGTGTAGGGTTTGAGGGTTATGTGGTTTGTGCTTATTTTGTGTGGGTCAGTGGGATAGTTATTAAGTTATAGTGTTTTGACTTTTATGCTATGATGTTGAATTGCTCTGATACTAACTTTTTAATGCATGCCTATATCTTTATCTGTGTACATAATTTTGGCATGAAAATTGACATGTATGTAACCTGAACAGCTGAGAGAGTGCTTTTAAATGTTTAGTTTTGTGTGCTGATGTTAGAGAGTTTTTATTAAGGTTGTTAAAATCGGTAGGCTCACACATGCAACTTGCTGGCACGAAGGTCAGTTAGACAGCAGCAATCCCGCCTTCAGTTCCCAACACTGATTGGCTGACAGGAGTGTACCTCATAATATGGAAAGAAATTGTGAACTCAGGCTAGTTCCTCTCCTCCTCCCCTCCCCCCCTCGAGAAACTCTTAAACTGGCTGCAATTAACACTTCCTCACTCCCTGATTCCATGGCAACTGCGTAGCTGAGGCTGCTTCAGGACATTTGTTCACTATAGGAACAGCGGCAATAATTTTCAGTCCCAATTCTGGATTACTGGGACTATCCCTAGTCCAGCACACCTCATCCTGGGAGGCAGTGGGTGATGAAAGCTGTGGTGGGTTGTCAACCCCCTGGCCAGCAAGCCTTAGCTCCTCTGCCAGCAAACTCCTATTCTCGCCTGAGCCCTCTGCTCTCCTGCCAGCAAATGCCTCCCCTGCCTAAGCCCCCAGTTCCCCCCACCAGCAAACCCATCTCCCCCACCTGAGTCCCCAGCCCCCCACCAGAAAATCCCTCTCCCTGCCCAAACCCCCAGCCCTGCTTCAAAAGCAAACACCTCTTTCCGATTTCCGAGCCACCACTTCTCCAGGTCTCTGGAAACCGAGTCTCCTAGGTGTATGCATCTCCCCTGACAGGTGGGAGACCTTTAAAGTGATGGAGTTAATTTGCCCCCCACATCCCTGGGTGCATGTTTTCCTAATCGGGTTAGTTAGATGGACTGAGGGATGTGCACGGGGAGGGGGTTCAAAATAGACTCAATCACTTTAAAGGTCTCACACCTGTCAGTGGAGATGCACTGCACACGCCTCTCCTTAACTTTCCAGAGAGGAGAGTGAAAACTAGCTGGAGTTTACACTCTGGTGGCTCTGAAAGGCTGTTAGACTTCCCCCTCTTTGGGTGGCCCCCTGGCTGACAACTCAGTCAGGAAGTGAACAGTAGTTTCTGAGGGAAACCATTTGGAAAGGGGGAATTCAGCTCCCACTGCCTCCCTAGCCACAACACACCACAGCCTGCACTGACCTGCCAAAGCTGGTGTTAAATGGCTGGCTTTCAGGTAATCAGTGCTGGACAGGACTTTGCAGGAGATATTCATGGAAAGCGTAGCATCGGGGTAGTGGCGATTGTGAGGGGGTGAATGGGTGGGGGTCTGGAGTGAGGGGGTGTGAGAGAATTTTGTTTTGTTGTTTTCTTGAGATGAGCAATGGGGGAGAGGATCCTGGCAGCTGAAGAGAAGATACTCCTTAGTAAACTGTTAGAATGGTCTGGATGTGCATTATATTTATTTATTTATTTATTTAAATAGATTTCTATCCCGCCCCTCCTGCCATGCAGCCCGGGGCGGCTTACAACAATAAAATACAATAAAAACAATTTAAAACACTCAGTACAAAAAACAAAATTTAAAATATTTAAACCAGGGCTAACAATATATAAATAAAAGTTATAGGTTAGGTGGGGGAGATAAAACCCCTCACCCCACCCTCCCACCCTCCCCAAAGGCCTGGGCAAACAGCCAGGTTTTACAACATCGCCGGAATGTCAACAGGCTTGGGGCCAGGCAAGCTTCCTCTGGAAGGGAGTTCCAAAGGCGCAGTGTGGCCACTGAAAATGCCCTCTCCATTGTGGCCCCCCGCTTAACACGGGGGACCTCCAAGAAGGCACCCCCAGAAGACCGCAGAAGCCGCCCTGAGGCACGGACGGCGAGGCGGTCCCTGAGGTATGAGGGGCCGAGACCGTATAGGGCTTTATAGATCAACACCACCACCTTGAACCTGGCTCGGCACGCTATCGGCAGCCAGTGCAGAGCT